>WNWU01000034.1:3710998-3791897 GCA_012654045.1 Ptyas mucosa | reverse complement strand
CTTGCTTGCTTGCTTGCTTGCTTGCTTGCTTGCTTGCTTGCTTGCTTCATTTGTTTGTTTGTTTGTTTGTTTTTGATTGATTGGATTTATATGCCGCCTTTCTCCGGAGACTCAGGGCGGCTTACAATGCGTTAAGCAATAGCCTTCATACTTTTGTATATACCTGCTTAGTAGGGCTTTCCCCCCACCCCCCAGCGATGTTCTTTTTTACACAGAGTCAGCTTATTGCCCCCACAATCCGGGTCCTCATTTTACCTACCTCGGAAGGATGGAAGGCTGAGTCAACCTTGAGCCTGGTGAGATTTGAACTCGCAGTAATTGCAGCCAGCTGGCTGCTAAGTGCTACTTAACAGCACTTTAGTCCGCTGCACCATCAAGGCTCTTGAGCTTCTCATAGAGGTCTGGTGTTGTGGCAGAGATGAAGACAAACGCTAGTAGGTGTGATGGGATTTGATCTGATTTAGAGAAAGAGAACGCTGAGCCATTGCAGAAAAGCTATTTGAGTCCTTGGAAAATAAAAGGATAAGAGTGAAGATCAAGATAACTTTGCCTTGATTATGTTTGTTATGAGTTGAAGAGGAGGGCCTTGATCGGTTTTCAAAATGCTGATACAATGCTGCATTAAAGTACATTCTGAGACTCCTAGACGCTCCTCTTTTCTGATCTTAACCTGTCTCAAAGGGCTGGCACTATAGGACAGTCCTCCCTGCCTGCCCAAGCTGCAGCTTGGAGGGGCACCCTGTTTGGCTTCATTGGAAGGTAGGTTAAATATCGTATGCTCAACAGGAGTTTCTTACAGAATGAAGCAGGGAAAAACAAACCACTGGGTTCCCTTCCTTTTCCTTGTCATTGGTATTGTGCCAGTATGACAAATTAAGGTAGTTATAGCCTAGAAGAAGTAGAAGAAGCTAATCAGATTTTCTTTTGAAAATAAATTAGGAAATCTCCTGCCAATGATTGGTTATTCCCTGGACAAAAAGCATGTACCAATTCTTCGGCTGTTCCTTTTTCTTTCTAGTGTTCGTTTTCCAACAGGTCAAAGGCAGAAGGAGAAATGAACCTAGGAGTTCATTCAAACCCTTCATTCAAAGGGGAATAAAGCCTTTCTCTTACTGTAATAATTACTGGTTGGGGGTAGAAGTTCTACCACCACCCCTTCCTATTTGGTTTCTAAATATTCTTCACATGAGGAGCAATTGTTGCTGAAATAGTTCAGGTGGACAGGTGAACTGCTCGATATATTTCAAAATCTTTTAAAATTTTGTAATTTTTTTTTAGTTTGCTTCTCTTCGGATGTGTTGAAATGTCTGTATTCTCCAGCTAAAAAGGATCAGGAATAGGGGTTTATAGTCCTTTATGGAATAAACAGATGAACTACATACAGTATAGTACAGGAATCCCAAACTCCTAGTCCGTGAACTGGCATCGGTCTGTGGCATGCCAGAAACCAGACCGTGCAAACAAGTGAAGCCCCATCCATAGGATGCAGGCAGCACACAAAACTACGCCTCCTCCGGTCCATGGAAAAATGTCTCTCCACAGAACTAGTCCCTGTGCCCAAAAGTTGGGGGTAACTGGTTCATCAGTTAATGAAGAAGCATGAATGTCTAAATCCATGAGCAGATCTCCAGTGCTGTAGGAGTCTTGCTGGTTGAGAATGGTAGAAATTGTATTCTATTCACCAAAGAGTGAGCAATTATGGCTGGTCACATGAAAAAAATGGGAACCGAGAAAGTGGATGAAGTCCAAAGCCTCATTAGCCTTGCTGCCACTCTATTTGCAGAGTTGCAAATAGGAAGGGGGACTAGACTGCTTATCAATAAAGCAATTAACAAACAGCAGTGATCTCCTTTGGAAACACTTGCTTGTTCATATATCTGATTCCTAGCCACACTATGTACTTTGGAAAAGCCTACCATTAGGAATGTGTGCCTGCTTATCCAGTCAATATTGACTTGGTTTTTTAAACCTGTCTTGGGCCAAAGAAACAAAACCCGGTTGAAAAAATTATTTGTATGAACAGGCAAAAAATTGAGTTTGACTCCTTGGGAAAGATACATTACTCGGGGCTTTTGAAACCAATATTTAAACTAATATAACACCCCTTTCATATTCTAACCACTTGCATTTTGTGTTGCCAGGCTACACAAATTTTGAAAAATTTGGCAAGCATAGCTTGACCCAGAAAGAGATCCAATTATCAATCTCAGTATCATGTAAACACAGGGTATCATAAACTCCCAACGTTGTGATTTTCTGCCAATATGAAGCCACAGATAAGGTTGTCCGCCCTGTAAGCCACCCACTATAGAGGGCAAAGGAGATGACCTTGTGGGATAGTGGGAAGAATGGCAAGGCTATAATGTGGCTTGGGGCCTCATCTTTTTTCCTGTGGCTACCAGAGGGAAGGACAAGGCAACAATCAGATAAAAGGGGCCTGAACTCATGCCAAGAGTGTAACATGTCTCAGACAGTCTCCTCCTTAGTTTACATGAAGATTAAGTGAGGGGGGGGGGAACACATCGAGACTGGCAAGATTCTATTGTTAAAGTGTTACTGGAAAAATAGTACTGACATATATAACATTGGCTTCCTAGTCTGATTTATTTTGAAGGCTGAAATCTGTCCAATATGTGGTCTATGACATGCCTCAACTCACATGTGATGTGGTACCCATCCATCACTTCTGAGTACAGAAATATCTGGCTTGTCTTCTTCTCCCAGTATTTTCTCTCCAAGACACCTGAGGGAAAGGCTGCAAGGAACTACAGATGGTCCTCAATGTACATCAGTTCATTTAGTGACCGTTCAAACTTATAATGGCACTGAAAAAAGTGACTTACATAGTTCATACTTATGACCTTTGCAACATCTCCATGGTCATGTGTTAAATCAGACTCTTGGCAACTGACTCATATTTATGACTATTGCAGTATCCTGCAGTCATCTTTTGCGACCTTCTGACAAGCAAAGTCAACGGGGAAGCCAGATTCACTTAACTTAACAACTGCAGGGATTCACTTAACTACTATAGCAAGAAAGGTCATAACATGGGGCAAAATTCACTTAACCACTGTTTCACTTAGCAACAGAAATTTTGAGCTCAATTGTGGTTATAAGACTACCTGTACACAATACTGGACAATTTGCAATTAAAACAATAAAAACAAGCAGAGTTAAAAAAATGAAAAAGATAAAAATAGCAGTGGAGAAAACCCAAGACCACTCAAACAAGCTATAACACTATTTCCCTACATTTGATGGGAAAGCCAAAGTTTTAGTGCTTCATGAAGGCCATCAGGGTTCGAGGAAGCTGAAGATGTCCCCTCATTTTGCACTAGTTGAAAGCTTCACATATTGCCTTCTGGAAGAAATTCTATGAAATAGTGACTGCATACTTCTTACATAAGGATATAGATTCTGGTTCTGGCTCTACGAACTCCAGTGTTCCTGTAAACCTTAGAGTAAGTGGAAGAAGGAACACTGTTGCCCCTCAAAGGCAAAAGGAACGGAGAATGAAGAAGATGGCCCAAGTGTTTTACCTCCATCTCTGCAACTGTTCTGACCTAGGCTTCCTTAAAAAGCGGGAAGCAGGAATTGGTCCTGGCAAAACCTCTTTTATTTACACAACTCTGAATTACTTTCATTCACAGTCAGCAAGGCTTGTCCAAACAGTTTTTCAAAGGAATATTTATCAACAGACTTTATTTCGCTTGGCAAGCTGCCACTTCACTTGTTTCCAAACACAGAGTAAGGCAAAACTTGGCACAGAGTCTCTTTAGTGTCACGAACAAAAATTTCCACTCTTAAAATGACCGAACAAATGAATTATTCCTGCAAAAGCCCCCTCCCCGTTCGCTCCTCTTTTGTTTCCTATGGGAGGGGCCAATCATCTCCAAGGTGTGGCTTTACTCCAAAGTCAACCCTGCTTTCTGAATTGTTCCTGTCTTCTGGCAGCTCTGCATATGTGCACACTGGGAATGGGCTCCAGCTGTTCCTCTGCCTCACTGCTATCTGCCTCTGATGCAGAGCCCTTGTCCGAGTTTTCCCCAGCCCCCAGGACCGGCCCATGTTCCTCCCCATCCTCTTCACTGTCTGACTCTGCTGCCAGCTCTGCTGGCGGGCCACAACAGCATTATCTTCCTCAATACATGCCTTCCTCTATGCCAGGGTTTTGTAAACAATGTTCTGAGGAACTCCAGGGTTCTGTGAGAACTTGATAGGGTTTTGTGATAGAATACGGATGAAAAAAAATAAAAGCTCACTCAAATGGCTTAGGACCTGGTTATTTACGGGACCGCCTACTACCACAAACAGCCTCCCACTGACCGATACGCTCTCATAGAGAGGGGCTCCTCCGGGTGCCGCCGGCCAAACAGTGTCAGCTGGCGGCCCCCAGGGGGGAGGGCCTTCTCTGTGGGGGCACCCACTATCTGGAACGAGCTCCCCCCAGAGATACGGAGGATCCCGGATCTGCGCACTTTTCGCCGCACGCTTAAGACTCTCCTATTTCAGCAAGCCGGCCTGGTCTAACCTTCTCCCCTTTTCTTTTCTTTTAAATTCTTTTAAATTGAAATTTTTAAATCATTTTAAATTATTGGGTTTTTAATTGTCTGGGGCTAAACTATTTAATTTGGTTTTATTTATGTTTTAACTTTTGTATCTATGTATTTTATTCTGTGCCTGTTCACCGCCCTGAGTCCTTCGGGAGTAGGGCGGTATATAAATCTAAAGAAAAGAAAAGAAAAGAAATGAAATGAAATGAAATGAAATGCAGCCAATTTTCTATCACTAGAGTTCTGGCTCTAGATTATGTGTTCTGGGATTTATTTATTTATTTTTTAAACTGACCTGTAAACTTTGAAAACTGCTCTGGAGAGCCAGTTCAGTCTAGAGATGAAGGCATTAGGCTAAAAACCAGGAGACTGACTTCTAGTCCGTGTTAGGCAAACTTGGCTGGGTGACTTTGGGCCAATCATTCTCTCTCAGCCCAATTCACTTCGCAGGATTGTTGTTGTTGTTGTTGTGTGTAAAATAGGAGGAGGAAGGGGTATTAGATATGTTCGCTGCCTTGAATTATTTAAAAAAATAAAGGTGGGATAAAAAAAAACTAAAATCTATACCACAGGACTAGTGGCTCCTGCTTCCATTGGGACAGAAAAGGTTGCCCTTTTGCTGCCTTTGGATCTCTCCTTTACTGCAGGTGGGACACAAAGTGCCTCTGTGTACACTGTCAGCTAATGCATGAATAGAGAAGAGCAAACCACAGACCATTGGGGTAGTGTCCAAAACTCATCTCTATTTCAGCTCCCTTGCTTCCATCTGCTCCCTGATCACACCATAGTTCATATTTATTCATATATAATTGACTAGTAAAATAGTTTGCTGAACTAATGAAATTAAAGTAATTCTCAGAGGCGTGCATGTGTAGCTATTACCTTGCAGAGACTATCATGATATTAAATGCAGGTGGCATTTTATCATGATTTCAAATTTCAAACACACTTTGAGATCCATTTATTCAAAACAAGCAGTAGATAACAGAGGGGATTTTAAAATCAGGGGAGTGGGAGTGGTAAGGGCACAAGACAAGAAAATAATGGTTGGAAACTTACCAAGGAGAGAAGCAACCTAGAACTAAGGAGAAAATTCCTAACAGTGAGAACAATCAATGGAACAGCTTTCCTTCAGAAGTTGTGAGTGCTCCCATCATCAGAGGCTTTCAAAAAAAGTCTGGATAACCATTTGTCTGAAATGGTGTAGGGTCTCCTACTTGAGCAGGAGTTGGACTGGAAGACCTACAACAGTGATGGCTAATCTTTTTGCCGTCGCGTGCCAAAAGCTGGAGGAGCATGGGGCGTTGCAGGTGCGTGTGTGCCCACATCCATAATTCAATGTGCCCTGCCCTCCCGTGCATGCGCACGTGACCCCCACATACTTCCCCCTGCTTTTGGCACGTGATGGCACGATGGGCCCGGTAGTCCCGTTTTTCCCCCTCCCCAGGCTCCAGAGGCTTTCTAGGAGCCCGGGGAGGGCAAAAACAGCCTTCCCCATCCCCCAGGAGGCCTTCCGGAGGCCGGAAACAGCCAGTTTCCCGACTTCTGTTGGAACCGGAAGGCCTGAAAATCAGTTGGCGTGCACTGGGGCTGAGCTAGGGCAACACTTGCGTGCCCACCAATATGGCTCCGCGTGCCACCTGTGGCACCCGTGCCATAGGTTCGCCATCACGGACCTACAAGGTCCCTTCAAACTCTATTATTCCATGTTCTGTCATGGGAGGGAAATGAAAAGGATTGAAACACTGAAATATGAAAGACATAGACTTTCAGGGAAATGGGTGCATACAAACAAGCATTTTAATAAAATGTGGATTTGAGGAAACGTGATTGTGTCCCACAACAAACAAGCAGCAAGTCAGAGCAAAAGAAACAGATCCCCTCTCTTCTCTCTTATCTGAAATAAGCTGTAAAGCAAACAAATCCCCGCATAAAGAGAAAAACTGAAATGAGCAGAAATAGAATAGCATACACGAGTACTTCCACCCTCAAAGAGCTCTGATAGTAGGATTTAATAGTGTGATAAAATCTTATTGGCCAGCTACTCATATCACTGTCAGAGTCTACCACAGCACTCAAACCCCACCAGAGTTTTTCCATAAATGGAAGAGAAGTGTCTGCTAGAGTCCCAGAAGCTGTTGAAATGGCAAAGCACTTCAAAAGGCTATAAAGTAGCTCAAGGCCGCCTGATTCCACCTGGAATTCTGAAGAGAACCCTCCCTTGATTCACAAATACGCTTTTGAGGAGGTGGTTCAACTGAAATTTCACTGAAACAAGCAGCCCCTTAACTCTTTCCAAACATAAGCATTTCAACAAAATCCTTTTTTAAAATAATATACTGCTCAGGAAGAGAGAGAAGAGGCTGGTAGCTAAATAAAAACTATTAGAATGAAACCAGATAATTTTCTCTGCAGGTCATTTAATTTTATTACTAGTACAAGGGAAGGCTGTTCAAAATTTAATCCAAAGAAACATTAAGTCAATTCTAAGCCAACACTCAACCTATAATTTACTGTCTTCTTCTGGGTGGTCTGATTGATGTTGAGGCCCCATTTGTGGTATTGAATATGTTTAGACAAGATGGAGGAACAGCAAATCTTTATATGTTGCAGGTCATCTTTGTCCCTTTGGCTATCCCAAATAGCCACCCATGCAACAATCTGTGTTGTTTACATTCAGTGAGGAATCAAAACACAGTTTTCAGTGAAAAAAATAAAATCCACTCTATTTATATTGGCAAACAAAATTAACATTTGCAACTTTTCTCACCTTAGCCTGCACTATTTTCTATGGTTTCAGCTTATGTTTCAATTAGCGATCTCTATTTCTATGCCTTCTAGATGTTTAATAGATAGACTGTTACGTTTCTTCTGCTGGTCTTGCAAAACCCCTTGGGAAATTGCAGTTTCTAGTTTTCGAGCGACTAGTCCAGTATGCAATCTTGATCAAAACGTATTTCACATTCTGCACAATTCTGTGTCTCCACAAGGAATGAATGGATGCCACACTAAACGCTGATGGGTTGCTTGATACATTTACTGTTCTGAGGAATAATTAAATAATTAACATTTCTTAAAATTTAAAAATAACTTTTAAAGGGATTAAATAATTATTTGAAATTTAAAGATGATTTTAAAAGAATAGTTAAATAATTACAATATAATTTAATTATATTTTAATTAATTAAAATAATTAAATTATTTAATTAATTTAATTAAGAGTACCTGGGGTCTACCTGTCTCTGTCGCATTATTTATCACTGTCCCAGTGTGTTTCTGCTCCTTCTGCTGTCTAAGTAACGTGCACAGTGATAGAACCTACATACCTGCCTTTTATCAGTGTTGAGAAAGGAGAGACTACGTTTTATGTCACCTCCCAAAATCTAGTACCCAGCGGAACAAGGCAAGGACAAATAAATTTAATTTTTAATTTTTATTTATTTATTGAATTTATATTGCCGCCTATTCACCCATGGCGACTCAAGGCGGCTTACAGAATATAAAACCACATTTAAAACAATAAAACTAACAAAAAGAATCAAATAAATTAATATAGTACAATATAACAAAGTCACCCCCCATCTCCTACCCACCTCAACCCCGGCGACAGCAGATCACACGAGCCATTTAATGGGCTCCATCCTGCTCTGGCCGAACCAGGCCTTCTTTAAATGCTCATTGTTAGAGGCTTGCCAAAGAAGTGGAAAAGTTAGAGCTTATTTTTTAAAGCAATTCTGAACATTTGTACTCTTAGGTTGGAAAAGGACACTTTCCACATTAGTTCTGCCAACTTCTCTGTAGGGAATTTATTAGACCATCCAGAGGCGGTTATTCTTCCCTCAGCCCTGATTTCTCTTATCATAAAAGACATAGGAAATTTTTATCGTTGATCATAATATAATAGAAACTAAAAAGTGCTGCATGCAGAGAACGTTAAAAAAATAGAGGTAAAGGCTTTGAAAGGTATCCAGTTAAAACATAACATAATTAATGTCTCCCAAAGGGTTTGCCTCTTCCCCTATTTCCATCCTGCCCTCCCCCCCCAAAAAATATCAAGCATTTTGTTATTTTTTCATTATTACTTATGGGTATAACTTTAAAAAAAAATAGGTCCTTCTTAAATCTGTTTGCCCTCAAATCATGCCTGTTCATATCACCAGTTCAGACAGGCTTGCTAGTACTTACACCTACTTTGCTTCTAGATGGGCAAGAGCAGTGGTGAAATGTAAAATTTGTTACTACTGGTTCTGTGGGTGTGGCTTGGTTGGGGGGTAATGTGACTGGGTGGGCATGGCCAACTTTTTTAAAAACTTTTTTAAAGCATTTTTTTATAACCTATTCGGGTGAATAGGTTGTAAAAAATGCTTTTAAAAGGTAAAAAAAAGGCTCTGACGATCATAGCTGTAGTGCGCGATCGTCAGAGCCTCTTTTATACCTTTTAAAATCAGGAAGTAATAACACCCGGGCGGGTGGGCGGAGCCTTGCACCGCCATCGCTACCGGTTCTACCGGTTCTCTGAACCACCTGCCACAATCGCTACCGGATCGCCTGATCGGGTCTGAACCAGGAGCATTTCACCTCTGGGCAAGAGCATTTAACAACTTAAAGTCTTTTTTTAAAACATTGTACGGGTAGTTCTCAATTTGTGACCACAATTGAGGCCAAAATTTCCATTCCTAAGAAGAAAATTGTTGAGTAGATTTTGTCCATTTTACAACCTTTCTTGCCAGAATTGTTAAGTGAGTCACTGCAGTTATTAAGTTAGTAACATGGTTATTAAGTGAAACTGGATTCCCCATTGGTTTTGCTGATCAGAAGATCACAAAATGCCATTGTAACTTCAAATAGTCACTGAATGAATGGTTTTAAGTCAAGGGCTACCTGTATTTTTTTAAAATATACCAATTGACACCCTTCCAATATCTAAGGGGCTCCCACAAAGAAGGGGGGGGTGTCAACCTATTCTCCAAAGCACCTAAAAGCAGGACCAGAAGCAATGGATAGAAACTAATCAAGGAGAGAACCAACCTAGAAACTAAGGAGAAATTTCCTGAAAATTAGAAAAATTAATTGGTGGAACAACTTGCCTCCAGAAGTTGTGGATGCTCCAACACTGGAGGTTTTTAAGAAGAGATTGAACAACCATTTGTCTGAAATGGTATAAGCTTTCGTGTTTGAGCAGGGAGCTGGACTAGAAGACCTCCAAGGTCCCTTCCAACTCTGTTATTCTGACAACACTTAGTGGAGGCAAATATTGTTTCAGGTGATGGAATATCTGCTAAACCTGTGTCAGAACTCAGGTGAGGATGTTGGATCTGATCAGTGCTTCATTTAATTCACAATTGCCCCCTATTTTTTAATCTGAATTTATTTTTTAATTCATACTACATATTGGCTTCAAACTGCAGATGGGCTACTATTTGACTGCATGGTTTCATTTGTTTGTTTGCCTTTTTTTTTTTGCTTTGTTCACTCTTATTTTTCAAATCTCAATGCGGCTTTTTTATCCTAATTCGGATGGCTTTGAAGAATTGTTCCTTAAAGCATGCTTGTTAAAAAAATGCATAATTTAGCTTCAGTGTGCATAATGTTGCCTAGCAATGGGCTTCTAAGAGAACAACCAGGATTGTATTCACAGATCATCCTGATAGTTCCCAATCCCTTATGGTACTGTTATATTCTGTGCACAAGGTTATTGCCAAAATGTCACCTGTGAGAACTCTTTGCTTCCCCCCATCTCCTAACATGTAGAATCCACCTACTCTGGGTGATATTACCGTCTCATTGTGGATTTCTTCACTTAAAAACAGTATTTCACTAAGTGCCAGGTAGGTGTGTGGGTGGGGATGTCACAATTTTGGAGAAATTGCGCTCTTTCATATTTGTAGGAAAACCCTAAAGGGGGGTGGGGAACAAAAAAAGGTGGCACAGGATTTTTCTAAGTTAAAGCCTATATTTCTTAGGAAATATTTTCTTCCAGGCTCAATAACAATATTGAGAAAGCAGAATCTGGAAAGGGAGAATGACATTCTCCCCCCCTTCCCCCAACCCCCGACCTACCTTTTATTCTTTTTCTGACACTTTCTTTACATCCCCACTCTCCCAAGAGAAAAAAAAAAACAGATTGCTCCGATCACAGATATGAACAAAAGCCATTTGCAAAAGGCTTTGGAAAGTAGGTCAAGGACTACAGGTTGCTCGTTCTAACAATAGATGCAGGTTTTTATGAAAAGTTTTTTTTAAAAAAACAAAACAAAACTATAAAATGTGCATACATATCAGACATTTCTTTCAACATACGTACTATTTTTGAAAGCGGATTTCCCTATGATGATGCAAGTCTAGGTATTTAGTTTTTAAGAGTATCCATTTCATGAGTGTTTTCCCATTAAGGTTTCCATTACTCGTACACCACTTGAAGAACTGCATTGCAAAATTCAGAGTTCCAATGTAACAGTATTGATTTATAAAATGTTAGCAATGTGTTAAAATCCTCCTAATCACTGTAAATGCCTATGAGAATAAAAATGCATTTGCCTGACTCAAAGTTGTGTTCAGATAAACCCCACTGGAAACAGTATTTCAGAGAAAACCCAAAAGGCTAAATCCTGGCTACCTATTGACTGCATCTCAGCATAGAGAGGCATCCTGAGGAATTCCTACAGATATGACTTCAGAGTAGGGATGTGCAGGAACTCTTAACATGACTTTCCCTAACTTGGTGGTGTTCAAAATTACTGGGCTTCAGTTCCCAAAATGATATGCCAGCATCACCAGATTGTTCAGAGATACGAGGCCCCAAATCCAGAGCTTCCAGCAGAGGATCAGCTTTTGAAAAGTATATTCTGAAGTTCTACAAGTGATTTTCCCCCCATCTTTTTTCTGCTATAGAAATATAAAATACCTGCCCATATAAGTGAAAATGCTTGTTGATATTACAGTCAATTTAGTGGAAAATGATTAACCTATCACTTATCCTCTGTTGGTACCTCTTGAGCAGTGGTTGCAGAGGTCAGATTGTCTGTGTTCCTTTCCCCTCCATAGGTCTTTCCTTTGAATTACTAGACCAAAAAAACAATTTAGCTGCTGCTCCATGTCACCGACCTATTAGAAGAAAGATTACTTTTGGTATCTTGGAGAATCATCTTTTTTCCCAAGGCAGCCCCTTTTGTTCCAGAGAAAACATTGCCAAATATTTAGTTTGGATAACGAATCCACAAATGTCTCTTTGACGATAGAAATTTTTTTCCCTGTGTGTCCTGAGTGGTTTCTGAGTTCTATGGTTCAGTCTTACTAATTTTATTGTAAAACCAGAGTGCTGTTGCTAAGAGTTTGCTCTGGGAATTATGCATCAGTGAGGCCCGTTTTACAGCAAGGGAAGGAGATAAAGGCCCTTCATTTCCCTGACTGAAAGCAATTGGAGAAAGATTGTGAACCTGCTTGCTTTCACTGTCTTTTGGTTTATGGGAGAGGCAAGAATGGCAAAGGGCAAAGCAGAGGAGATAACCGTGGTTTGTTCTAAAGCAGGGGTGTCAAACTCAATTTCATTGAGGGCTACATCAAGGTTGTGTTTGACTGTGGGGCCATGGTGGGTGTGGCCAGCTCAACGTCACTCGTGTTGAGGGCGCTTGTGGCCCAAGCGCTCTGCCAGTGAAAATGGGCTCCCAAGTTCCATTTCCAGCTGCAAGGGCCTCCTGCAACCCCCTGCCAGTGAAAAGGGAGCTCAGGGGCTCTGTTTTCGCTGGCAGAAGTACCGTGGACTGGTCCTTTGCTGTTTCCAGAGTGGCCCTATGGGCCAGATTTAAAAACCCTGTGTGTCAGGTTTCGACATAATCTCAAATAAATTTCATTCTCAAACACAAAGTCTTTGATGAATCTCTCATTTATTGAAGAATTTACGATCCGACCTGAACTCATATGCAGCCAAAACTGATTCTCTGAAACCAACCCCTCCCTTTCTGCTTCTCAAAATCTCAATGCCCATTGGCCATCTTCCAAGTCAATCTCTTCTGCCAACTACTTCAGATCACAGGAATGTCCCCCTCCCTCCATCATCTGGGTTACCCTATCTACTAAGGGGGAGAAGAACACTAGATCAAATGCCAAGCTACTAAAACTTCAAACTGCTTCTGCTAGCTATTTTTTTTTCTTTTCTCTTGGATCTTCATGGCAGCGATGAAAATAGAACAAGTTAGATCGCTGACATCGTGGGCTGGATCCGGCCCCTGGGACTTGAGTTTCACACCCCTGTTCTAAAGTAATAGGAATCACAAACTCAGTCTAAAATGTACTTCTAATGCAAGGGAGAACACCGTATCCAAATATGGCTTTTTGTTGTTCTTTTACACTCAGGCTTACCATCCGCTAACCAAGGAGGAATGTTCTAGTTTTACTCTCTCCTCTCAAGCTGTTCCAAACAAATAGAAGGCAAGCAACTTTCACACGTACGAAAATGAAGTAACTGCAAATGCACGAGAGAGCCAGAGTCCTGATTCCATGGAAAAATAAATTACAGTTTTCTTAATCATTTTATTTTATTTACTTTTCATCTGGGAAAGCTAGTAGAGCAAATAACATATTTGGACTAACAGTTTATCAAATTATATAAAACTGAGAATGAATTCTGCTGCTGCAACAAGGCATATTGAGAGAACATCAGAAGCCCAGTTTTTAGTTGAAATAAATTAATGTGTGCTTGCTTGGCTTATTTGGGTGTCAGAAAAACTTCTTTCTATATCATTCCCTGTCCAAACCTTTTATATATGCATCAGAGATTTAATTGCTCAGTTTGGGGTTGTTGGGGGTTTTTTTGTTGTTTTTTTAAAATACTCCTCAAATAATCAAAATACTTGCTCAGAGAATGGTATAATTACTATATGTTATGGTTAGGGTTAAAATGCATTTACTCTCTTTACTCATTCTTCTTTCATATCCATTGGCAAGGGGAGTTTTTACTTTTAATTTACCAGTTAAATTACCAGCATAGAAGATGGCTGTATTTTTATAGGATGGTTTAGAAGGAGCTTGATTTTAACTTGTTCTGAATAATTTAAATTAACCATCTTTTAAAAATTTAAGATAGCCTAGAAAGGCCTGGTTTCTTGAAAACAGTAGTGAAATCTTTTGCCTTGAGAAAGGCCTGCATAAGCATGAAACAGGCCCATTTATTTTCATATCATAAAATGGTGGCTTCTCATCATGCCGAACCAAATCTTTGTAATTGTTTACACCCTGGATTCAAACATATATGTTTATTAGGCAAAATGGGTAACTACTGGTACCAGTAAAAACATATCTGATGAAATAGATGCAGAAAACATTCTACATTCTTTGAGTTATTCCATATCATTTCTGGGATCTGCATTTCTGTACCTAAGAAACTTTGATTTCTATGCAGTTTATAACAGGGGTGAAATGCTCCTGGTTCGGACCGGATCGCCCGATCCGGTAGCGATGGAGGCGAGTGGTTCGGAGAACCAGTAACAAAAATCCCTGCCCCCCCCCATTGCCCAGCTGAGCTGCGCAATCATCAGAAGCTTTTTTTTAATTTTTAAAAGCATTTTTTCTACAACCTCTTTGGCCGAAAAAATGCTTTTAAAAGTAAAAAAAAAGCCTCTGATGATTGTGCGGCTCAGCTGGGATCATCAGAGGCTTTTAAAAGCATTTTTTCTACAACCTCTTCGGCTGAAGAGGTTATAGAAAAAATGTTTTTAAAGGGAAAAAAAGCCTCTGCCCATTAGGCAAGTCAGCTGGGATCTTCAGAGGCTTTAAAAGCATTTTTTACAACCTCTTCAGCCGAAGAGATTGTAGAAAAAATGGTTTTAAAAGTAAAAAAAAAAAGTTGGCCACGCCCATTCAGTCAAATCCCCCCCCCCCCCCCCAAAACCAAGCATGCCCACAGAATCGGTAGTAACAAATTTTACATTTCACCACTGGTTTATAATGCCATATATTGTATCTAAAGGAGTTGTTCCCATGACCCAACTGAAATACGTTCTGTAGTAAACCATTATGGGAGGCATGGTAAACTGAAGATGTCTTTGCAAAAGTGGAGTTGACAACTGCAACAAAGGAATTGGAGTGTAGACCGATCCTTTGGAACCTGTCTTGATAAGGATTGGATAAGAGTTCGTCCACATGTGCTCTGGACAGCTGCTCCTTGTGAGGAGAATGTGAGTCAGTGGTCTGCTGCAGGCTTGTGCGCTGGGAGACGATGGGATTCACCATCTTGTTCCCAACCCTGGCGGAGCCTTTTGAAGGATACCAGGTTTACAAATCTCTTTTCTAGTCATTTTTGGAAATTGCCTATTAACCATTTTAATGCTATCAGAAACCTTTGGAACGACAAGATTGAAAAGTGGCCAGATGAGCTTCAAAAATAAATGTGAAATTAACAAAAACTTAACAACTTACAAGAATTTGAAATAAAGAACTTCAAAGAATTTGAAATAAAGCTAAATAAGATTTCGATCTAAGAAAGTTACAAATGGATTAAAGGTGCAATTAAATTTGAAATACTGACTTTTACAGTAGGATTTCCACAGGGTGGGACAATGGCAGAGAAGGCTTTCTTACTGGACCCTGCCAGTCAAAATTCTTTAATTGACAGGGTTTGTAGCATACCTACTGTGTCTAACCGGGTGGGCTGATGTAATGATAGTTCTGCAGATAACCTGACCTCATGACATGTATTGCTTTAAAGGTCATAACCAATACCTTGATTTGAACCTGGAAGCAAACCAGCATGCAGTGTAGCTCACACAGCAGAGATGTTACATGCACTGATCTTGGGATGCCGAAAATTGCGCGCACGGCTTTCTGTATCAGCTGAATGCGGGTTTTATTCTTTCAAGAAAACTGATGGTGTTTCTCAAACATGATTCTGAAATTTGTAGCAACCAGGATTATCACCCCACTTTAACAGCTCGGAACTGATTCTTTGAAGAAATTGTAACAGAAAGAACTGGTGGAGAAATTGTTTGAATTTAGCAGACTATAAATGCTTTAATACATATATACATACATTATTTCCCATGTATTTTTATTTTCAGATGCAGGGTGTTATTTGTGGCGTTTATAACTGTTCCTCTTATAAATTAATCATTTATTGATAAACAGTGCTGTCACTTAAGGATTACAAATTGCTTTTGATGTCAAACTAATCCTTTGGCTAATCCAATTTTCATTTTGCTTTTGTTTGAAAGAAACCTGTGGGTATTGCTAATTGATTTTAACAGTGAGTATAAATACCATAATATATATAATAATACACACACACACATCTTTACATTGTAGGTATGAATAGAAGCCAAGAGCAGCTTCCTTGCTTCATATAAGAGTAAATTATTCTATTAGAAAATTCCTTAAAATACTTAGGGTTACAAATGTTGGAGGTAGGTCCCATTGATAACCAAAGCACTTTACTAATAAAGAGATCATGATTTGATATTTGTGCTGGGGTTCTTGAAATGTAATAGCTATAACGGAGCAAGACTATTTCAGTAATAGTATCTTCCATATGAAACAGAACTCATTGTTTTGGGATAATTCACACATCATTTCCTAGTCTAGTTGTTAATTTTTGTTCTATGGAGACCAACAAAATTACATGTTTGCTGCTGCTAGCTACTTTGTTAATTGTGATATTGTTGTTTTAATCATTCTTAATGTTAATTGACTTGTCTTGCTGATGGTACAATAAACAGCCCATTTATAGTAATTTTTATGAACTACCTTAAGGGCCTTTTTTTTTTGAAAGGCTGAATTGATGGGTTTTTCTCATTTATTAGTCCTTTTTTTTGGATTGTTGATTTTATTATTATAAACCCATTGTTTTACTTTCTAAATATGCTGTTAGCCATTCAGGGAAATAAAGACAAACATTTAGTGGTTGGTGGTCAATAAACAGTTGGACAATTCAGTGTCTTCAGTTCTTATCATTACTGTTAATTGGATTGCACCAGTGGTGGGTTCCTCCCGGTTCGGCCCGTTTCTCCTGAGCTGGTAGTGATGACGATATGACGTCACCGAACCAGTTCTGGCCCCCCGCTCCCCCGTGTTATTCTTACCTTTTATTTGGCCCCACCCCCAATCTATTGTTGCCTCCTGAGTCCCAGCTGATGGCTAGAGGGAAAAAAACTGTTTAAACCCTTGCTGTGGGGCTTCAAAGGGCCGCCTTACAGCTGATCAGTGTTAAAAGAAAACAAATGAGTAGACCAGTGCCTGCAAAAATACATGAGTAGATCAGTGCCTGCAAAAATAAATGGGTAGACCAGTGCCTGCAAAAAATAAATTGGTAGATCGGTACAGCTCTGCAGGCAGTTAAAAGCCTGGTAGACCAGTACCTCTGCTAACTCCTAAATAATTGTCACATGACCATCAAGCCACGCCCACAGAACCGGTAGTAAAAAAATTTAGAACCCACCCCTGGATTGTACCCCCTCCCCCGAGAGATGCTCCATGTGTTGGAGGTTCTCCTGAACTCACAGTTCTTGCTTAAGGATGAATGATGTGGTCTTCATTCATCTCTAACAGATTTACCAATTACAATCCTATCTGGATAAAAAAGAAAAACCCTTGATCACCATGTAGCTGGACTACTGTAACACACTCTTTGGAAGGCTACCTTTGGAGATGACTCAGAAGCTACAACTGTGGTGCAGAAGGTGGTGACCAGAGGGCTTACGGTCCGAATTGATTCTGCAGAATAACATTGATTTCAAGTTGCTACACTGACCTACCGGTAGGCTTTTATGTCCACTTCAAAAGAGCTGGTTATTGTCTTCTAAGCCAAATACACTGCAGCACTGGGATCTATCAAGAGCTATATTGACAAATTAAATCTGCCCACCTGCTCTCTTGCTTTTCCTCATGACAATACAAGGAAGCTGGGTTGTGCAGCAGACTATTGTAGCAATTGCCAGCACATTCTGAAATATGGCAGCCCCATGCATCTTTGTCATTTACAAGACTGTGAAGGGCCACCAATATGCCCTTTGGCCCTGTCCCAAAGTGGATGAGCCTTAAATTCAGGAACAGTTATTACTATGGACACAGGTTTATGTTCTACCTTTCTTGTCTTCTTCATTGATTGCTGCTTTGGGGGAAAGGGAATGGAAAAAATGGAGCTGCACACTTTTTTTTTACTTTCACTGGTGCGTTTTTAAATGGAGGAAATGTGAATAAAGTGTTGGTTTTTGCCACGGCCACCAGTATGCGTTTCCCCTGATGCTTCATTCTGGCCTAAGGTGGAAAAGAAATTTGCTTGACATTAACCTTCCACCTGTCTCAGCTTATTAGAATTTCCCTTTTCTTTCCTTTTGACTGGTTAACCTCTTGTGCTCCTGGTTCCCCTCCCCGAGGAAATAAAACATTTAAGCTTGGTCTTCCTGGTTCACATTTCCCAACTTTGTAGGAATTCTGCTGCTCTCTCCCCCACCCCACCCGAGTATTAAACAGTAGCCTCTGTCACATTCTTTGTAGTTCATGAGCTTGCCAGAGGTGAATCCTGAGCAAATTGGACAAGACGGGAGCTTGGCTAATGAATTCATGATGAATGTTTTATTTGCATTGGCTTATTTAAAGATCCAAACCCCTAGTCACTAAAATCATGCTGTTTGCCTCTTAAAGCAAAGATAACATGATCTTTGCAAGACCAACTACAGTAAGGCAATGCAGGTCAGTAGAATGTGGGGGATACAGAACAGGACTGGGTTCTACTTAACCTTTACTACCGGTTTGCAATGGGAGTGCACGTGTGCGCTTGCTTTGCTCGTGTGCACGCTTCTGTGCATGCACAGATCATAATGACATCCGGGAGGTTGAGCGGAGCCTCGCGCCGCTTTTATTACCGGTTAGCAAGAATCGGACCGAACCAGGAGCAACCCACCACTGATACAGAAACAGGCTGCCTTTACTTACTGTGCTGAGCTACATTTTGTTCAGGGAAAAACAAAAACTACATTTGAAAAAGAAATGATTTTGTGTTTGATGTTAAGATAGTTTAACAAAAACGCAAAGTAAAATCACTTTAAAAAAAAACCTTTTATATCTTTCCCGCTCTCTTACTTTCTCCCATTTTACATATTAGAATTTAATGTCTGATAACTTTGTTGATCTAGTGTTTTTCCCCCCCTCCTTTCTTTTTAATCAGCCTCGAACAGCTTTGGACCCTAACCTTGAGGGGTGTGATGAGAAATGGCTTTGGGAGACAATACACAACGAAGTTACTCTATCATCCCATGTTTCATCTTTGTTGAGGTGAGCTTTTCGACAACTTGTAATAGGAAACAAAGATTCAATAGACAATAGGTGTACAATATATTTTTTTTTACTACTTATATGAGAAACTAGGATAAACTCATCATGATAAATTGGTTCTGATGAGAAAATACCACCAGGGCTTCAATGCTAACCATATTAACATGCATGGTATTCTTCTTTTAAATGGTATTTTTATAGATTTTGATTATTTCTATATTTTGTATTATGTTGTTTTTGTATTATGTATATTAATTGTAATTGCACATTTACAAATTGTAATTGCCATCTAGAGCCAAAACAGATTAAGGTGACCTATAAATTTTTACAAATAAATAGTCTTATGTGAACCTTACTAAAGAGAAAAAAAGAGATTGGCTCAAACGTTCATTTTATTTCTTGTCTTTATGCTGATCTGTGACTGTAATAAAGATTTGATTTGATATATCTTGTCTTCCTGGAATTGGAACTCATATGCTTTTAAAATATTCATTTACTTATTTATTTATTAGTATATAACTACTTCGATATGAGCAACTCTGCAGGATAGAGGTTGTCAGAAAATTAGATTCACAATATAAAGTTGGTTTTTATCTATTTGTCTAAAATGACTAAATTGGATAAGATAGCATGGCATCCAGAAGATGGCTGGTTCTTTTTTCTTTTTCTTTTTGGAAGCGAAAATCTATTGGAGCTGCAGAAATGTCTGCAAGAGGACATACATTCTGATTTCATGCCTTTTGTTAAAAAAAATACTGAGAATCCTTTGCTGCATAAACAGATTATATTTCTTCCACTCTGCTTCTTTATAACAGCCAAAGCTGGGATTTCACATTTTCACTCTATCCCCATTAAAGTTTATGCAGCATATCCATTCTTCCTGGGGGGATGCAAACTTAACTTGCAAAATTGTATGAATGAAAATATTTTTTTTTAAAGAAAATAGAAGTTACACTCAGTTCTTTGTCCTCCAATATGTTCTCAGCTTATCCTATCCCCACTTTTTGCAGTATTATGAACATCAGATCTAACTCATACAATGTTGGTTCAATCGATAGTTTAGCTCCTTTACCCATTCATCAAATGAGTCTTACTTTTTTTTCTTTTGCAGTCCTGCAAGTGCTTAAAAATGCTTAAATGAGCACTTAAACATATCCATTTCTTTTCCTTCCTGTTATATGACTGTGATGGAAAAGGCTAAGCAATTTAAATAGATTGTTAAAAAAAAAACCAACCCACTCTAGGGGTATACCTAACCTCTTAGGCACCAGTAAATCAGTGACTTTTTGATATGAAATGTTGAAGCCACCTATAAATACCACATTTGTCTTTTTTGTTTAAAGCACGTATAAGTAGGAACCCAGTTCTTGCCTGCCCAAAGCCTCTTCCAGTAGATTTAATGCTTTCAGCTTCACCCAAGTTTTCTGTAATGCTCCCAAGTAAACAGTAGCTTTGAATATGAAATCAAGGTTGTTTGTTCAAGTCAGAGCAATTTCCAATTTCTCTCTCTGGCAGAAGACTGTCCCTGCTCCTATTGTCCCCAGAGGCAGCCTACTCAGCTGCCTCTTTTATTCTGCTAGTTGGTTTCATTTCTGGAGATAACAGCTGTTGTCCCCTTATGTCCCATAAGGTTTCTTTTCTTCCCCTCAACCGTCTGTTGATTCTAGAACTAGAATTACAAAATAAATAGCCAATTATTAGAATCTGTGGTTGGCCTATATCTTTTCAGACTACCATGTTTTCCCAAAACTAGGACCTGTCCGGATAATAAGCCCAATTGGGCTTTCGAGTGCATGCGCTAAAATAAGCCCCCCCCCAATACTTAGACGCATGTGCAGCTGCCGCGTAAACAACATGACATGAGGAGATGCAGCCGGAGGGGGGGGAAGGGAGGGGGAACATGCCCTACGTGCCCCACACACACCTGCTATCCACGTGGAACGGCCTTGCAGAGGCTGCTCCTGCAAACCCTAGCTCACGCGGTCTGTTCTGTCCCCGTCCTCCACACGCACAAACCCACACAGACAGACGAGGGTTAAATGACTGGCACACATGGAGGTTTCGTTATCAAGGCTTGGCAGCCCTATGGGAACCGGCTGCCAAGTTCTTTACTAAACAAGGGGGGGGTGTTCCTTCACCAGATAACAAACACATACACACCAGCTGGGAAAACACAGTCCAAATTCCTATCCTTTCAGCCGACTGAGGCTTGGCACCAAGGAACTAGCAAGAATGAAACTTTGTCCGTCACAGAATCCAAACTGCCACCCCACTCCTTTATATAGCCTGTGGGGTGTGGTCCAGTGCTCAGCTAATCCCTGGCATGCCTCCTCATTTGCTGGGATCTTTTAGCACGCCGACGCTGACGTGGGTCCAGCCACAGCTTGTCTCCCTCATCACTTTCCGACCGATCGGAGACACCTGGCTCCTGGCTAATCTCCTCTTCTTCGGCCGACAGCTGAGGAATTGCCAGAGAGGAGGGGCCGGGGGAGGGAGGCCTGGCTGGCTCCTCTCCTTCATGTTCGGAGCCTTCTTCCTCCGATGCGATGGGCTCGGGGGTCGGAGCCACAACACGGTCCTTCTCTTAGTGATGGCCGCAAAGAGCGGCCACAAAAAAACTCTTGCCAGCCCTAGCACTGTTGACCTGGGACTGGGGGGAGGGGGACTTCTCTTCTCCTCCCCCCCCACCCTCACTGGGCATGACAGGAGCTGGAAATCAGGTAAGATATGGCGGAGAAGTGAGACGCATGTCTTACCTGACTTCTAGCTCCTGCCATGCCCGGCAAAGGGAAGAGAAGAGACGGCAAGGGGAGCATGAAATACCTATAACCGCAGAAAGGTACATCACCATTTTAATCCTTAATTAAAATAGCTTCTTCCTATTAACATGGAACAAAGAGGTGAAGCTGAGGTCTAATTAAAACACTACTCAGGCATTGATCAAACTGATTGCTGAAAAGCTCAGAAACTGGAGTTGTTTCAGAAATCTGTGATAAAATATTTAACTACAAATCCCCTCCTGGGATCAGGCTAAAGGTCTATGTACTCAAACATTCACTTTCTTACATAATCAGAGAGAAATAAACACAATCTGAGAGGGAACACAATTTCCTATCCTCAGGAACTATTAATCACAGATACAATTGTATTTAAGCATAAAGATTGCATGCTAAATTTTGTGGTTCAAGGGTACTGATAAATCTTATAATTATTATAAATATGGACTGTGATTAATATCCATAGTTGATATTTGAATAAAGAAAGCACCAATGCTTGGCTCTTTCATTAGATTTTGAGGTAATATAGTAATTATGTTTTACATAATATGTTCTGTTTGTTTCACTGTAGCTTACTGTATTAACCTGGCCTTTTATTTTTCAGCAACCTAAGTTCTAATATATGTAGAGTGCTAGAATAATCATTAATTTGATTTTTTTTAATGTTTTGGACATAAAATACACTGAAGTTCAGCATTTCTTTCTTTTGCCTGTTTAGAGAACAAAATGTTAAGGGTTCCTCTCAATGTTCTGCATTATGACCATATCTAAGATACTCCGTCCAGTTCTTTTGAGAAGAGATTGGATAGCCACTTGGCTGAAATGGTATGGGGTGATGGTCATTCTCCGAGTTTGTGGGTTGGTTTCCAAACATTTCCTTACCAGGCTAGATAATACCTTCAGTGGAGTTTAGGGGATGTCAATGTCAGTGTTGTTCTGTTTATAAGGGCTTCAGGTGTGGCTGTATCAAGTGAGGTTCTTGTGATGGTATAGAATCTCCTGCTTGAGCAGGGGGTTGGAGTAGAACACCTCCAAGGTCACTTCCAACACTGTTATCTATATCCTGTAGTTCTGGACACCATATTTTAGAAAGGACATGAACAAGCCGGAGCATGTCCATAGGAGAGCAACCGTTATGATAAAGGGATTGAAGCACAACTGTATGAGGAATGGTAGAAGGCACTGGGTTGTTTCTGTGGTGATTTCTGTTGATTGTCTAGACTGCACTTTTCTTGGCAAGATTTTGGCAATTATTTATTAAATTTATATGCTGCCTATCACACTATCAAGTGACTCTGAGTGGCCCTTGGCTATTTCCTAGGATTGAGAGAGTGGGACTTCCCCAAAATTATCCAGGTTGTTTTGTGACTAAGGTGGGATGAACTCATGGTCTCCTGGTTTATAGCTTGGTGTCTGAACTACTATATCAAACTGGTATCCTGGGATATTTAACTTGGGAGAAAAGAAAAAGGCAGGGTACCATGATACTCTTCAAGTTTCTAAAATGCTGATGTAGCAGATGGCGAAGAATCATTCAGAATTGTTCCAATACAGAGGCAAGTCAGAAGGGATTTAAATAACAAAGTAATAGATTTCAGTTGACACCAGAAAACATTTCCCAACAGTAACTGGAACTGACTGTCTTGCAATGAGTGAACTACTGGAGTTATTAAAGAAAGATCCCCTGCATCAGCTTGTAAATCCATGCCACTACTAGAGTTGTTAAACAAAGGCATCCCCTACACCAGCTTGTAAATCCCTGCCTGCTACTCATAAATGCACTGTAGTAATGGGACCACACAAATTATTCAAAATGATGCCCATTGTCATTGATGACAGAAAAGCAAGATAAAAATGGTGTGTGTGTATGTGTGGGAGGGGGGAGAATTGCCGAAGCTCGAAAGCTCACTCATGTTCAGAAGCCCCTACCTTATCATCCTAGCTGGCTCCTTTTGACACACATATATTTCCTGTAGAAGTGTTCTGTAAGCACAAAAGAAACCGTTTTTGACAGCTCGATTTACAGCACACTGGAGGAAAACTAGGCAATTTGGAAGGATAATTAAAACTAGAGTAGCATACTAGAAAGTGGATTATGATGTTGTCAGGTAGGATGCCTGAAACAGTCACGCAAGACAGTCTGGATGTGAATTAATCCAGCAGGGGAGTTCACAAAAAGAAACCTGTCTGAAGAGGCTGGATTGGTTTTTCTGGACAGATTAAATGATGGCCTTCTAACATCTAAATCAAGAGGGCCACCCTCAGTAAGGTTCTTCCCTAGGCAGTTAATTTGTAGAACATTTGCAGAGAGATTGTATGAATAAACAAGTTTGTAAGGAAAACTCAGCCGAACCTTTTCGCTGATATGCAAGTTAGCCATGGAAGGGGTTTTGTTGTTGTTTTCCTATGGACAGTGATACAGTTGTGAAACTCACCTGTAGTTTAAAAGGGTAAAATCTAGAACCTTTCCTTTCCTTTCCTTTCCTTTCCTTTCCTTTCCTTTCCTTTCCCTTCCTTCCCTTCCCTTCCCTTCCCTTCCCTTCCCTTCCCTTCCCCTTTCCCCTTCCCCTTCCCCTTCCCCTTCCCCTACAGCTAGTCCTCAAGATACAACCATAATGCACCTGCCCATTACAGTCACATGCAGAGCATTGAATTGTATTTACTATAGAATCTTCATTAGCAGCAGAAGGTCTGCAGGGGAAATTAGGATATTGTAGTTCCCACCACTGAAATGCAAGCTCTGTCTTTTTTGTTTATGTAACATGCAAATATCGACAAAAGAGATGGAGTTCGTGGCATAACACTGCTTTCATATTTTGACAGAAGCATCAGATCCTCCACAGTTCCTCTTTAAAACATTTCGCCTTAAACTGTGGAGGAAAAAACCCAGCAGTCACTGTTTTGTTTTGGGTTTGTTTGCTATCTTTTGGCATTTTGCAGGGTAGGGGGTTGGGTAAACATCTTAGATTTTCTTCACTGATTTCAGTTGGCTCCTCTCACTCGATCCCCCAGGGACATACAAAGAATCTCGGTGTGAAGTAGAAAATGAACTATCCAGACAGTATGAGGATTTCCTTTATATATCTACTATTTTTTTTGTGTAATTTTAGAGGAAGCTAGAGAGGAAGAAGACTGAAGAAAGAAAGGGGCCATGACTTAACCAGAGTTTATTGAATAAAACATAACTAAGATGGCTCATGTTCAAGGGTGAAATCCAGCAGGTTCTGACAGGTTGTGAAGAACCAGTAGTGGAAATTTTGAGTAGTTTGGAGAACCGGAAAATACCACCTCTGGCTGGCCCCAGTGTGGGGTGGGAATGGAAATTTTGCAGTATCCTTCCCCTGCCATGCCCACCAAGCCACACCAAACCCACCAAGCCATGCCCACAGAACCGGCAGTTAAGAAATTTGGATTTCACCACTGCTCATGTTGTATACTAAGTCAAAATCAAACCAACCATTTTACGATTTAACGAGATGGGCAAGTCTAACCCAGAGACATAGAGGAGTTACTTCATGTAGTCTTTGTATATCTAATCTCTCTCAGCTTCTGAGCATGCAAGGGTCCTCAGTGGCTGTTTTGGAAGATTTCTTAGGAATTAAGACATTTTCCTTTGTATGTGTGCCAACCTTGGGATCCTTTTGAACACACTGATCTCTCCTTTTTGTTTCTTGTCGCTGCTCTGTGTGTCCCTAGAGCTGCCTGTGTTCCAGACTTTGCACAGCCTTAGCAATAGAGAGAGAGGGAGAGAGAGAGAGAGAATTAGAATTGCGTTTCAGCCCTTTCAGAGTTTTATGGCTGCCACAAGAGATGAATAAATTCTGTGACGTCTTCTGGTGAGTAACGACAGGCATAGTGAGATTTCATAGGAGTGGGGAAGAATTTCTTTAAAGGTCAGCAACAAAGTGCTTATCTTTTCCCACAGAAAAGTTAGCTGGAACACTACGTAGAGGCGGCAGCAATGTTTTCTCATGGCGTTTGTTTTGCTGAGTCTATTATGGCCAGCCCATTATGGCGATCTAAGGAGATTTCCCCCCTGCGTGTATTCATTGTGGTTTGTAAATAGGAACATGTTCCCTTCAGCGGCTGTGATTCATTGCAGTTCGTTTGAAAAACATGCTGGATATTTAGGAAACACAACCTTTCCACTTGTGGAATCATAAATTATCTTGATTCTCCCCCCCCCCCACTCCCCCTTTGCAATCGCACTGATAAAATATGGCTCAGTTCTGTTTTTAATTTTTTCAGGCCTATGATTATTTTTTTCCAAACGTTTAGTTTACCTAGGGTGAAGAGATTATACAAGCGGTCCTCGATTTATGACCACAATTGAGCCCAGAATTTATGTTGCTAAGTGAGAAATCCATTAAGTGAATTTTGTCCCATTTTATGACTTTCCTTGCAACATTTGTGAAGTGGATCACTGCAGTTGTTAAGTTAGTAGCACAATTGTTAAGTGAATCTGGCTTCTCCATTGACTGCTTGTCAGAAGGTCACAAAAAAAAAAGGTCACATGACCCCTGGGACACTGTAACCATAATAAATATGAACCAGCATTCAAAATGTACATCATGTGATCATGGGGATGCTACAATGGTCATACGTGTGAAAAATGGTCATAAGTCGCTGTTTTCAGTGTTGTAACTGAAAAGTCACTGTTGTAACTTCGAATAAATGAACTAAACTGTTATAAGTCAAGGACTACTGTATTTTCCCATGTATAAGACGCTACTTTTTCTTAAAAACATTTACTTCAAAATGGAGGGGTGTCTTATACACAGGAGGCTGAGAGGAGAAGGGGTGGTCCATAGCCTGGATGAGCCTCTACCTTATATACAGCTCTATCATTCCTCTCTATTGTTGTTTCGTGTATCACATTGGCACTCTCTAGGTTTCATCTCTATTGTCCCTATGATGCATTTCCTGTTCTTGTATTACTCGCTCTCTAATAAGATGGCTTCTGCACAGTGATGACTTGTAGTGTGCTTACTTAGTCTACATGAAACATGGGGGCGTCCTATATATGGGGGCGTCTTATAGATAGAAAAATATGGTACCTGTAATTCCCACAATCCCTTCTGGAGCATCCATAATGGGAAAGATAGGACCCTGCTCTAGAGAACGCTATACCAATTGGTATCTGTATCAATGCCCAGTAGCAAATAAAATACAAAGAGGAATCTTGTTATGATGGCAATTTTGGTAGGGCCTGAAGCGGTTAATATTTATTGCAAAAAAATCGAGTGAGGTGGATATCAGCCTAGTGTTGCAATCGCACGTCTATTTGCTTTTTATGCTCAGTTGCATGAAACCCTGCAATATAGATTGGTGTATGCTGATAATCTATTTTAAGGGGGGAGTTTGTGAGATGAAATTGTATATGCATAAGCTTTGCAATTAAGTCATAAAGTTCATTGGAGCCAATTAATCTGCCTCTGAGCTTTGCCTACATCAAAAGGACGCGGGGATAAAATAGAGGAAAATATATCTTGATTTCAGTAAAGCGAGTGTCAAAATGCTGCATGGTATGTTGATTAGCAATCCAGATAAGAAAGGGATGGATTACTTAAAGATAGCTCAATTTGTTCCTCATATTGGAGAGAGATATTTGGGTGGCTTGAGAATTAATCCTTGGTCCTCCAATTTTAGTATTTTTATTAATCACGTGAATGAAGACATGGAAAGAATGCTTAATAAATTTATGTGGCAAAATATTTGCCAGAAAAACAAATACCATAGAAGACAAATATAAAATTTGTTGCAAGTAATACTGAAATTTAGCAGCCAATAAAGTTCTTCATGTAGGAAAAATATTCAGATGCACAAGTATAAGGAAATACGTGGCTTGGTGCTAATAATTATAATTGAATATTAAACTGAACGTAGTGTGTAGCAGCACATTCATGGTTTCACTTAATGACTGTTTCACTTATCAACAGACTTGCAAGTCCCAATTGCAAGTCCCATAAAACGAGGACTACCTGTACCTGTATGTCCCGACATTAAAAGGAAACTATGTAATATTTGGAGACTTTTCCTAAGGTTCAACTCCTTGATCATTTCTCTTTTTTGGGATTATTAAATTCCAGACATTATAACAAACCAAAACATGTTTTGTCCTAGATTTCTGCCTCATATTTAACTATATATATTTTACCATTTACATTATGGATTAGTGTTGTGCACCAGGGGTGGGTTCTACTTACCTTTATTACCGGTTTGAATTGTATGCTTGCTCTCTTCGCTCGCACACGTGCTCTTCTGTGCATGCACAGATCACTTCTGATGATGTCCGGGTCAGTGGGTGGAGCCTCCCGCTGGTTTTACTACCGGTTCTTATGAACTGGTCGGAACCGGGGCAACCCACCACTGGTGTGCACATGCGCACATGCACTCACACTCACTTACACACACACACACACACCTTTGGCTCTGTGCCAACTCTTGGCAACTGTTTGGAGTAGTGTCTGCAGTTTTCTTGGTAAGATTTCAGAGGTGGCTTGCTATTACCTTCTTGTTCAGTCAAATCACCCAGATAGGTTCATTCCTAAAATGGGACTAGAACTCACAGAGTCCCAGTTTCTACCCTAATGCTTTAACCACTATATCAAACTGGTTCTCCAGGGTCTTATTAATCTTTTAGTTCCATCAATTGCAATTTAAAAAAAAAAAAGCATACAAAGGGAAAGAATGCATGTTGGCGTCTTTGAAAACTTGCAAAATATATGGCTTTAATTTTAAGCAGAAAAGATTTTCTATTTCGCTTATATCTTTGTTATTGAAAAGTGATAAATGGATTCTCATATAAAGGGAAAACCTATAAGAGGTAGAGCACACATGGTTTCTTTCTCTTGTACTGTCCAGAGCTATACTAATAAACTCTTAAAGTTTCCACCTTCTCAAATAGAATTCAAATCAAATTTATATTACTTTTTTTTCCCAATCGCTACTATGGCTATAAGTCAGAAATCATTCCTAGTTATAGGAAGCTTGAACTGGAGATCATAGGGATTCAACTTAATGTATAATTGAGCTTTGAAGCCAGTGCCAGACATGTAGCTGTCTTTGAGTCCTCTATGGTAGGATAGGTTGAACTTCAAGATGCCCCTTGTTTCAATTGCCACCATGTGGCAAAAGCACTTTACTCCCAAAAGTGAGACCAGCCTCATTTTTCTGGCCTTCCAAAAAGTGTCAAGACTTGTTTTTGCCAATTGGCATGGAAGTTGAAGAGGGATATGCAACCCTGAGGGTGTTTGGGGATATGAGAATGCTCTTTCTGCCTTTGTATTAAAGGATATTAAAAAATCTCAGTTTTTAGATTTTGTTTTTAACTCTTTTAACTTTGCTTTTATTTATGTTTTTATAATACTATGGTATGTTTTTTTTAATTGTAAACCACCCAGAGTCACTTTAGTGAGAAAGGGCAGTGTAGATACATTTACATGTGCATATACCAGTGATGGGTTTCAAATTTTTTTACTACCGGTTCTGTGGGTGTGTCTTGGTGGGCGTGGCATGGCATGGCATGGCTTGGTGGACGTGGCTTGGTGGGTGTGGCAGGGGAAGGATACTGTAAAATCTCCATTCCCACCCCACTCCAGGGGAAGGTTACTGAAAAATCCCCATTTCCTCCCGATCAGCTGGGACTCAGGAGGCAGAGAATAGATGGGGGCAGGGCCAGTCAGAGGTGGTATTTATTGGTTCTCCGAACTACTCAACATTTCCGCTACCGGTTCTTCAGAACTGGTCAGAACTTGTTGAAATCCATCTCTGGCATATACATATGCATATATTTTATTATACTGGTTGTTATAGTCAATTATTATCTATGGACTTAGTTCTAAAAAGATCCCAAATCCTCACTCAATACAAGATAGCAGCACTAATCTAATGTTATTTGAATTTTATTTGCTCTTATAATGCTTGTAAAACTTTTTTCATAGTACTAATGGCATCAACAATCTTTTGTCTTTAGGTTTGCTGTCCCAGAAATGGATTCTGTTTAAACAAATGAACATGTCTATCATTTAAATTTAGGAGAGAAAAAAATGAATAAAGGATCAGGGCCTATATGACTGATTAACCACAAAAAGAGCTCCTTATTTCTTGTTATTTGTTTTGGATTTGCATTATCCTCTGCTGATGCTGCATTCTTAATAAAGTCATATTAATAACAGATATAATGGTACTCTGGAAATGGGATGTGGATTTTGCTAGTCTCTAGCTAATTTATGAATTCAATTATAACAGAGTGGAATAATTTTTCAAATAGATTGGATAAAGGATTATGTTTTTATTATTGTAACAATATAACTCATTTTGATTCAGTGCCAGTTAGTATTGGAATTCAGAGGAAATACATCTTGGTGATCTGGCCATCAGCATGAATATAAATCTGTGGTAAAGCTTATAATACCGAGACTCACACATTGAATCCTCTTAACATCTACAGGCAGATTCTGAAATAAATGGAATGATTGCATTGTACAGCTGTTAATCAACTGGCCCTGGAAACCTGCACCATTTCCTTCACTAAATCACTTTTGGTGAAGAACAGTTGTCCATTTTCCACCTCTTGTACTTCATGTACATTTTCAGGAAATTGCTGTCTCAAAGGGATTAAACAAATTCATAGGCCTGGATCCCAAGCACCTCTTTAGATAAACTTGATCCCTTGACTGTGCCCAGAGGAATTTTATTTTATGATTTAAAATTTTATTTTGGGGTTTTGTTTTTAGAATAGAATAGAATAGAATAGAATAGAATAGAATAGAATAGAATAGAATAGAATAGAATAGAATAGAATAGAATAGAATAGAATAGAATATTTTATTGGCCAAGTGTGATTGGACACACAAGAAATTTGTCTTGGTGCATATGCTCTCAGTGTACATAAAAGAAAAGATAGATTCGTCAAGAATCATAAGGTACAACACTTAATGATAGTCATAGGGTACAAATAAGCAATCAGGAAACAATATCGATATAAATCGTAAGGATACAAGCAACAAAATTACTGTCATATAGTCATAAGTGGAAGGAGATGGGTGGTGGGAACGATGAGAAGATTAATAGTAGTTTTTATTTTACCCAGTCAGCACAAGTATGCTTAGGGCAGCTATCAACTTCAGAAGTTGTTTTACCTCCTAATCTGACCTCCAGAATATGCAAAAGTCACCTTCTGAGTTACCCTGGTCAAAAGTAGACTCAAACTTGGACTTCTCCAGTTTCTCCTCCAACAGAAAATGCCAAGATGAATGGCATGACCTCAGCCACTTCATCTCTGTATATTCTGCAAGCATCAAATACACCCACCCTCACAAAATGTCTTCAGCCAGCCAAGGATTACTTATGTCTGCTCCAGAGATAAGGCTGACATCTTCAATATTTGTGTCTGGAAAAATGAACAATGAATTGTCAATGTTAAAAATCCATCTATTCTAAAGACTAATAACTTTTGAAATAGCCTGCCTTGAAAGCGTATTTATCAATATAATATTTTCCTCAGCATGTAGTGAAGTAGAAAGCCTTGATAGTTGGCCATTAAAAAAGATTAAAATATTCACGTACGTATCTGAAGCAGATGAAAACCAAACATCTTGAAATATGAACATGTGGGGTTTGTTTTTGTTTTTTTCATATTCTACCTTTAATTTCTTCACCCAGCAGGATATTAAAATGGGAGATAAAATGAGAGTTGCTGAAGAACTCAGTGGTAATGATGGGAATATGAAAACAGCTTTCATAGCAATTGGTAATATCATTTTAAAAAAATTATAAGAGCGGGAAGCAAAGTAAGGCTCTTTTTCTCTTTAATCTGGCTGTGTTCATAATGTGGAAGCAGATATATGTCTCAGTCTAGCACCACTTGGAGCCTGTCCAACAGCCTTTTTTGAAGAATAATCCACTGCCATTCAACATCGCAGCCCACCAGGAAGGATCCACCACTGCTTATGTTTTCCCACCCATTCCAAAAGACATGCTGTTATCCGCCCCAGGTCTCAGGGATACTGCTACCTATATAGCTGCTACCATACCACTAATCACCAAACAGCTGATTTGCACCCCAGCTACAGGTAGTCCTCACTTAATAACCAGTCACTTAGCGGCTGTTCAAAGTTACAACAGACCCCCCCCCCAAAGATACTTACGACCCTGTTTTGAAGTTCTAGCCGTCACAGCGCCAATATGGTCATTTATCCATATGACCAACAAGGATGCTGCAGCAAGCCCTCCACCTCTCCCTCCCCTTTCATGAACTGCTGGGTCCTCACCCCAATCATCGATCGCACACTTATCCTTTGAAGATCTCTGGATTTCATGTTAAGGAAGGCCACTCATTCCTAGGCCACATGGCTGCATCCTAAAAGTGGCCACCATTTTCAGCAGGCTGACAATTCCATGCGGAAATGACATCCGCTTCCAGAGCTTTCGGCCGTGATCAGCTGGAAGTCGGGAGACTGCAAGCTTCTCTAAATTAAGTGGTTAATGAGGGTTGGGATTGGAGGGAAGAGAATTTAGTTTCAGCAGTCAAGGGAGGGTGGGGGGGTGGGAAGGAGGGAGAAAGATCAGTAAGTCTGTCCCTTCCAGGTTTTTTTTTTCTTTATTGAAAAAAAAAAGTAGGTTTGTGGAAGAGGGAAGGTGTAAAGCAAGGGAAAGGTTTTGGGAAGCTTTTCCTAGAGCTGCATCCTTTGCATGCAGGGTGCTGGCTTCTCCAAAGCCTCACAAGAACTAGGAGAGGCCTACAGTTTCCTGACTGACTACTGATTGGGACAGAGGCCCAGCCCACAAATTTGCTTTCATTCTTTTTGCAAAATGCACCAGTGGATGGATCACTAATAACAATAGCACTTAGACTTATATACCGCTTCACAGTAAAGAGAATTTACAACCCTCTTTAAGCCGTTTCCAGAGTCAGCCTATTGCCCCCAACAATCTGGGTCCTCATTTTACCCACCTCGGAAGTATGGAAGGCTGAGTCAATCTGGAGTCTGGTGAGATTCGAACTGCCAAATTGCAGGCAGCCGGCAGGCAGCAGAAGTAGCCTGCAGTACTGCATTCTAACCACTGTGCCACCACTAAGCTTCCTGGTGTTTCAAAGCATCAGGGTTTCTCATGGCCATGCAATGTAGTCTTGTTTGGAAACCTCTTTGGCATTGGAATGCAGAGCTGGGCCCTAATCTAGTTGGGCTCTCCTCCGCTGTTTTTGGCTTTGTTGTCTGCCTCCTTTTTGGATCCAGCTGTTTGGCAGACATCCCAGGTCTTCCCCCACCCCTGAGGCATCCTGCACTTTGCTTAATGACCTGAATGGTTGTTTAAGGGAGAGCAGAAGGTAGGTTTTGTTAAAAGAGGGCATCTCCCTTAACAGCCATCACAAGTTGTGACCGTCACAGTCCATTATGGTTGTAGCTCAAGGACTACCTATATTCCTTTCTGGCCCACAATTATTTTTAAATAATCTGCCTTGCTGTTAGTCACAGGGGAATATTTACTATATTAAGTCATTTCTTAAAAGTATAGTGTAAAAAAAACCAACAACCTAAGAAAACTGGAAAAAATCATGTTCCTGAGCACAGGTTCCATTGGCTTATGTTTTCAGTAAAAACAAATAGAAAAAAAAGTGTTATCCCCATTATATTCCCTTCATAAGTAGGAGTTAAACTTCATGGAAATGATCTCAACTTTCTTATTACAGTTTCTTAAAATATTTTGCCTTGTACATTAACAAACACACCCAATGCCCATTTACATCCATCTGCTAATGCTTTATTGCTGTGGGGAAACAGGAGAATGAAAAACACTTATATGTGCTACTTTGTACTCCTGAAAGCAAAGTGGGATATTCATCTAATAAATGGACATTCCTATAGGCTCAGCATATTTCACACACATTTGAAAATAAAGCATTAGTATTATTTCATGACATTCTCTATAAATAGCATGAAGTCAATACAGCCAAATCTGGCAATTTCAGGTGTTTGAAATGCTATCAAAATATCTTAAGATACATTACTTTACTAAACCAGACACTTCTTTCTGACAAGGAACTTATCTCCCCAACAATTCCTTGTAAAATGATAGACATTTTCATTGGATAAGATGCCGTGAGAGCAGAAAATAGATTTAATGTGGGGAGGAGGCAGTTTATATATGAGCCATTTATACAGTAAAATACCATCTGTTAGCTCGCTATAATTCGCCTTTTAAAAATAAATAAAAAAGGGTTAATTTTTCTACTATTGTGTCAAATCTCCAAGAGTATTCTGCTACACTAAATGAAAGCTAAATAATAATTCTAAAAATTCAAAATGTCTTCTCCTAAATATGTATCAGGAAAAGGAGCTGAAGTGTGTTGAATTGAAAATTTGCAAAACTAAACTATGCAAATCAATTATTGCAACCTATCAATCAAAAAGGCCATTATTTTTTACAGTGTGACATTACCTCAGGTGGCAGATGTTGAGGAGTAGAAATAAGGAAGTGGAGTGTGATAGTGAAACAGTATAGTTAACACAACTTGACCTGCCGTACCGTATAAATCAGCTTTCTCTCCCTTTGTGGAGCTACCCTGCTGCCTTTGTTACATAAGGTTTGATTGCTATTCCATTTAGCTTCAGAAGATTGCAGTAGAGATGGGATTGCAACATATTGGAGACAAGCTTAGAGATATTATTAGTACTAGTATTGGTAACAATATTTTATCTTGCCTTTAAAAAATATATTTGATCTGATAAGGGCAGAAAACATAAACAATATTTCCACCTCCTGTTTTCTCCACAACAACAACAACCATCCTGTTAGGTGGATTAGGCTGAGAGAGTGATTGGTCTCAAGTCACCCAGCCAGCTTTCATGCCTAAGGGAGCCTAAAAATTAGTCTTCTGCTTTCTAGAGCAGGATCTTAATCACTACACCAATTGGATCTGTAGGAAGGATATGAAGGGCCGGGAGGAGGGGGGGGGGAATCCTATTGTGGAAATTTTGGAGGGAATCCTTTGTTATACCTTTTGCCCCAAAATGTTTTTATTTTATTGGTTTTTCTTCTTCTCTTCTCTCTTTTCTGGCAAAATTGATTCTCAGAGGCCTTGGATGTACTTAGTAAAGAAGGAGAGAGAAACATCAAGAAGTTACATTTTCCTTGTTACCTTGCCGCCTGTCAAAAGTCTCTGGGTTGATGAGATTTTATAGCAATCACTGCAGTTGAGAACAGTACCACTCAGTACTTCTTGAGGGTATAAATTTGTTAGTAGAAACTCGAAAACTAGTGTAAAACCAAAAATCTTTAGGAAATACCCAGAATAATCCCCACTTCAAAAAAAGATTGTATCATTTATACTTGATTTAGGATACTCTTCTCCCACCCAAGGTCAGCACTATATTGAAAATTTTCATTTTTCCCCATCACCTCAATTATTATCACAGTCAGCTCACATTTGGATTACTGTAGTGAAGTCTGCTCTGCGCAATCCACTCCTTCCAGCCACTACAAAGTAGGGCAGTGAGATTACTCCTCAGGTCAATATTTAGAAATGACTCGATATTGATTCTAAAAGAACGGCACGGAAAAGGTATAGATTACCTGCTGGACTTCACATTTTAATGATCTTTCTGCAGTTGTTTAGCAGTCTTGATGTATTTCTCCAAATGTTAAGGTCTGCAGGGGAATTCACTGGGCATCTTTTGGCGGGCAGAAGTATATTATGCTATTCCATTTAGCTTCTGAAGATTGTAGTAGAAATGGGAATGCAACATATTGGAGACAAGCTCAGCAGTATTAGTATTGGTAACATTATTTTATCTTGCCTTTTAAAAATATATTTGATCTGATAAGGACAGCAAATATAATCAGTATTTCTACCTCCTGTTTTCTCCACAACCACCACCATCCTGTTAGTGGGTTAGGCTGAGAGAGAGAGTGATTGGCCCCAAGTCACCCAGCCGGCTTTCCTGCCTAAGGGAGGCCTAAAAATCTTATTTCTGGAATTAGGGCACCAACCAACTACCAAATATAGAACTCCTAGAATAATAGAGTTGGCAAGGATCTTAGAAATCATTTGATGCACCCCTGCTCCCTGCTCAAGCATCTCTGAAAGATGATTATTCATCTTCTTTCTTAAATTACATCCATGCATATCTTGTAGCATATTTTTAACAAAAGATCTCACTCACATGTGTGAATAAGACTGGCAGGCTTAAGATCTCATCAGTCATATAAAATGGTATTCTCCCTGCCTGCGAAACAGTTCTGATATAAATACTCTGAAATAGCTTCCACTTTTTCAGCTGGCCAGAGCAGGTGTGGTTTAAGAATAGGTAAATGGCATAGACCCGTGATGGTGAACCTATGGCATGTGCACCAGAGGTGGCACGCAAGCCCTCTGTGGGCACACGTGCCATCACCAGCTGCTCTTCGAGTTTCCGGCGCACATATGCACACTGGCCAGCTGGTCTTTGTGGGTGCCGGAGCACCAGAAAATGGCTTGAAAAACAGCCCGAAAAATGGCCAAAAACGGCAAAAAAACAGGCACGTGTGCGCCAGCCAGCTGGTCTTTGGGTTTCCGGGGTTCTGGCATGCACACATGCATACGCGTTCCAATTTGGGCACTCGGTGCCAAAAAGGTTCGCCATCACTGGCATAGACCATAACAGGTGGCAAATTTGAAAGCTATGGTTTGTTGCATAAATCATAATTGGTCATTCCATAGTTTTATACTAAGCCATAAACTGTGGTTACTGAAGTACAGATTATGAGATCCCATCTTTTGGTAAGCTGTGAACAAGCATAATACGGTTTAGTGTGATTTCAGAACTCAATATTTACATTCCTGTGCTCTCAGAAGTGGCTCCTGTTAACTTGTGCAAATCAGCTATTAGGGAAAAAACCAAGATCACATTAACAGCATTTTCTGTGGACAATTTGAACATTATGTGTGCAACATTGTGCAAATTACATTCCTTTAAAACTAGATCCCCCATCACATGAAAATATTATATTATACTGGCTGGATGTTGACATCTGTTCTGTTCTTAACATCTTATCAGGAGGAAAAAAAGAGGAAGGAAACATCTTAACATCTTATTGGGAGGAAAAAAGACAACATTCTAGAGTGAGGTATATTGCTAAGGATAAAAGCAAACATTACATTATAAATATAACATGCAATTCATCCCCCCCCCCCCCCCCCCAATATTATAAGGCCATGGGATTTTGGATTGAATCAACCCAGTGGTGAAATCTAATTTTTTTTTACTACCGGTTCTGTGGGTATGGCTTGGTGGGCGTGGCAGGGGAAGGATACTGCAAAATCTCCATTCCCACCCCACCCTGGGGCCAGCCAGAGGTGGTATTTGCCCGTTCTCTGAACTACTCAAAATTTCCGTTACCGGTTTTCTGAACTGCTCAAAATTTCCGCTACTAGTTCTTCAGAACCTATCAGAACCTGCTGGATTTCACCCCTGAATCAACCTGTGTGTAGGTTGGTAAAACTAAAGCCCTAACTCTTGCTTTGTTTTAAAATTCCCTAAAAGCAAAGGCAGCTCCATGATTAGTAATAAGATTTCCAAAGCATTTCAGCTTGATAGAAGCATCACTAGTAAATAATATTTACAGTTTGGACAACAATTTTGTAAATTCTAATTTGTTAAATAAATCTATCTTATGAAGTCACTTAGCATCATAACCAAGTTGGTAGCACATTACCAATCAAATGGATGAGTATTGTCCAAATGGCTTATTTGGTTAGTAATACTGTACATGCTGGTGAAGGGGTTCACAGCCAGCGTTTGTTGGGCAATGTAAGGACCAGAGGAGGGGGAGGGGGGAGAGAGAAGCAGCACACAACCTAGATTCCATGCATGCAAGTTTATATTAGAGTTCTCCCACCCATCACTCACATCCATCCAGCTGAGCAGCCTGTTTCCTAACTTCCTGACTTCTGATTGCCCTTTAGCCAAGCGGATTTCTGATTGGTTCAGACTGGTTGGTGAGTGAATCCTGGTTCTTTGTTCATGCAGGGTTCTGATTGGTAATTTTTGGAATGCTGAATCCTGATTGGTTCTTGGTTTGTGCTGGGTTCTGGTGAATAGTTTGAGCTGTGAGTCCTGATTAGGTCCTTAGCCAGGCAAGTTTCCAATTTGTCCATTTTGGGAAGCTGACTCCTTTTTTTTGGGCAGGACTTTGTTGTGACACAGGGCAGGTACCCAAGCTTTGTTATCTTTCAGATTTTCGTTTTTCTTGTTGAAGCTTTTTCTTTCCCCAGGAGGTGGGATAGATTTCAATAGCTTCTCTGTGAAGGAATAACATAGTAGTTTCTTTCTATAATCTGCCCTACCTAATCATAAAAACCATGAATCACATGTTCTTCTTTTTTTCTCTTTTACTCAAAAAAAGTCTCTAAGTGGCTTCAAATTTTAAACAAATGTGATAATATATCACAGTTAAATATAAGTAAAACTGAATGAAACTCTAAAATAATTTAGGATAGAAGAAGCTTGCATATTCCCGATTGAAGCAGGAGGAAAACTAGTGAAGGAAAACATTGAGAAATTAATGAATGCAGGTTTTGTCGGTCTGGATAACCTGTATCCTGTAAAATTGCCCATAGAATATTACCCATACATATATTCAGTTAAGGCCCTGCCACTTACTCTAAGAATTCAAGATTGTCCTCTACATAGGGACTAATCTCAATCTGTACCATTAATTTTGCCAGAATACAACTGGTTTTCTTGGACTATAGGGTCATGGATATTTTCACCACAGAAATGTTATGAATTGGTACCATTTACATGACTTCCGCTGATTATGTCATTAGTTGTGTGATAATATTATATCATTGTCAAGTCATCATGTCATCTAAGACTATAATTGTCTGGACCTTTAAATGTGCGTGGGCAACTGTAGCATTTTTAAAAATATCCCTTTCATTATCATAATCATTCTAGGATTTATATTCTAGATCTATATTCTATTTCACTTTTTGTTTTGTAATGAAATAATTCATCTAGGACCGTGATGGCGAACCTATGGCACGGGTGCCACAGGTGGCACGCGGAGCCATATTGGTGGGCACGCGAGCTCAGCTCTGGCACACATGCGTGCACCAGCCAGCTGATTTTTGGGCTTTCTGGGCCCACCAGAAGTCAGGAAACACACTGTTTCCGGCCTCCGGAGGGCCTCTTGGGTGTGTGGTGAAGGCTGTTTTTGCCCTCCCCAGGCTCCTAGAAAGGCTCTGGGGTCTGGGGAGAGCAAAAAACGGGCCTACTGGGCCCACCGTGCCATCACATGCCAAAAGCGGGGGGAGCACGGGGGGGTGGAGCGCATAGAATTATGGATGTGGGCACGTGTGCATGTGACCCCACCGCGCTCCCACCGCTTTTGGCACGCGACGGCAAAAAGGTTAGCCATCACTGATCTAGGAAGAAAAGCTAATGTCTTTGATACTATGCGTATTCTACAGAGTTTCAATTCCAGAGACACTGTTTGAAAGGAGCTATTGTTACCATCCCTTCCTCCTCTTCTACATTAATTCTCTTGTGCATGTTAGTTAGTTGATAAGAGTACGTACACAACTATCGCACATATCTACATGCTGTTTTTATTTCTTCTTCCCTGCCTTTAGGCCACAATTCATGAATTTCAATTAACACTGTTTAAAATTACTGCTGTGTAGCCATTGTTTCTGTTTAGCTCACCATTTTACAAAATTATTCGGCGTGTCATTTGGGGGAGGGTTTTTTGGGATAGGTATAGTGAGGCATCATTTTTTAAAAATGGTGCAGAATATGGTTCACACTTATTTACAATTTTCTTTACATAATTGCAAGGGCAGGATTGGCTGATGCTGATCAGAAGGGGATAACATTTAAGCCTCATTCCTTCAATTGGATTATTAAAAGTTCTCCATATTTGCATTGAGTTTCCCCCCAGAAATCCCCCCCATAAGTGCTAGAAGAACATTAAAACACATCAAAGGTATGGCGATATGGGTAGGGTGGGGGAATTTAGATTTATCACATCCCATTCATGGTCATCCCAATCTGGAAGAAGCAACCATACGTTTGTAATTAAAATAAATGTGGGACTAAAACTAGAGCAATACCAAATTGCCATGTCATCTACCGGTAGTTTGCTTCTTATTGATAGTTGTTATAGGCACTATCAGGCAATTAATTTTCAAAAATGACTGTTTTCAATTTTCTTTAATTACTTTATGTTATTTATTGCTGTGTGGGAAGACATCTTGGGTCTGAGAACGGAAAGAGAAACTTGTTCATAGCAGAGATTATGCACCCTCTAACTCAGAAGACAAAGCCAATTTAAAAAAAATAGTATTAACAGTATTTCTACTAGTGATCGTTGCTAAGAAAAATGCAAAAAGGAGGTTCAGAAGATATGTAATAGTGATGGTACAGAGAAGGAAGAGGAAGGGGAATCAAACAGGGCCAAATTGGAGGCAGTAGGAAAATGAAGGAAAGCTAGAAGGAAACTAATAAAACTCAAGAGACAGGGAAACTCAGAAGGAAAGAAGAGATGAGTGAATGAAGAATTGCATTAGTATGTCATTCCAGATCTATAGTGCTTTTTCAAAGAAATACACAGATGCTCACAAGAAGTAGTGAGGGGCATAAAGGAGAGGCAAGAGATACGGATAGAATGAATGAATTACACAGAATATATGCCCAAAAATATCCTTTTCTGATCCATCTATCAGTGCAGTTGGGAGTTTTTTGAAGTATAAAACAATATATTGGGAACAACTTGTTGCAGGTTCATAAGCAAGGAAAAATGGAGGTGAGATAGGGAAAGTCTTAACTGTTTATCAAGAGATGACTCACATGTTGACATTCCTTAATGCCTGTGGTAAACCATTGAAATAAAACAGGGGCATTATCAAAAAATGGAAATGATTCCTGAAAAAATTCAACTGCTGATATATATGCACTCTAATTGATTCAGTGTTCTTTCTAGAAATTCTTGGAAACTGCACTTTGAAATCTGAAGATGGGAATTGCTAATAGAAAATTCATACAATTCTCACCAAATTTTAATTTTCAACATTGCATTAAGCCATAATGTGATTTATTTGGAATTGGATTGTGTTGTAAAGAATTGCTAATAATTGTTGACATATTTAAATATTTAAAACAATCTGTGGTTTAGTTTAAAATGTGAAACCGATTTTGATGGGAAAGAAGCATGACAGAAATACTGAGAATGTTCTGTACATACAGCCTTGACCACAAAATGATAAATAGGAATGAACCTATTATTAGTTAAATTTTAATCTAAAGTAGATGTCGCATCCTCAGCTCATATTTTAATTTTAAAGCAATTTAAATTTACCAAGGCACAAATTTTAAAAAACCAAACAGCTTTGCTGCTTGTTGTAGACAATTTCTGGGTCACTGTTGAATTTGGATAGAATGCCCCCTGCTGATAGGTTTCCTGCACTTTATTTTGGTGAAATTAGAAAAACAAGGTTGCACAATCTTTTTGCAGCAAATATGTAACAGCAAGCTACCACTAGGTACAGTTTTCACAAGTATTCCATCATAATGTTCTCAGCTGATGCATTTTTCTGAAACATAGGTGACATTCCAAGTATGGTTGCCAAGTCACAATCAAAATGAATGGCCATTGTTAAATCTTGCTACTCAAGAGATTAAGCAGCTGCATGTTCTTTTTTGCCTTTTCTCCTCTCACAAACATTTATCTCCACCTTGAGGATTTCAGCTGCATTGTCCAACACATAAATGAACAATTCAGGAGAATTATATACACTTGCACATGTTGGTCTTCACACATAAATGATTGGTTCATTATGTGGCATCATCAGTGTCAACTCTTAGTGATCACATACGGTAGTTTTTCTCCATGATGATCTCTCTTTCAATTTTTCTAATGATGCACCCCATCCATTTTGCTGCTTATCATCTTCTTTTTTTCCTTCTATCTTTCCTAGCATTTGAGACTTTTTTCATACATAATTTTTCATACATTATCCTAAGCCTTAATGCAGCTTCTTTGGTTTGGCGTAATATGCTGTATTAACCTGCCATGATGGTTGACAAACTATTATTTACATCTTAAACAAATCCATACAATGGAAGAAATGTATGCATTTAGTTTCTCATTAAAAATGCATTCAATAATCCAGACATGGAAACTCGTTCTTTAAAATTTTTGAAAAATTAATTCATTATTGTAGAGCTACATAACAATATTTGGGATTATTGTTTTATGATAATGGTACTAGATCAGTATATAAAAGAAATATGAACCAAGTAAACATTCCCCTATCCATACTTTTCATATTTAGCTGCTGCTTATTGGATAGTCTTATAAACACTGTAGATTTTTTGAGTCAATGTTGAGTCAATGTTTGAATTTGAGTCAATGTTTTCCTCTGCATATCTACCTGGCTACCTGCCTGCCTACGTATAGGTAAAGAAGAGGTAACCAACCAAATCTAACATTATCACAGAGCATTTTGTCTTTTTAATGAAGCTACATTAGAACCTTTTAACACTTAGGAAAATGTTTGGTTGACATCAGAAATGAAAAACACACTTGCAGATCCTTGCAGGAAACTTTAAATAATCCATGTACATATTTAAATTATAAATCACATTGATCTTCATTCCATAACAAGTATAGAAGCCTTCAAAGTAGAACTCTGATAACATCCCTAGATAGTATTTTCCTAGAAATATGATGTAATCATGTAATGCATAATAAAATAAGGTTTACTGAGCCAAACTCAACCTTATTCCTCCACTTACAATATGTCCCTTAGTTAATGTGAGTTCTGCAGGTCAGGGGTGGGTTCTACTTACCTTTACTACCGATTTGCAATGAGGCCATGTGCAAGCGCAAAAGCTTATGCGCAGAAGCGTTTTGATGACATCAGGATCAGTGGGCGGAGCCTCCTGCCAGTTTTACTACCAGTTCTATAGAACTGGTGTGAATCGGGGGCAACCCACCACTGCTGCAGATAAGTGTGCAGTGGTGATGCAGGGTGAGGAGGAGTGTGTGGGGCCCAATGTTCTGGGAAGCAGACCCAAGGTCTGCAGAAACAACAAAGGGGTTGAAATTGGAACATGAGGTGCCCCAGGAAGTGGGGGAGGCCTTGGGAAGTCCAGGGCTGGGCCTGTATTAGGCCTCCCAAGGCTGGCTCTGATGCCCCTGGAGCACCTCATACTCTGCTTAATGACTACCCCGTGTTTCTTAGAAAATAAGACTGGGTTTTATATTAATTTTTGTTCCAAAAGTCACATTAAGGCTTATTTTCCGGTTGGGTCTTATTTTTGGGGAAATACGATATTAAATGCGTCCATCTGGCTGACAATCTTAACTAGGGCTCATTTTGGGGGCTTATATTGCTAGCATCCTGAAAGATCATGCTAGAGCTTATTTTTCCGGTTGGGTCTTATTTTCAGGGAAACACAGAACATCAGGTAGAGCAGGGATAGCGATTCATAAGTGAGGCAATCACATGGGTGCTTAATAGCTGTCACGACTTTCGACCGTAACGGGCAAGCTCCATTATGGTTGTGAATCAAGGACTACCTGTATAGCATTCAGAAGATGGATTTGCTCCTGAGCTCCATTTCTTACAAGGCTTGTTTGGGTTATAGATGCAGAGGGTATTTTGTCCCTGACTGGGTTTTATTTTACTTGCCACTCTAAGCTTTGCTTTCAAGTAATCAGCAGGAGGTTGCTTCACGAGAAGCCATAAGCAGGTGCTGTTATGTAATGTTATGTTTTTAAGTAAGTGTCTGTGGGAGATTTGCTTAATACTGTGCATTTATTTTTATTTTTGTTCGGAGTTCTGGCATTTCATACAAAGGGCAGCTGCCACACCAAATTTAAGTACGTATCTTGTCATCTACGAGAGAGTAGCTGTGGGAGACAGTTCTTGTCGGGTTTTTCTTTTATAAATTTCTTTTCTACAAAACTACTGCTTTGTGGTTTACTACAAACAATTATCCATTATCCTACCTGTCACTCTCATTTTCAGGAAGTTGTAATCCATGGATTGGATGATGGGTTGGATGTGGGGAGCATGATGAGGGCATTGTATCAATTTCTAATTAAACATTAGAGGTTGGGCACACGAGTATATGTTCCTACCAAGGATATGATTATAGAAATAGAAGGAGGAAGAAATCATAATCATGTACCATAGTCATCTCTGGTTTGCTGTCACTGGTGTTCGATAAAGAAGGGTGTGTAGAGGCAAAGTAATTCCCCTTGTATGGTAAACTTCAGTAGCTTTCAACTTTTTATTCATAGCATGCACTGGTTTGAATGGTAACGCTGTAAACACTCCCTAGAAATAAGAAACAACCCCATGAAACCTGGTTGTAAGTTGACATACATAGGATTGAACAATTAGGCTCCCTTTGCTTCTACTTCCAAATGTCACTTTTAATCTTCCATTTTCAACAGAAAAGGGCATAGTCTAGGAATCTCTCATTTGCCATGCACAAGAGTCAGATTAACCACTGTGAGAAAATTAAATGAAAGTCTAGCCTTCTTTGGGATATTAAATGATTTTGATGGAGGGAAAAAATGCACGACATTCTTCAAACAGCATTGTCTGCAAAAAAAATCTGACAAAGCATTAATGCCCCCTGCTGCATAATCTTCTGAAGTTCTGTAGAAGCTTATGCGAGTTTAAATAGAAACACGGATCAGTGGAGCTCAAGGACTAGCTAATATTCAGCACTTAAACTCTGGGGTTTCTTTTCTTTTTTCTTTTAATTAAAGTGAGGGGAAAAGAACTGTGCAGTGAGATTTAAAGGATACGTTTTAAGGGAATTTTTATAGGAAATTTGGAGCCCTTCTTAAGATAAAAAAAATCAATTTTTTCTTGATTTGTGTGTGTGTCTGTGTGTGTGTAAATTCTACAGAACCAATTATTGTCTGCTTGTTTCTACTCCTCAGCATATTTTGGGAGAATCTTGCTGGAACCAAACCCCATCTCTGCTACAGACTGGAGCCAATTTGAATTTCTGCCCACAAGTACTTTTTCTCAGATGAAATATTCTTCCAAATTGTTTTGTAAATTTTAAATTAGCCTAGGAAAAATACATAGCAATAGCACTGAGACTTATATACTATTTCACAGTGACAACCCTCTCTAAGCAGTTTTCAGAGTCCGCATATTGCCCCCAACAATCTAATGCTATATTTCTTTTTTTGTTCTTTATTAAAACTCAATAAAGTTCTAAATCAAAGCCTGGTGACTATGTTAAATTGAAGGAAGCTAGATGAATTGGAATTTAATTTGCACAAGAAATTTGCTTTTTGAAAACTTGATAAACATACAAGGAAATAATGATTCCATTGTGCTGGATGGGACTGTGCTGTCTCTGTCCTTCTGAATTCATTTCTGACCTTTGATGGTTATGATAACTCAGGTCAGTTTGACTGGCTTATCACCTTTACATGACAACTGGCCACCTTTTAATTTAAGGCAGGGCTGTTTTTTATCTTTTCATAGTTTTTTATATAGGCCTTGAACTGACACTTGGTGTGGGATCTAGAAAGAGTTTTCTGGAGAACCAACAATGGAGAATCTTCTCCCCACATAGTATCTAAATACTTAGGGGCAACAACTACTACACTTCCTGAGGGCTGAGCTCACACAATACACTACGCCACATTTCGCTTTGTTGCATTGTTCAAAGGTTGCATGAATCCAGATTTTGTCTTCATGCAGTTGCCTTCAGTTTTTCTTCCCTAAGTATCAGGACAGTGCCTCTCTCTCTCTCTCTTTCTAGTTGTAGTATTGCATTCTCTAGCTAAACTGCATATTCTTGCAGATGGTTAGACCAGACAGCCATCTGTTTGGTTTGGCATTGCTCCCAACTTAGCCTAGCAGAGAAAGTGAGGTTGCAGTAGGTATTCAAGTGAAAAAAAAATGTTTTTCAAGGTTGCCTTTTCTTTTTTTTTTCACAAGGAGGCAGTGTGGTTCTCTTCATCATTTCTACTTTCCTGTATCCCTGAGAACTGCTGCTCTACATTGCGTTTTTGTTTTTGGTTTCATTTGATTTGTCTTTATAGTAACAGGAGATATGGAAATTTGTATCATTTCTCATTTAATGTAGGCATTCTCAATGCATAACAGTCCCATTGTGAAGGAGCAAAGAAATATCTTGTCTGCTTCTATTTTTCATGGCATATATAGCAATTTAAAAATATGATAGCAAAGGAATATGTTTGAGGTAATAAAAGGAAAGGAAAACTGATTTTAGGTTGCCCCAGAACTGAAATACCGGTGACTTGACTTATGACCACAATTGAGCCCAAAATTTATATTATTAAGCAAGATAGTTGTCAAGTGAGTTTGCCACAGTTTCTTGCCACAGTTGTTAAGTGAATCACTGCCGTTAAATTAGCGACATGGTTGTTAAGTAAATCTGGCTTCCCCATTAACTTTGCTTGTCAGAAGGTTGCCAAAGGTGATGACGTCACTCTGGGACACTAACTGTCATAAATGCATGCCAGTTGCCAAGCATCCAAATTTTGATCACATGACCAAAGGGATGCTGCAACAGTCATAAGTGTGAAAAATGGTCATAATCACTTTTTTTAGTTCTGTTGTGAGAAATCTTCATTTTGCTTATGAAAGACATCATATCTTTTCCTCAGTCGGGAAGACAATAATAGGCATCAGCAGAAGTGCTGTGTCAGTTGCGCCTCAGTTAAGAGCCTCTTCATAGCATTAACAAATTCATGCAGTTGGATTTCTGATCAATTCCTCTCTTCCTGTAGCTTCCTTTCTTCCATTATTTTATTTACTACTTCGTAATTATTATTTTTTTCTGAATGAGATTGACATTGAGTGAGCCTTAATTATTTAATATGGCCTGCCAGAAGCTTTTAACAGATTGCATGAGGAGAAGGGAATTTCTGAGGTTCCAAGTGGCTTTAAATTTAGCACTTTCAGCCTGATATTCTGAACTTTTTAAAGGATTTTGTTAAACTATTTTATGCATGTTGCATGTTAATAATTTGTGTTGCTTTTAATTTGATCATCCTATTTGTATGTATGCATGTTAATAATTTATGTTGCTTTTAATTTATTATGCTGTTAATTTGATCATCCTACTTGGATGGAAAGGGAAGACATAAATCAAATGCATTAAACAATCAATCAATCACTTTAAAAAAAATCCTGAAATAAAGCATAGTACTTCCCATGGCAGCAGGGGGAAGGAGCTTGACTAATTTCCAAACCAAATTAGCTGGATCAAATGTTCTTCTTAGACCCGTTTCAATCAGAACGGGTGAGATGGACAGGAAGCAGATTTAAAAATAAATAAAATGATAAAGAAATAGAATACTGAGTACAACAGTAAGATGCACCCCCCCAAAAAGAATTCAAACCCCCCAAAATATGGCATATTCTCTAGAGAGCTAAAAATAGGAAGTAGGTGGAGAGAGAACAGCAGAGAATTGTCAGTGTCACTGTTTTGCTTCCCTTCTTTCTGAAACTCCTTGGCTACGTTACTATGCACCCTCCAGAATAAATCTCACTAGATTTCTCCCCCCCCCCCCCCCCGGTTTCTTCTCCATCTGTATGTTGCTTTCGTCGGCCTTGTGGGGTGGGGAGTGTTTATTCTGGCCCAGATTTCTTAACTGATAGGATGTATATCCTGTTCAGGGCTGCCCCATTTCATTTGCATTGATCTACGCTGCTGGTAACAACTACACACTTTGGACTAAGTCGGGGCTGTACCTCCTGTTCTTTTGTGAGGTGCTTTGTAGTCCCAAAACTTTCCTGGGAGTAGAAGGGGAAGTTACTTTGCGATTTATGAAAGAGGTGCTCCAGAGGGCAGACATTCATCCCAGCGCATTCCTGCACCGATGTGTGGGCATTGCTGCTGAAATAGTAGCAGTGAGAATGGAGGGTGGCAATTGTCCGAGGCATAAATGCTGAGCAGCTTGCTAATGTCTCGTTGTCACCATGCTGTATTTTCAGCTTGTTATTATGGCTGGGACGGTCTTGCTCGCCTACTACTTCGAGTGCACGGACACTTTCCAGGTGCATATTCAAGGCTTCTTCTGCCAAGACAGCAATTTGATGAAACCATATCCAGGAACAGAGGACGAAAGCTTCATTTCCCCTCTTATCCTCTACTGTGTACTGGCTGCAACCCCAACAGCAATTGTAAGTAGATTGAATATATTAAATATATAAGTATATGCATATTTTAAAGATCCTTTATTGGATTGTTGATTGCCGACTTCCCAGAGAAGAGATTCTATTCCTTTTTCTATCCTCATGATTTTTATCTAAATCCATAAATGTCAGTATAGTCATGAGGATTCCAGCATAACTTCAAGGCATCTTTATTCATTTATTTTTAAACTGAAGCTCTTGACAGCATTGACATGTTATCATAATCCCTTTGGGGGTATTAATTATCCTGCTAATTAATTAATTATGTGTATGTGATTTCACAGGAGGACAAAACCCCATGTTACATATTTCTCAGATGAAGTGCAATAACTAAGTGTTTCTCACTGGGTAAACAGCTTCACACATTTAGATCAACCACCACACTTTGATGTAAATGATTGGTGTTGGAGTTTATCACCATGAGTTCTCAGGGAGTTTAGTAAATAAATAAACTATGCTTTTAGTAAAAGCAAAATGAGAATCTTGCAAGGTGTGTGAAGTTTCACATGTTGAAGGCAAAACTGACTGCTTTAAAAAATATTTCAGTTGAGTAGTTCTTATGAACGAATAAAAAAATTGCCTTTTGCAAATCAAATGCTGGTTTCCCAACTCTTTCCAAAATAATTCCCGTGCCAAATAATTGAAGGCTGTCATAAGTCCAAGAAAACTATTAATTAAGAGATAAATGCCAAAAAATGTCCTGATTGCTTTTCTTTTCATGGGAGACATTAGCTTCTTTGTGCTACAAAGCAAATAGATTCAGCCACCAGTTTAATTTAAAACGCTGCTTCAAATAAGCTTCTGAGACATGTTTGTCTAGTTCCTTTTGTGCAACCTGGTTTGTTTATCCTTCCCACCAGAATATGTGTTATTATACCTGTTTGCAATTTTTTTCCTTAAGTTCACTGCAAGAGAGATTCAACAGAAAAGTAATGAGCAACATATATTAAGCACATCAACTAGTTGAATAGGGTAGGTTCAGCTTAGTTTCTTATTCAAATTCACAAATCTTAATCCAGCATCCTTACAGGATGTGCACAACTGAGTGCAATATGGTTAGTTGATAGGAAGAATGCTACAGACATACTTTCTTCCACCCACATTTCTGGAAAAGGTTTTTTAATGTCATCTCCTGTTTTCAAAGAAATGGTTTAAAATAAAAATTTCAAAAACTCGGAACTAATGTGCAGGTTAAATATTCAGCCCACACATGCTAAAACGTTCCAAAGTAGGAGATATCTGCTGAAGGTATTGCAAAAGAGATTGAAAGCTAGAAGGGAAAAAATACTGGGAGCTTTTAAAGGTGCATTTGTAGTCACAAATCTACAGGTTTCTAGAAAGAGAGGTCTTTTTAAAGGAAATAATCTGGAAAGGTATTTGAGGGGTGTTTTCTTGCTATCCACATTCACCCAAGGCATGTTCAATAAAGATGACCATTCATATGCCCTTTATGCAGTGGTGGGATTCAGCCAGTTCGCACCATTTCGGGAGAACCAGTTGTTAACTTTCTGAGCAATTTGGCAAACTGGTTGTTGGAAGAAATCATTAGGGCAGAGAACTGGTTATTAAATTACTTGAATCCCACCACTGCCTTTATGCCATTTCATGGCTGGCAGCCCCTGACAGCTATAAAAAAAGGTTAAATGCTTATTATTGTCCCTCTCTGAGATTCTTCCATGTCAAATTGGCGGCCCATGGGCCAGATGTGTCACACTCAGGCCACGCCCACCCCAGCTCCCTGAAGGGGAAAAATGTTGCGATACATCACGTGACGGCAACATGACGCCGCGAGTTTGACACCTGTGCAGTAGAACCTTAGCTAATTAACTTTCCCCATCCTATGTAAATGCATTGGGATATATGCAGGATCCTTTAACACTGATGCTTAAACACACAGCCCCAGGAGATATAACTAGCCTGTGCTTGAGGAAATAACAGTGTTAAGTGTTAACAGTCTTATCACTTTTGTGCATAAATGCAGTGCATGGAATTAATTTGCCAAATCCTTCTGTGACACACTATACTTCATGCACCCAAAGTGTAACTATGATTTTCCATGTAATGTGCAATCAATGTACAGAAGGTACAGAATGACCCAAATTCCCATTTCAAGGATCTCTGATTTGCAGTCCACATTTCTTCAAAGGAGATAACCATATATAGGAGTAATTAATGCCTTGAATGTAAATTCATTCACCCCTTCATCTGGGATTTTTATTTGAAGTTCTTTGATTCGGTAAAAACGTGCTTCCTTTACCTGCTAATTTTCTGTCCAGTGGTTGAAGCCATGTTAATGCTAGAGCAAGAATTGATGGTCACATGCTTGATGGTGAAATCCAAAGTGTGCTTTTCTTTTGCTTTGTACTCCAGGACAACTGGAAAGCATGAACTTATATTGTTATATACAATCAAAGTAGGTTATGCACACCTACAGGTGGTCCTCAACTTAAGAACAGTTCATTTAGTGACCATTCAAAGTTACAACTGCACTGTAAAAAGTAACTTATGACCATTTTTCACACTTCTGACCGTTGCAGCATCCCCATGGTGATGTGATTTACATTCGGATGCTTGACAACTGGTTCATATTTATGATGATTGCAGTGGCCCAGGGTCATCTGATCATCTTTTGTGATATTCTGACAATGTGAATGGGAAATTCAGATTTACTTAACAACTGTGCTACTAACTTAACAACTGCAGTGATTCACTTAACAGCTGTGGCAAGAAAAGTCATAAAATGGGGCAAAACTCTCAACAAATTTCTCACTTAGCAACGTAAATTCTGGGCTCAATTCTGGTCGTAAGTTGAGGACTACCTGCATTACTATATTACCTGTGTTACTTTTCTGACTGGGAGATAGGCTGATGCTAGTGACTGGCCCAAAGTTATCTAGTGCTTTTCTGTGACTGGGGATGGACTGGAATTTGGGTCTCCCTGATGCAGTACTATACCATAATGGCTACACTACACTAGTCTTCTGGATAATCTTATTTACCAACAGAAATTCTTAATGTCACTGCTTCAGTCAAACTGGTAGATTATTATATCTCTAGCAATACCAGCAGTAGTTGTGTTTCTTGAAAATAAGTGCCCAAACTGATTGAATTCCAGAGATTTAAGGGGTGAAGATAGCATCATGTGAGGGATATGTCCTACTTGCCAACTAAAAATACAATTAGGAAAGCTAAATGTGGTGTTGTGGTTAAAATGTTGGACTAGAAAGTGGGACCAGTCTGCCTTTAGGCATGGAAGCTCACTGGGTGATTTTACTAGCTCTTTCTCAGCCCAGCAGGTCTGTCATGGGCAAAAATTGTAGGAGAGAGAGATGTGTACACCACATGAATCTCATGAATGAAAGGCTAGATATAATCTAAATAAATAGTAACTAATAGAGTCTGAGGAAAGCAGCAGTTAGGAATTGATGGTGCACCTGATTGGAAGGAAGAGAGGTTGCTAGAAGATAAGAGACAGCACAGAAGACAAGACTAGCTAAATGTAAACATTCTTATAGATATTTATTTGGAAATGGGGTTTCTTTGGGATTTCCTGTTGTACAACTCTTTATGTTATGATTATCATTATTAGTAGTAGTATAATTATTATAACTATCATTACAATGTTGCTTTGCCTCATTGAGAAACTGAGAGCTTCTGCACCAGAGGCAAATTCCTTATGTGTCTATTCACACTTGGCCAAATAAAGTATTCTATTCTATCTTTTGGAAATTTTAGCAACAAACTACCCAGCAGCATCATTATATGTCTGGAAATCACATAAAAAGTTGGCTGGGTGATGTCTTTTTCAAGCCTCCAGTTGCAGGTAGCACAAATGGGAGAATTCTGTTTCTGTGTCTGCCTCAAAGGTACTCTAACTGTGGTTAATTTCCTTCCTGGCAGAAAAAAAATCAGAGATCTTTATAAAATATCAAGTCTTGTTGTGTGCCTGCACCATTACTCCATCGATAAGCACTCAGATGAATAATAGTAAAGAAGCTGAAGAGAATGGGAAATAATAAGGGAGAAGGAAGCAGAGCTTTTCTTTAAAAAAAAACTGGGAAAATAAGTAGAGTCAGAGATACAAGAAGGCTTATTGACAGAAATGTAAGAGGGAGAAGTAGCAATAAAACAGAAATACAACTCTTTCCAAAACGAAGAGCACCACGAGGATTAATTCCTTGCCCATGTTGTATGTTTATTGCATAATAAATTTGATAGCCTTTATAATCTACAAGGCTTATTTATTGTCATTTTTGCTTTTAGTATAGCTGTTCCATATTCCCTTTTCTACCTTTCCTATTCCGTAGGTCTTCCTGCATACAACTGAGATTCAGCAGCACAGAAATTAAAAATTGGATTCTTTTTTAAAAAACAGAAAAATATAATAGTTTCCCCTATTAATTTGTTATTAGGTTCTGTTCCTATACTGATTGTACAAATAACAAATAAATAAATAAATAAATAAATACGTCTTGTAAAGAATAAAATTGTGTTACTCCCAACTAAGGGTGATTAGCAAAATATAAAATAAATTTAGTTGATATAAGTAGAAAATCATCAGGCATATACCTCCCCTCACATTATCAAGTGGGGGGGTTAAAAAAGTGTCATTTGCTTTGGTTGCAATTTTTTTTTGGCTTATTTTTAAATTTAACCTTTTAGAAATTAAAATAGATAACCTGTGCCCTCATTGGGTCATCGACTCAGAGATATTTCCTTACCAGATTCCTCAGTGCTTTTAATAATGGCATAGCTTCTATTGCACTTCCTTTGTTGAAAAAGTTGGGATACATTCAAAGATGGATCAGCCTTGAAAGTAGCCCATGTTGAACTGCATACCACAGTCAAACACCAGCACAGGAAATGTTTTATGATATTTTGTATCATGTCAATAAACTGCTTTATGATAATGTTTATGTTTTAGAAACTTTGCCAAATTTCAATTCCAAGGGAGTCGTGGGTCCCAGGTTTTTGATGTATTCTGTATGTTAGGCCAGTGTCCCCCAACCTTTTGGGCACCAGGGACCTGTTCTGTGGAGAGAGGTTTTCCTGTGGACCAGAGAGGGCATGTGGATGGGGCTTCACTTGTTTGCGCGGCCCGGTTTTTGGCCTGCTGTGGCCCAGTGCCGATCCACAGACTGGGGGTTGGGGACCCTTATGTTAACCCATTTAAGGTAACTTGGTTCAAAATGTTTTGCCTATGATGCACTATTCCTCCCAATTAAAAGTTACAGGATTCAGAATTTTAGTAATATATAGAATATAACCTTTGGAGAATTAAAGACTCAGTCTGTTGCTTCAGATGTAAGCTAGTGAACTGTAGTAAGTGGTTAATTAATTTCTTTATGCAGAGATGGTCATCCAGAATAGGTGAAAACTCAATTTATCTGACTTCTCTACTACTCCCACAGGTTGTCCACTATCAGTGTTCTTGTCTCTGCTCCCATAGAGTTAGATTAGGTTAAAAAATGGAGGGGTGGGATGGATTAACATCCCTTTCCAGAGAGTGGTTTCCGGTAATCAAGGGGAGTTCAGCAGTGACCAGTGCATTTGTTTTTTGTGATTCTCAGCATTCCCCTTTCCCTTTCCCTTTTACAGATTTTTATTGGAGAGATATCTATGTATTTCATCAAGTCCACCAGAGAAAGCTTAATTATCCAAGAGAAAACCATTTTGACAGGAGAATGCTGTTACCTGAATCCACTACTTCGGAGAATCATCCGATTTATAGGTAAGCATAATTAATACATTTGCACAATAAAATAAGCTGAACTATTTCATATATGTTTATGCACAAACCTCACATGTAAAGATTCCCCAAGAGTGTGTGTGGTGAGAGAGAGAGAGTGGGGGGGGGGGGGGGGGGGGGGGAGAGAGAGAGAGAGAGAGAGAGAGAATTTACTAGCTCCAAGGTTTTGAAAGTCTTTTTCTTTAGACTTTTTTCCCCCTTTTTTGGCATTTTTCTGGCACAATATTTCACACCTAACAAATCACATTTCATAAAGCTTAGTGATATAGAAGGCCTTGTATAGTTTGATTGATAGCCAGAGACAGATTCTCTCAAAGGGCCTGTGACAAAAGAAAGGCAAAACTATTTTTTTCTTTTTTCGTTCAGAACTAAGAAATCAATTTCATTACGGGAGGCCAACTACTAACCTGCCATTCTGATGACTTTTGGCTGGCAACCATCATTTTTATTTTCCATTAGTTTCCCATAGCAGTCATGATTTTCAGTGGCTTTTGAAGTAGAATTCCCAACTAGAGGCAGCCTCTAAAAACAGATTACAAAAATAGTGGTTTTCTTTCAGAAGTTGCATGAACAGATGAAATACAGGTAGTCTTGACTTATGATCACAATTGAGCCCAAAATTTCTATTACTAATTTGTCAAGTGAATATTGCCCCATTTTACAACTTGTCTTGCCACAGTTAAGTGAATCACAGTAGTTGCTAAGTTAGCCACATGGTTGTTAAGTGAATCTGGTTTCTCCATTGGCTTGGCTTTTCAGAAGGTCGTAAAAGATGATCTTGGGACACTGCAACATCATAAATGTGAATCAATTGCCAAGTGTATGAATTTTGATCACATGACCACAGGGACTCTGCAACCGTTGTGTGAAAAACAATCATAAGTCACTTTTTTCAGTGACATAATTTTGAACAGTCACTAAATGAACTGTTATAAGGTGAGGACTACCTGTATAAGAGCAGTTAACACAGCTGCATGTTCTGCTCTTGGTAGGGAACAGGAACAAGTCTCTGGGAGAGGAGCAGGAGCTAGGAAGGTCCAGCTTCCATGTTCTTCCAGTGAAAAGATATTCGGATTGAAGTCCTAATTCTATGAAAGAATTGGGAGAAATTTGGATCTAGGCAGCAATGAAGTTTTTAGTATTTCAATAGGACTCTGACTCCTGTCAATCCATTATGATTATTCCCTGTGTTCTCATGAGCAAAACAAAATAATTACATACTTTCTTTCCTGGCTGAACTATGTCCAAGGAATCAGGCTTAGCACATTTCACGCACTCTGTGCTTCACATGCATTATCTAAATCGTATTAGCAGCCTAGTAGCGTTATCCCCATCTTGCAGGAGGAAACTGAGTTGTAGAATTAATGTCTTATTAGTGGCTTCTTTGCGTGTATCCATTTTAAATGAAAATAGAATTTAAGATTTCCTGCCTCACAGGGTAGCTTGCTTCTTTCCTGAATGAAATAATCAAAATGAAAGACATCACTTGCGAGAAATAAAAAAAAAACCACCCATATTTTAATGATTTAAAAATATGTATTTTAAGCAATCTCTATTGCATTGATAAGAGGTAAAGAGTCCATTAGAAAATCTAGGAAGTGCTTTCACTCTGATGCTGAAGTCTAAACTAATCAAACAATCTCACCTGCAGGACTTCTGCTAAAAGCACTTCTGCTGTGCATGTATGACTAAATATTTATTATTGGCCGATATGCTTTTAAGCAGCTTCTGCTTTCAATTAGTCTACATCCCAAGCATTTCCTCTTTCTGTCTGCCTTCTTTAATTTCTTGTAGTTAGAGGATTAGATACGCTGGGCTAAATGTGAAAGTTGCTTCCGTTTAGATGGCTTTCATCTGTATATAAGCTTCTGAAATATGTAGCTCCTTAGATGGAAAAACACTTGCTTTAAGTGGATCAGTTTTAGAGGCAGAATTCCATGATAATGGAGATTTAAAAATAAAGCATCTGATGTAATTAAAGAAGATTGATTATTTATCATATGAGATGTATTCATTATTACTCTTAATATGAGAATACAAAATAAAATCTGAGGAGGCTCAAGTCAGTGATCATGAATTGTTAAGCATAGTCGCACCTGCTGAGAAGTTGGATGAGAAATCACAAGGACTATGAGAAAAAAAATCAAAAGAAACCACTCTCATTTTGTTGCCAAAGAAAACTACACGGTCATATCAGGAACCCAGCTTGATACCATGGACGTATTCCTGTACTATTAGAATAATAAATAAATCAACACTGGGCTGGAAAACCTCTAGGCCTCCAGATATTGTTGAATGCCAAGTCTTATCATAGTAGCTAGAATGACCTCTACCGTAGTTAGGAAGTAAACTACTTGTGGCCATCATGTGTCATCTTTTCAGAGATATTTCTTTACCTAAAAGAAGCAGAATGATCGCAGATTGGCAAAACAACAACAACAAATAGTCAGAATGGGAGCTTCTGACTTCCCCCTTGACAATGCTTATGGGAAGCTGGGAAGAAGTATCAGAAATTACTCCTCCTCCTTGGCTGACCTGAGGAACTGTCTGTTATTTTGCTAGGGGGAGGGGGGAGAGACAAAGGGAGTCACAGACCATGAGGAAAACTGCACCCCTCCCTGTTCCCCATCTTGGTATATCCCCAAGAGCCCCTCCTTCCAGGGAAAAAGAAGACACCCCTGTTGACTGCCAGCATCCCCCATTCAGCCCTATCTCACCAGCAGGCATCCGAGTCATCCTTTATTCTTGAGCCACGGTGGTGCAGTGGTTGGACTGCAGTACTGCAGTCTATTTCTGCTGGCTGCCTACAATTTGGCAGTTCAAATCTCACCAGGCTCAAGGTTGACTCAGCCTTCCATCCTTCTGAGGTGAGTAAAATGAGGACCCAAATTGTTGAGGGCAATATGCTGACTCCGTAAACCGCTTAGAGAGGGCTGTAAAGCACTGTGAAGCGGTATATAAGTCTAAGTGCTATTGCTAAGTGCTATTCTTCCCTTGCCACTCACTGCTGTTAAAGAGATTTCAGATTTCAGCCTTGGTTCCAAAGCAGTGAATCACTGCTTACTTGCAGGTCTTGCCACCGGCTGATTGGATGCAGCAGTGGGAGTGGGAGTGATTTCTGATTTCCTGTTAGCTTCCCTATTGATGTTGCTTGTGAGAAGCTGTCAGAAATCATTCTTCCTCCTCCTCAGATTACCTGAGGAACTGCCTGCCAATTTGCTGGGGGGAGGGGGGTGGGAGAGAAAGAGAGTTTTAGATTCAGCTTCCACCCTCTGGGAAGAAAGAGGGCTGGTCCATCTACAATCAGCGTTCCCAGCCAGCCTACCTTGAAGTATAATGGCAAACATGAGACTCTGTGAAGGTGGTAAATGTTACTTTTTCATCACTGTTGTAACCTCAAACTATCGCTAAACATATACTGTAGTTGAAGCTGTGGACTCTCAGTACTTGTACTTTTATGCTGGAGAAGCCCCATAGAATGGCAGCACTTAGCTGATATAGAAAATTAAGCAAAGGTGGCCATAGTCAGCCCTTGGAGGACCATAGATGGAAATGTAAGTATGGATACAGCAAGTGGCAGCACCTGGTCATCTTATCGGGGCTTAGAAACTAAGCATGGAACATGAATGAAAAGTTATCAGGAAATAGACTAGGTCAGCGATGGCTACCCTTTTCCAGACCGAGTGCCCAAAGTGTGCACGTGCGTGCGCAAATGCTCGCACATGCGCCTGAACTCCCAAAATGCAATGCACATGTGGCCCCCCCACAGATGCATGCGCCCTCCTCCCATGCACCCCACCCCCTGTGCATGTTCAGTAGAGACCTAACAACCAGCTGGCCAGCGGGAGGTGCACATGCATGCGCAGTGGAGCTGAACTGGGGCGACAGCTCGCGTGCCCACAGAGAGGACACTGCATGCCACCTGTGGCATGCATGCCATAGGTTTGCCATCACGGACTAGGTTGTAGGTGGTAGAATAAAGTGGGAATTTGAAAAACCTGCTAAACAAAAGGCATGATATTCTGTTTCCATACTGCTGTCAATAAAACTGGACGGACATGTCCATTAAGTCAGCAGAGGTTTGAACAGAATACAAGGGAGTCCTGTTCTTACCTTACCTTATTTAGAATAACTTTATTGTCACTTTGAATGTACAATAATCAGCATACATTAAAATGAAATTTCGTTGCATACAGCTCTCAAAGGGTCTCCACTTCTAATATACACTATAAAACCTAATGTACTACATAACATTACAAAATAAATAAATAAATACAAAATTATGCATATACCCACATATATTATATGACACAGAGAAATAACACAGTCTAGTTCGGATGTATACATGTACATGGCGAGAAAAACGAATATTGCGAGTTTATCGGATGGATAATTGCCCCCAACAGCCTGGGTCCTCATTTTACCCACCTCGGAAAGGATGGAAGGCTGAGTCAACCTTGAGCCGGTGAGATTTGAACTGCCAAACTGCAGCTAGCAGTCAGCTGAAGTAGCCTGCAGTATTGCACTCTCACCTCTATAATGAAAGTTGTTTTCCAATTTTCCAGTAAAGAAATGGAGATTGTATAAACTTTCCATCCCAAAAGGCTTATCCGTGCTTCATTTAATCATAGCATATTCAACTATCCTAATGTTCTGAATTTTCATTAGATCCTAACCATTTCCCTGTCCTCATTAGTACAATTCTGAATTGATTACGTGAAGAAGACTCGCTCCATCTCTCTCTTCATTTTCCTCTACATACATATCCATATTACATTTTGGAACATTAATAAAAGCTGGGTTCTCATTCTTTATATGTGCTAGGCAGTTGGTGCACTTAATTTGAACAAAAGCCATACTTTGACCATGGCCAACATTAACATAAAATAACATTAGGCCACTTTGAAGGGCTCAAATATGTTTGAATGTCTCCATAACTATATAGGGGTTTTTTTTCTTCAAAATATGCAGCCTCCACATTTGGTTTAATTACATTTATCCTTATTTTTAAATCTCAAAAGATTTGATTGCAGATATTCATCACATCCGTAGTTAGGACTTGACCTTCGGGGTTTTTTTTCTTCCTACCGTAGCAAATTTTACTCTCCTTGCCCCCTTTTTTCCCCCCAGGAGGGGGAAAGAAGCTGTTATCTTTCTTCCACATCTAATGTGTTTCAGTTCTGAATAATAATTCCACTTTTCTTGTTGTTTTACCTTTTTCTTCTCCCAGGAGTATTTGCATTTGGTCTTTTTGCTACCAACATATTTGTAAATGCTGGCCAGGTAGTGACGGGAAACCTGGCACCCTATTTCTTGACTGTGTGTAAACCCAACTACACTGGGAGTGACTGCCGAGCTCATCACCAGTTTGTTAACAATGGGAATATCTGCACTGGCAACCAAGACGTGATTGAGAAGGCGAGGAGGTCTTTTCCATCCAAACATGCTGCTTTAAGTATATATTCAGCCTTATATGCTACAGTAAGTACATAAAGAAGTTCTAATTTTGCCTGTTCTGTGCTTCACGTATCATTTCTAACTGCTTTAATGCCCTCTCATTTCTCTTAAGGCCTAAATGCAGAATCACAGAAATCTGCCATCCCAGTCTTGTCGGGCTGTACCATATCACAGTCATACAGGTAGTTCTCAACACACAACAATTCGTTTAGTGATAGTTCAAAGTTACAACACCACTGAAAAAAGTAGCTTATGAAAGGAAGATTTTCCAAAAATAAGGAAAGGGTTATGGATGGGTATCCAAATGATGCAGCAAAAGCAGATAAGGGATAAGGCAGAGGGAACATTCAGTCTGGGTCTCCTGAGGCATTATTGCTCTCTTCAGGATTCCAAACCATTTGATCCAACCTACTTTCTGCCTGAATTCATCAGAGTCCTCTATTCTGAACTTCATTGTACATGTTTTTCTACATTGTACATTGTAAAGCTTTTCTATTCCTCTTCCCCTTAAAATCACAAGTAGAAGGATAACGAGTCACTTTCTCTCAAAGTTTCAATCCCTCCCTGTTAATAAGAATTAAGTCTAAAATAGCATACTTCTTCACTGTTTTTCAATAAATTGTTATTTTTTAATTCAAAACGTTAAAATACAAACTCCAAAAAAGGATAAAAAAAAGAAAATACAAAAACAGAGCAAAACTAGACTGCCCCCCAAAATAAAAAAGCATACGTATAAACCCTAGTTGAATACTGATAAATATATTTCAAGAATAATAATTTCCTCCCCGTTCAAAACACACAGTTTATGTACTTTTACAACTCTGCTTACCCAACCCATTTGACCTGTCGTCGATCTACTATATATATAAAAATGCATAGTTAACAGATAAAACCAACAGCCTGCAAAAACGGGATGCACAGAGCGGGGTGGGTTCTACTTACCTCTGCTACTGGTTTGCAACAGGAGCGTGTGTGCGCCCTTGCTTCACTCGTGCGTGCGCTTCTGCAAGAACCGGACTGAACCGAGAGCAACCCATCACTGGCGCAGAGGGTACGGGAGGCCTGCAGAATGCTCCTGCGGGCTGGGGAGGGCCAAAACGTGTCGCATGGAGGATTTGGGAGACCAAAAAAGGGCCTGTTTTTTGCAAAAACATGGCACACAGAGGGTTTGGGAGGCCTGCAGAGTTCTCCTGAGGGCTGGGGAGGGCAAAAATGTGACGTGTGGGAAGTTTGGGAGGCCAAAAATGGGCCTGTTTTTCGTGAATCGCGCACAGCACATGCGTGAAGAGAACCAGTGGTAACACTGGTTTGAACCCATCACTGCTCTGCGCATCCCGTTTTTCGCAAAAACGGGATGTGCAGAGGGTTTGGGAGGCCTGCGGAGTGCTCCTGGGGGCCGGGGAGGGCAAAAACTTTTTTTTCTTGTTTACCTCTTCGAAATCTCGGTGCGTCTTATACTCCGGTGGGTCTTATACTCCAGTGGGTCTTATAGTCCGAAAAATATGGTAACTCTTTGTTATTTCAGCCATCTTCTGACAAAAATACAGAGTTAAATTTGCACCAAATGTCAGGATGGACAAAATTTCCCATTGTTACTATCATGTGTTTCTTTGAAAATTTTGCTTTCTTGAGAAGACCTTATCTACCATATATCTTCTGCCTGTTTACACAAATCCCACAATGATATCTCTTTTGTTTCTCTCCTCTTTTATTCTTACTCAATTGCTCTCAGCAGGATTTCTGTGCTCTTATTTATGAATTTCTGTACAGGCATCTGCTTTCTTTACATAGAAATGCAACGCTCCCTTCCTTCCTGTTGAGTCTCTTCCTTTTGTATAAGCTGGACTCTTCCAGGGGTATGTTCCAGTCATGTCCCATCAAATGACAGTGATGCCTCTTGCATCAAATTTGCCCACACCCCCGCCCCGTATTAGGGTAACATGTTTCCTCTGTTTGATTCCCATATTCTTTGCTTTGTTGTAGAAACATCTAAGATTCAGCGGCATATTGCCTTCGAATATTGCATCTGGCTGTCATTGCAAAAAGCTTTCGATAAATTCATGCTATACAAATCTGATTCTTTGGGAAAACAAATATGTCCAAACTATTGGTCATTGCTTCAGCTTGAGTCTTGTAGTGCTATAAATTTATTTGGCTGTTTAACAATTATTTGAGCTGTGTTGCTTAGTTTCCCTGGGCATTGCTTGTAACAACACAAGCAACAATTTCATGACAAATTGAACCATAGCTTATAAGCTATTAATTCACACTTTTGTGCCCTGTGTATTTACAGGTTCCTCCCATGAGGTACTAGTTCTTCCTAATAGTTAAATTCATCTTGCTGCTCAATTGTTCAGAATTCATTTCTGTGTTTCTGCAAGTTCAATTTGTTTCTTCGCTGAGCATTGCCAAGTTTGCAAACTTCACTGCCCTTCCTTTACCTTCATATATTGACTTCCCAAGGGGGAGCACTTTTTCTTATCTTCATCCTTTTCGATCCATGTTGCAAAAATTTCAATAACTGCTGGGTGGCAGTAAATCGAGGTAGTAGTCCTTGATTTCAACCATCCATTTATTGACTGTTACAATATTACAGTGACAATGAAAAAAGTGACTTACAATTCAGTCCTCAAATTTATAACTGCTGCAGCATCCCCACAATCACATGATCAAAATTTGGGTATGTGGCAAATGGGTTGTGTTTATGGTGGCTGCAGCAGACACTGGTCATGTGATTGCCATTTGTGACTTTCCCAGCCATCTTCCAACCAAAGAAGTCAATAGAATAGAATAACAGAGTTGGAAGGGACCTTGGAGGTCTTCTAGTCCAACCCCCTGCTTAGGCAGGAAACCCTGTACCACTTCAGACAAATGGTTTTCCAATCTCTTCTTTAAAACCTCCAATGTTGGAGCATTTACAACTTCTGGAAGCAAATTGTTCCATTGATTAATTCTTCTAACTATCAGGAAGCTTCTTCTTAGTTCTAGGTTGCTTCCCTCCTTGATTAGTTTCCATCCATGGCTTCTTGTCCTACGCTCAGGTGCTTTGGAGAATAGCTTGACAATGAGGAAGCCAGATTGACTTAACGACCACGTGTGATTCATTTAACAACTGCCACGATTTGCTTAACCACTGTGACAAAAAGTAAAATCGGGCATGGCTTTAGTTAACAACTACCTTGGTTAGCAACATAACTTCTGGTTCCAATTGTGATTATAAGTTGAGACTACCTGTAAAAAGTTAATAGTGTTTTGTATTTCTTTTCTGCTATCTAGTAGTCATCTGGATTGTTGCAGTTAGCTTGGTATTTAATCATCATCTCCCCAAGGAAATAATAATAATAATTTACATGATGAGGAAAGAGCAGTTAGCATGGCAGGAACAGCAATGATGTGTGTGCAAACTGATGATTTTCATCAGTTGGGAAACATAAAACTGCTCCAGCAGAGTAGGAGAGTAAAACGTTCTTATCTCATTTTACATTCTGACTCCCCCGTGGAGTCATTTAATTTGCTTCTCAGAGGAAAGGCAAGAACGTTAGGGACCAGGAGAGGGGAGTGAGAAAAACCTAATATAAATTACGAGTATCCCTTTCTAATCTTTTTCAATCTCGTTGTGCAGGTGATGAAAAGAGATTGCTTGGAAAGGCCCATGGTTTTTTAAACATTTCAAACCGTTCGCAGTAAAGAAAATATTGATACATAGCTCACCAAAGCTGTGAACTATCTTTTACTCAGCGCTACTGCCATCCGTGATTCTATTTTGTGATTCGGTGTTTGTGTGTGTATTGCGAGTGTTGGTGAGTGTGAGAGAAAGGGAAAGACTGACTGCTGTGCTTACTCAGCCTTGAAATGTGGAGATGTATAATTAACGGAGGGGGGGGGCATTTGAGAAGTAATTACTGTTACTATCCCCTCCAGAGCAATGTACACGCCCAATAAAATCACTTTGCTCACAGAATTATCTGTCACCTAGCAGATGGTGAAAGTGTGTATTTATAAACTGCTAAATGGATGCACTACAAACTAGTTCATTTTCTGAAATCAGTATGAATTTTATTTTAAAATATATACCTAGCTTATATGTACCTTGGGTGTTCATGGATTGGCTGCAGTAAGCAAAGCAAAGTAATGATTTTCATTATATTTCTTATTTTGAAGAAGCTCTTTATTCTACACTGGTAATCATAAAATAATAGAGTTGGAAGGGACATTGGAGGTTTTCTAATAGAACCTCCTGCTCAATCAGGAGTCCCAATACTATTTCAGATAAATGATTGTCCAGTGTCTTCTTAAATGCCTGCAGTGATGGAGCACCTACAAATTCTGAAGGAAAGCCATTCCACTGGTAAATAGTTCTAACTATTAGGAAATTTCTCTTTAGTTCTAGGTTGCTTCTCTCCTTGGTTAGGCTCCATCCATTGTTTCTCATCTTGCCTTTTAGTGTTCTGGAAAATAGTTTGACCTCCCACATCTTTGTAGGAGCCCCTCAAATATTGGAACACTGATATCATGTCTCCCCTAGTCCTTTTCAGTAGATTGGACATACCCAATTCCAAAACCATTTGTCATATGTTTTAGCCTGCAGCCCCCTAATCCAGAGTCTCAACATTCTTTTTATATTAGTGTGACCAGAAATTCCAAGTGTGGTCTTACAAAGGCTTTGTAAAGCAGTACTAGAACTTCATGTGATCTTGATTCTATCCCTCTGTTAATGCAACCCAGGATTGCATTGGCATTTTTGGGTGCTGCCACACACTGTTGAAACATATGTAATTGATTGTCCACTTGGACTCCGAGACCCCTCTTACAGTTATTGGCATTAAGTCAGGTTTCACCTAGCATAAACCTATACAGTTGGTTTTTCTTGCCTAAGTGTAAAACCTTACTTTTATCTATGTTGAATTTCATTTTGTTAGATAGGGCCCAGTATTCAAGTCTGTCAAGATCTTTTTGGTTCTTGAGCTTGTCTTCTGGGATATTTATAATTATAAAAACTATAATGGTAAAGATGCAGAACAGATTTTCCTGTGCTAGGTTTGTACAGATTTTTGGTCTCTTCAGTAGTTTGTTTATATAGCACAGTTGATTTCACCTTTTTGCTTATTATTCTGAAGACATTTGAATAGAACTGTGATTCCATTCTGTATGATGAATTTAGTGTAACTCAGTTTTCAGTCATTACGGTAAGTCTCAGTGGAATTTCTGTGAGCTCAGCCATTGGCACTTGGAAATCATGGTTTAGAGCTTACAGTTTTATGGGAACCAGGCCACTGTGATTGTTCAACAAACTACAATTATAGCAGTCCAGTTAATTATATCCTCCAATTCTTTTACAGTTTTATTTGTATCCCCGTGAGATTGATCTAACTTGGCCTAACCTTAGTTTGCATCTCATTAAGCCTCATTTGATACTTGGAAAGCATCTGCTATTGGGATGATGCTATTTTGGGAAGTGAGGTCTTAATGAAGCCAGGCTGTGTTTTGGAAAGCAGAAATTGCTGGAGACGTTTCTATTGTATTTGCTGATTTAGCCCATCACTTTTATTTTAGTGCTACAGTATCTGCCTACTCATGTCACCCTTGTAATTATAGTCTCAAAAATTAGTGTTAACTTTGTCCTCAGTGCTGCCAATTTTTTTTTTATCATGGTTTTGCTGTTTTGTTGAAGGAATAGTTGTGAATACAAAGAAATCTTGCATCCTATAATTACACTTTCATTGTCTTTCATGGTAGTTTGCCTTTTTTTAAAAACAACAACAAAAACTATACATTCTTCATTTTCTGCCATTTATTAATTACACTAAAAATTATAATGGCAGGTTTTGAAAGCCGGAAATGAGATAAAGTAGCAAAGAATATCCATCTATTATGTGGAAGAATGAACTGTTACTTGTTTATGCCTTTCTGTATGACATTTTGACTTAGAATGTTGATCAAACAAAAAGACAGGTTTCGGGATTTAAAATCATTTGCTATATCAACCTCAGAAATTCAGGAACAGTATCAACTGTGTGATTATGTAGATTTAGGCTCTTTTCACATTGTTGGATCTAATGTAGCTATTTTAGAGGTTACAAATATTTCAAACATGATTCAGATGCAGCTCTTAAGTAGTGCCTTTTGTTCCAATAACACAACCCAGAAAAAACCCTAACCCTATTCATAACCCTTTAAGAATCATATTAACTGTAAGGGGCTACTCTTAAAGATAGCTATTTCTGGCTTGTTTGCGTTCTTCGGTTAGCCACACCCCCATCTCATGACTCCTCCCTGTAAAGGTCAAATTTTATTTTATTTTATTTTAATTCTCTTTTCGTAGGTCTTTGTGTATTTTTGTTTCATCCAGGTTTTTCCTACATAAATCAAGATCTTTATACAGCCATGGTTCAGTGAAATCTCATTCGCTAGAATTTTTTGGCTTTATCAGACACCAGAGCAGCATTTTGTTGTCTTTTTTAAGATTTAAGGGAGACTAAGATAGCTATTTCTGGCTTGAAACAAAAATACACAAAGACCTACGAAAAGAGAATTAAAATAAAATTATATATATATAAAAGATTCTTTCTTACAAAAGCCTGGGGGAAAAACCAGATAAGCTTTAAGAAATAGAAGTGGGATGTTGTGTTTTTACTTTGCAAGATTCAAATAATTTCTTCTGAATCATTTGTGAGGCATGCATAGTTATGCTGATTTAATCTTTTTAAAAAATTCTAAGAAAACTGAACAGGGGCTAAGATTCGAAGCTTGCATTTTGCAGTAACATACCAATACAGATAGTCCTCGAGTTACGACCACAATTGAGCTCAAAATTTCTGTTGCTAAGCGAGACAGTTGTTAAATGAATTTTGCCCTACATTTTATGACCTTTCTTGCCACAGTTGCTAAGTGAATCACTCCAGTTGTTAAGTTAATAACAAGGCTATTAAGCAGATCTGGGTTCCCCATTGACTTTGCTTGTCTGAAGGTCGCAAAAGATGATTCACATGATCCTGGGACACTACACTCGTCATAAATATAAGTAGCTACATGTCTAAATTTTAATCACGTGACCAGAGAGATGCTGCAATGGTTATAAGTGTGCAAAACAGGCATAAATCACTTGTTACAGTGCCATTGTAACTTCGAATGATCAGTAATTGGAATGGTTGCAAATCAAGGGCTACCTGTATACAGATGACCATCATATGAGGTGATTGGTGCTGGATTGTTGAGGACTAGGTTATGTGACTAAGGTCAATCTGTTGATATTTCAGATGTACATCACTAGCACAATCAAGACAAAGAGCAGTCGGCTTGCCAAGCCAGTGTTGTGTCTGGGGACACTTTGTGCTGCCTTCCTTACAGGGCTCAACCGAGTTTCTGAGTATCGAAACCACTGTTCAGATGTCATTGCAGGCTTCATCTTGGGAAGCACAGTAGCACTCTTCCTGGTAGGTGGATAAACTTTTACTATCTTTTTCATATGGAGAATTCCCCTGCCAGTATCCAAACTGGGCCAGCTTGTTCATACAAGGCTGAAGGAAACAGAACAGTTTTTTCAAGATCAATTTGCACCCAGAGAGCAAAGGGCATGCTACTTCCTGCTTCCATTATTTGTACAGAAATTGATCAGACTTTTACAACAACCATGGTCGGTCAGTGCTTTTCGGCCTCAGCTATACTTGTGACAAACTCTGCTTCCCAACATCTCTGGTTTACTTCTCGCCACAGCATCTGTCCCATGAAATAGCTACTTCTATTTTCATCTCAGTCATACGTTTGTGCACTGTTATCTAAAGCGCTGACTGGGAATTATGTGATACGATCATGGATTGCTGTAATATAAATCTGCTTTGAAATGTTTTAGCAGATGCTTTAGAAAAAAGAGTGTTAATGATCCTGAGAGTCAGTAAACACCTTTGCTAGATGTTGCTTAGCAGGAGCCAACATTATATAGTACACATGGAATGCTTTTGGAATATACAAAAGCTTTTAATTGGTTGCGAAGTATGAACAAGATAAAACTGGTAGTTTATGAATGAATTATGAAGAATGTCGCGGTGGCTCGGTGAGTTTCGGTGAGTCTCGGTGAGTCTCGGTGGCTCACTCTAAAAGAAGGGATGCGATGGCTCAGTGGCTAAGACACTGAGCTTGTTGAAAGGTCGACAGTTCAGCAATTTGAATCCCTAGTGCTGCGTAACAGGGTGAGCTCCCGTTACTTATCCCAGCTTCTGTCACCCTAGCAGTTTAAAAGCATGTAAAAAAATGCAAGTAGAAAAATAGGGATCACCTTTGGTGGGAAGGTAACAGCGTTCCGTGTCCTTTAGCATTTAATCATGCCAGCCATGGAGATGACTTCAGACGGCGCTGGCTCTTCGGCTTTGAAACGGAGAGGAGCACTGCCCCCTAGAGTCGGGAACGACTAGCACATATGTGCGAGGGGAACCTTTACCGTTACCTTTTAAAAGAATGCCATTCAGTGATAGAAACTTAAGTCCATGCCACAAAATGCATGCGAATATCTTCTGGGTTTTAGTAATTATAATCGCTCCATGAATCTTCTTTTCTCTTTCTGATCCCAAGGGCATCTGCGTAGTTCATAATTTCAAGGGTGCACATGGGACACCTTCAAAATCAAAACTAGATGAACAGCGAGGCGTGCCCTTGATGGCGTTTCCACGAGTGGAAAGTCCTTTGGAGACATTGAGTGCTCAGGTACCATATAACCTTATGTTTATCCATTTCTCTTTTTGATTAACTCTTTTTCAATAGTTAAGTTCTTTATATTACAAATAAACTTGGTAGTCGGTTTGCTTTTATGTTTTTAGCATTTTCAGCAGGATAAATAACAGGGTAAAAAAGGCAACCATTTAGAAGCACCATATTCATTAGACCAATCCTTCCATCCTACATTTTTAAATTCTGTTTCATCCATTCTGGATTAAAGGTAATCATTTAATTGGGACAATCTGCTCAATAACAAATAACCTTAAGTATCCACTCTGGCAATTATATTTGAGCCTTTGAGCTACTTCAGATATTATGCCCCGTACAAGTATTTTTAAAGCAGGATGGGGAAATGTGTTGTAATCCAGATCCCATTAACTCCAAAAAACAGGGTAGAACCTCATTAAATATGCTAATTGGGCCTGGAAACTCTTGCATTAAGTGACATTGTTGTAAGTTGCCACATAACTGTGCTGCTTAGTGACAGCTGTTCTGGCAGTCCCAGTTATCATTGTTAAGCAAGGACTGTATGGGTTGTTAAGCAAAACAATGTGCTTTGTTGCTGAGCTGCGTGACGTAATCCCAGAAACAGCCACCATTTTCCAAATAGCCGTATTGAATTGAGGGCTCTCAGAAAATGGTGGCTGCTTCTGGGATCGCACCGCACAGCCCAACAACAAAGCTTCCCTAAGCCAAGCTCTGGAACTCTTTGAAAGGTACATACACAATGGGCAATGCAAGTGAGAAGGAGAGTATGGGGCCCGGTGGGGTGGAGAGTAGGCCCAGTGTGAGAACAGGGCAGGAAGAAGAGCATGGGATGCGTTGAGGTGGGGGAAGCCATGGAAACCCTGGGTTAGAGCTTGCACCAGGCATCTCAAGACCTCCCCCCCTGGGGCCCCTGAATGTGCTCTACTTAACAATTTGCACATTTGTTTAATGACCACATTGAGAAGACCAGCGATGGGTCATAAATGGGGCAATCACATGAATGCTCCACTTAATGGCTGTCATATGCAGGACTACTTAACTACTTATTAAGGATTATTTTTTCAGCCTTATTGCTTCCAACCTAACAGAACGTTGGAAATAAATAAGGGAATCAGATCAATGTCTCTTCACCAGTCCACCAGCAGGATAACGCTCCAAAAATGAACAAAATGGAATTATGTTTGGGATTTGGAGGGGAAAGAGAACAGAAAGAGTTTGAAACAGGAGAGAAATTCTCAAAAAAATTGTAAAAAAGCCTGATAAATTGTTATGAAACAGGCAGTTAGGCAGTGTCTTAAAAAATGATGGATCCTCCATTAAACCCTCTTTTCTTTTCCTTTCTGGTCATGTGTCCTAGGGTAGAAGTGTTTTGAACAGATTAAAAACAATTCCAGACACCATACTCTGTGTGCTTTCCCTACCTTATTTCTTATTTGTCCCAAGATCAACTGCTGTGACTACATCACTGCATACTAAAGCATATTCTGTCTCTTCTCTCTTTGTTCTGCAGAATCATTCTGCCTCTATGACCGAAGTAACCTGATCTGAACAACATCAAGAGAATTTTTTTATTGCCCTCTGCTACAGTACTCCCACCAGAATACACAGTTATACTAATTGTCAAACTGTGATGACCAGTATTATTATGTTATGTCTAGTTAGGAACTAATGTTTTGTACATTTTTGTATGAGGAAGTGATATAGCTTGCCCTGGAATTCCCACCCACTTTCTTTTTTCTTGTTGTCAGCTTTAATATATTTATGCCAGAATTTAAGACAAATGAAAACAAAAAAGAAACAAGACAAAAAAAATTATGAACTCTTTTTTGATTACAATGTGTTCTGAGGCACTTACACCTTTGGGAATTGTTGATGTTTTGTGATATTTGTACACACAAACTTTTTTGTTTTGCTTTGTTTTATATACAATAAATTAAATGATAATTATAATACTAATTCATTTTTTACCTTTTTATTACCAGAGATGATGCTTCCAATGCGTGAGGAGTTCAGATTCAGCATTGGCAGTGCAATTCTACAGAATTCATACTCGTTTTCTAGAAGTTACTGTAGAATTGTCTCTGCATGACTGCTATCTGGCCCTTTAGATTATCAATAATGAGAAATATGTATTTTGAATGCTGGTTTAACATAGCAAGACTAAGAACTTGTCTGTTTGCAAACTTTGATTCCTCTTATACAAGCCCCATAATTGTGACTGTGACTAGAGCAGGAAATACCTGAACTTTTTTTCAGGAGTCCAATTTTTTTTATGGAGCTTGCTCAGGAAATTGTCCCAAGGGGTTATGCTCATGGTATGTAATCTTTGGGTTGTTGACTCAAGATTAGTTTCCTTAGCCCCAAGGTCTTCATTGAATGTGCATAATTCACACTGCTTGCTTAGCAGCTTTTTGTTGTCTCGTAGAGTCTGCTTCAAGCAAACTTTCTTCATGTAAAGCAACCAGCAAAATTTCTTTCGGCACGATGGAAATTATAGAGAAAGCCTGCGTGTGAATGCACACCTCTTGTGCACTATCCTTAAGATTATTGCCTTGAACTATAAGAACAAATGACTGCAGCTTTTAGTCGGAGTCCAGTTTAGCACTAATAGTTTAGCAGATTGGATCAAGAACTCATAGTGTTAGTCAAAAGACTGTATCATTAGCCTTTTAGTAGATTTGAGGAACAGAAGAACAAGTTGGGAAACGTAGGAGAATGAAGTATTATTGCAGTATTATTGCAGTCCCAGGCCAAAGAACAATGGCCTGCACTAAGCTGAAATCCACCTCAGTGTGATACTTTTAAATTTCTTAAGAACTGTCTCTTCCTAAGAAGCATGAAAATCATGTAGGAAAATTTGTAGCCATAATCATTGAATCATTTACCAGAATTCTACCAAATGAGCATTTTTTTTGCTGTAGACATATATGTATCGCTTTCTTGTGACATATGCATGCGTTTCTAAGACATGATGAACTTTGGAAGTAGCACTTAACCTTGGAACAAATATATTAATCTCTTTAGAGCCACTCAAAATCCTGTTATTTCATATAGTGCTTCACAGAAGGCTCCAAAATGATCCCGAAAATTGGAAACCATCACTGTGTTACCAATTGGTGTTTTGTAATAGAAAGAGTGTAAATGTTTCATTGCTACATTTGAGCGTATTTTGCAACTCAGAAAGATGCCTTAAGGCAATACATTTGTGATTCAGTTTCACTGGTGCTAATATATTGTAATACCTTTCACGTTGACACAAGTAGAAAATCAGCTGCTGACTATGTGTGTCAAATATGAACCATGTGAAAAGCATCATTGTTGTGCCTCCTCAGAAATGGCCCTCTTCATTCATAAGGAAATGCAAAAGAAATTTAGAATGTCAGCTCAAGGATGAAGACTGGTCAAACTTGGTACCTTATCTCTGCTTTTCCTTTTCTCAGCTCCCTGGGAAGATAAGCTGTCAAGGAGTTAAACGGAAACACCAAGGAAAAAGGCAGCCAAAAAGGACTTTGAGTTTCAACAATTTCCCTTGTTTTCAGGGAGGGACTCTTCTGAAGAGATAGAACTTAGCATCTGTTAAAATAAAATGCAATGCCTACAGCAGCTCTTGGATTCCCCTAAATGTGGGTGTTCCTTCCTCCAAGTAATGCCGGCTTAATTTTCTGAATCAAAATGTAACACATCTGTATTGAAAACTGATTTTCATTTTGCGGTTTATTGTTAACAAATCAAAGGAAATGAAAAAGGACCAGTTTGCTGATCTCATCCTCTCCCTCTCCCAGTCCTAGGAATTTTCTGCTACATCCCATTTTTCTAGCATGATCATAATCACAATAGTGTTTCCTTTGAGAAATGGAACTTCTCTCTGTATTTTTGCTGGAATGCCTGCCATGTTGATTCCTGGGTTTTTGTATATAATTTTTTTTTCCAAAAGAGATAAAAAAAAATTATCACAAAACTGTTTGCATCAGGGCTTTGTCATTTTCCTAGGAGTTGGGAGGGATATATGAGACATGTCTTATTTCTTAATTATGTTCTTCAGCGTTTCATGAATAAACCGCTAATCATATATTTCCTTTAAAAAAGACATCCTGTTGATACCTCACTGGTACTTTAGAAAAAGTGCAAGTCATTAAGAATCCTGTTAAATCAGCTAATCTCAAAATTGTTATCCAATACATTTAGAAGGTGTAGTTCAGAGATTCACAGATTGGGATCATTAGGGGCTATAATTGTATTTTTCTCTTGCATATGATACAAAAACATTAGTCCTGAAGTTCCTTACAAGAGTGTCATGCTGAACCCACAATATATCCAATACACAATACAGTACAATAAACCAGTGATTCTCAATCTTTTCTTCACCATTGACCCCCGTTAAATAACTTTTGTGACCACAGACCCCCAAGACTTAACTCAAGATTTAAAGCTTAATTTTTTCTCAAGCCTTCATGAAACCCTTGTGACATTGTGGCCCCCAGGGATCCACGGATCACAGGATGAGAACCACTGCAATACACAATACAGTCAATTGGAGTCACTCATTGGGGAAAGACATTAAAACACCAGCACTGGGTATTGACCAGGCCGAAATTGACAATTGTAACCATAACCTAAAATTGGACTAAATATGAGCTTACAGAGGACAAAACCAGGAATCTTATCAAAAACACACCTTTAGAAAATAGCTAAGAAAGAATCAAATCATTAAGAGCCAAACAATATTTTTATTTATTAAATTTATTTGCTGCCCGTCTTGCTGCAAGCCAACTCTTATGTGTGCACCTAATAGAAATGTCATCAGGCAAAAATGCCTGGAGGACAAGCAAGCCCTTATCCCATTAACTGTTGATGAATTTTACAGATCAATAAAGCAGGGACTTTGGCCACTAGGAAGGATTTTGTTCACATCAGCTGTTTGAAACATTTGGGATTTGGGCTTGGTGACTTCCCTCCCTATAGTTAGTGCCTGGTCAACCTAGGATGTGGGCATGTGAGGGTGTGCAGAAGAGTGAATGAGTGTAAGAGCAACAACAGTAACGCTTTGTTATGGCTTCAAATTTGACAAGAGTCTCAGCCTTGAAAGTAATTTGTATCTCCAAGTCTTCCACCACAGACAACCATGGCTATGCATTCTGCACATTCTGGCCATATTGTACCTCTCTGGATCATCTAGCTAGCAGGGTTGCTACAGATTCCACATTCCACTCATGCAGAAGTGGGAACAGGTTGCATAAGTGGAGCAAGTGGTCATAAGCCAAACCTGGATATTTTTTAAAAAGTAACCATTGATTCAACTTGGATTCTTTTCTATAGAGTTGATTAGCTGGATGTGCATAACATTCTAAACTTTAAACCTGGATTAATAAAGTTAATATACCATGCTGTCCTGTCCCGTCCTCCCCCAAATGAAGCATATTCTGGTTTTATGAAATTGCCTTCACTTAATACGATAACTGGATTTCTATGTGTTGGCCCCACAAACTATCCAAACCCACTTTAGTTTAAAGGGTTGTTCAAATCAACCCAACAGTTTAGTATGGTGAACCCTTAATTGATCATCCCATAGAAGAGTGTGTTATTCTTGAGTGTCTATAATTCACATCATTTGCAAAGATATTGTTTAAGCAATGAGATTATGCAAACAAATGATGTTTGTATCATTTATATAATGTCATTATGCAAATATCTCTCCATGAACTCACCCTTGATGTTAGCATCAATATCACTTTCCAGCCCTACCTCTATGCTGGATCCATGGCCTGGTAGTCATGTCTAGAGACCGACTCCTGGCTGCTGCTGATGAATGCACGGCCAGCCTGTAATAAAGCTGGTCTCATCTATATAATTATTTTGGATGAAGGGGTGGATCTTTCCATTGTTGAAACTTACCTGGGCATAGGTGTGGGTGAGTGAGATGTTCCCCCCTTGGAGATGTGCCCAGCCAGATTTCCTGCATTACATCAGTTGCAATCACAGAATCACAGTAGAGATGTGGCAATGATTATCTGAGACACCCTAATGGCTTTGCAGATTGCCAAGTGTCTCAGCCCTTGTTTGTGAAGATGAATTCTAGCAGCAGCATCAATAGTACTTGGATTTAAATACTGCTTCAAAGTGCTGAACAGCCCTCTCTAAGGGGCTTACAGAGTCAACATATTGCCAACAATCTGAGTCTTCATTTTACCAACCTGGTAAAATGGAGGAAGGCTGGAAGGGTAAAATGGAGGAAGGATGGAAGGGTGAGTCAACCTTGAGCCGGTCAGATTCAAACTCCTGACAGTGAATTAGCCTGCAATACTACATTCTAACCACTGCGCCACCATGGCTCAGTTATAGCCTGAGAAGAGACTCTGGCTTATGTACCACTCTTCCTATTGGATAGTAACCTCCTACCTGAACTGCTCAAATCTGGCTAGACAGGCAGTGGAATTCCTTCAATCTGCTGTCCCTTCCCTTCAATTGACATGGACTCAGAGGTGTCTTGTAAATTCTCGATCACCATGGCAATTATGGATCTTACCCAAGTTATTTCTGGCCCAGCTCCTTGTGGACGCCACGGCTTTGTCATGGCTTTTATGTTGCATCAATACATGATCTAAAGTTGAGGGATGTTACCATCAGTCCCTTGACATGGACAAATTATTCCTCATTGGTTTAGAGTTCTCTGATGCTGCATCTCCCTATGGGGAGGCAGGATCTATTTGAATAGTCTACCCCAAGCACCTGATAAATCCTACTGGATTCCAGAGTAAGCTTGGAATTGTTCCTGGGGCTCTGTTACATGGTTTAACTGAGATCTTTGTTGCCATTTGCAATGAGGAGGAGATTATGGCCTTCAATTAGATGGCACCTATGCAGACTCCTATTCTTAGAAGATCCAAGAGGGGGCTCTTGTTTTCAGAGGAGCTCTGGGTGATAAAGCATAAAAGATACCTAGAATGCCACTGAAGTAAAACAAAGAGTGAACTCAACCAAACACAGGTAAGAGTCTTTCTAAGGATTATCTGTTGGCACTAAGGGTAACAAAGCATTGCTATTTCTCAACCATTATTGTGACCACAGAGCGCCAACTGGAGACAACATCTTCAAATGAATAAAATTCACAAGGGAACAAGAAAACAACACACTACACTTCCTGGATATCCTCACCAGCAGAAAAAATGATAACAAATTAGAAATGCGTGTCTATCAAAACATAATGCACACTAACCGAGTGCACCATTACCAAAATAACAACCTAACTTTCCACCCAAGGAGCTGTGTAAGAACATTACAGATAGTCATCAACTTACAATAGTTCACTTAATGACCGTTCAAAGTTCCAATGGCACTGAAAAAAGTGATTTATGATGGTTTTTCACACTTATGACCGTTGCAGCACCCCTGTGGTCACATGACTTACATTTTAGATGCTTGACAACTGACTCACATTTATGACGGTTGCAGTGTCCCGGGGTCATGTGATTCACCTTTTGCCACTTTCTGACAAGCAAAAGTCAAGGGGGAAGCTAGATTCACTTAACAACCGTGTCAATAATTTACCAACTGCAGTGATTCATTTAACAACGGTGGCAAGTAAAGTCGTAAAATTGAGCAAAACTCACTTAACAAATTTCTCACTTAGCAACATAAATTTGGGGCTCAATTGTGGTTGTAAGTTGAGGACTACCTTCAAAAAAAAGTATAAATGCATTACAACAACCAAGAACAACAGAAGAAGGAAACAGATCACCTATACCTCTTCTAACAAAATGAATATCTGCACAACTTACCGTAATTAAAAAGTGCCTGACTATTTGATCCACTGCAGCACAAACAAGAAAAGCTATGGAAAGGATAACATTACCATATATCAAGAACATTTCCAAAACAACAGACTATTACAACTGCATGGATACACTATAGCACACACAAACTAAAGCCCTCCAAAACATTTTAAGTAAACCAAAAGAAGGAAAGAACAAAAAATTAAAACGGGAGTCATCTATAACTTACAGCGTAAGGACTATAACAGCCATTATGAATAACATGCAGAAGACTAGCAGAGCATATCCGTAAACACTGATTAGCAGTCAGAAGGCACAATTAAAACTCCTTAATCTTACAATATAGACAGACTCAACTGCAGTGTGAACTGGGAAACTATTAGCATCTTAAACCAAAACAACTTTAAAAATGCTTAGACGTTTAGCAGTCAGACAAATCAGTCATCAGCAGACTTATAAACCACATCTACATACTATTCAAAAGAGACAAACAAAATTTAAGAAACAAAAAACCAGAAGATCATCTTCCGAAACCAACACCCAGACAAACAGGGATTAATATCGGACAATCTATCAAGAAGAAAACAATATTCCAATCAAAGAACTACCAAGAAAACAAACACACACACACACACACACACACACACACACACACACACACCGACACCACTGACAGGGCAAACTACTGTATATAAACAGGAAGCAAATTTCACATTTATTCACACAGAGGTTACCTAGTTGTGTAATGGGGCCCAGTTATCACAAGCCAGCCAGTTAAATGTCTGGAGAATATCAATGATTCTATAGTTCAACCCTGAGCCATATATATAAATATTCTCTTGTAATGGATAACTTTATTTTCATACATGAGATTCCCACTATTTTTATAATGTCATAAAAGGAAATCTGTCTTCTTTATTTATACTAAATACAGCAAATAAAATTCATTGATGTAGATTTAAAAAAAACAGTATTCACAGCTGTCTGATATGGTTAAGATGGCATATATTTCCTTCCCATTCAGTTAACAGAAGTTTGCTATCTGAGAGAGGTCTCCAATGTTTAATAGATTAAATTAATTGCCGCCTCAACACCATTTTATATATGATCAACGTAAGAACTTCTCTTGATGAACATATACGGAATAAATGAAGGTAAAAAGAAGAAGAGGAAAATCAAGTCTCAAATATTTTCTGGTGACTCATTTGGATATCCAGTCTCCTCCAATGAAAAACAGCCTGGAAAAAAAAAATCACCCTCTTGAGTTGTCTCAAAAAAAAAAAAGCATGCATGAATTATTTGCTTGGATGGATTACAGTATTATTATTTGCAAGGAGGTAAGAAACATTATTTGGGAACTTGGGAAAACAAAAGCAAGCTTTATCTACATGTATACTGATGCTGTTTTATCGAAGACAACTGACACCAGTACTTTTATTGTTTTAATTCCTACTCCCAATTGATCTTCAGATTCGATGGAAGCTCTTGCATGCCCAATTCATCTAACTTTGAGATGTCTTTTACAGGTGTACTGTAGAAATCCAAGACATCTCCCACGCTCTTCATTTGATGGAGCTGGTTATTGGGGACTGTGTGGTCCAGATCTGCTGCCATTTGTGCCAATAGCTGATACTTTAAACCGATGTCTGCTAGTGATGTCCTCTGCCAGTCACTCAAAACTGAGGATCCCCAAATCTCTCTCACGCGAGATTCTAGATGATTCTGGAGATATTCAGGAGGAAGGTATTTTTTACTTCGTGGTGGAGGGCAAACGTCTATCACAGGGCAAACGTCTTTCACGGGTTCTACTACTGGCTGATCTTGTTTCCTGTTGAAATAAATTAGAAGAAGATTTTTAAACCAACCTAGTGTCATGTCCTTTATATTCAAAGGCTTACTATTTATAATTTAATCCAAGACAATCATTCTCCCAAAATGGTTTGTGGGCTGTATAAATGTTTGTAAATCAAAACATAATAAATATTACTTCAATCCAAACAAATGAAGACATTGTTCAACTCCTTCTCATAAAGTCATGGGTCGTATGGCCCTCTGGGACAAAGAAAAAAACAAGTTGTGTTGAATTTTGTTGGCAGTCTTCTTGGTTCAGAGATCTGTCCCACAAATCAATTGGTTAAAATAGCCTTGACGTCACCTAATCTTACTGGGATTGCTAAAACTGCTGCATATGTATGTAGGCATAAATCTAAACTCAGAATCTTTTCCCTCAAAATCTAATACTTCAGGGACACATCTCATATTTATTAATACCAATCTGTCTGACTACTTTGCTGAGTTTTCTGAAGGAATAAATCAGATACTTGAACCTAAATGTTCAAATTACCAAAGCCTTTGAGCAAAAATACACCTCTTTAATAGCTTGCTTAGGTATTTACTGATGTTAGCTCATGAGTTATCTTAAGCTAGCACTTTATTTTTAAATGGAAACTAGGAAGGAACTAACCATAAAAACTAACTAATGTAGACCTCCAATTTAGTGTTCTGCTTATCTCACTATAAGCAGAAAATTTAATCTGTGTTATGCTCAGCATTTGACATCATTACTGATCAGCATTTATTATACAACCATATAAAGGCTGTTGTACCCTCCTTCAGTGGATGGTACTTATACAGACAGTCCTCAACTTACAACCACAATTGAGCTAAAAATTTATGTTACTAAGTGATAAATTTGTTTAGTGAGTTTTGCCCCATTTTACGACTTTTCTTGCCACATTTGTTAAGTGAATCACTGCAGTTGTTAAATAACTAACCCGGTTGTTAAATGAATCTGGCTTCCGCATTGACTTTGCTTGTCAGAATGTGGCAAAAGAGGGTCACATGACCCCGGGCCGGGATACTGCAACCGTCATAAATGTGAGTCAGTTGTCAAGCATCTGAATGTAAATCATGTGACCATGGGTATCCTGCAATAGTCGTAACTCTGAAAATGGTCATAAATGGTCACTGTTTTCAATGCTGTTGTAACTGTGAACTGTCACTAAGTGAACTGTTGTAAGTCGAGGACTGCTTCTAGTTTGTCCTCAGCATTGTTCAAATAAATTAGACTGTGTGGTCTCCCCTAGTACACTGGATCATGGGGAATTTTTCCCCCTTTATTTCCAAAGAGCTTAAAGTTGCCAGCGATAAAGAATCTAACCAACCAACACTGGCAGGAAAATGTTGAACTGTAAATCAGGGTTTTGAAACATAACAACCTGGGAAGAGTGGTATTAATCACTGCAATTTCAGAAGTAGGAAAATATAATATGAAGTTGAAAGGTGCCTGACATTCAACACACAACCGGAGTTTCTCCAGGTAAAAACTGTAGAATAAGAAAACTTGAGATTTTGCGTTCTAAGGACTCTCTCTCTCTCTCTCCTGCAAACATCTGGGCGATTCTAAAACAGCAGCCCAGTCTCTTTTTGCTGCCATCTAGTGGCATTTGAATTTTTGCAACTCAATTCTGTTGACCATTCCCTCACTGTCTTACTCCAACTTATCCCCATGTCCCAAAGGTGCTTTTTCAGGAGGCAACTGGACTTTCTTGGGGTTTTTTTCTTTGAAGATGTTTCACTTCTCATCCAAGAAGCTTCTTCAGCTCTGACAGGATAGTGGGGAATGGAAGGATTTATATTCCTTGCAGACAGCTGGTCATTTGCATCCTTTTAGAGGGTCGTTGAAGCACTTGGAGGTTCATCTGTGTCCTCAGGGTTACCTGAGTAGTGCTCCTGGTTCCTGAGGACATAGATAAACCCTCAAATGCTTCAACGACCCTCTAAAACAGAGGTCTTCAAACTTGGCAGCTTTAAGACTTGTGGACTTCAACTCCTAGCATAGCTGGCTGGAGAATTCTGCGAGTTGAAGTCCACAAGTCTTAAAGCTGCCAAGTTTGAAGACCTCTGCTCTAAAAGGATGCAAATGACTGTCTGCAAGGTATATAAATCCTTCCATTCATCACTAGCCTGGTCAGAGCTGAAGCAGCTTCTTGGATGAGAAGCGAAACGTCCTCAAAGAAAAAAAAACACAAGAAAGTCCAGTTCCTCCTGAAAAAGCACCTTTGGGACAACCGTGACCTGGATGACTGAGACTCTCTGCAGACTTTTAACTCATCCCCATGTTATATCCCCGTCCCAATACCGACGAGCCTCTTTTCCGTGGTTGTTGCATGGAAAAAAGCCCGTCAGACACTTACTTCTTCCCTCCCCAGAAACTCCTGCGTCCAGGAACCCCCAAACACAGCCGGTGTCTCCACACTTTCAGCAGCACGCTGGGAGCCGCCATCTTGTCGACGCAAATAAAGCGCCGCTCCGCCGTTGGGAAAGAGGAAACGCGAAAGCCCTTGGCATTGTGGGATATGTAGTTTGTGCCTTCCCACATAGAGACATAATAGGATAGAAGTAACTTGACGCGATTAGCGCTGCCTTAATGCGAAGTCGTTTGTAATCAGATAATAAAACGTGAGGTTTTCCTACGGCTCATGCCGTAGCAATCGGCGCATGCTCTGATTGTTTTTTCCCCGGTCCTGGAAAAGGTGCGGAAAACGAAGTAGAGAGCGGAAAGAACCACTTGGCTCAGCTTTGATTGGGAAATAATCAATATCAGTTTAAAACGGAGCAGGTTTTAATTGCACCATGACTTTCTTGCCCTTCTCCGCCGCAGAGAAGTGAAGATCGCGGGGACTAGCCGGGCAGAAGGTTATTTCCATTGGATGAGATTTATACAGATAGTCCTCGACTTACATCAGTTTAGTGACCTTTCAAAGTTACAACGGCGCTGAGAAAATTGACTTATGACCAATTTTCAGAGTTACGACCGTTGCAGCATTCCCCAGGATAATGTTATCAGAATTCACTTGCTTGGCAACTAGTTCATATTTATGACCATTGCAGTGATCTAAGGTCATGTGATCACTTTTTGCAACCTTCTGACAAGCCAAAGTCAGCAGCCTAGCCAGATTTCACTTAACAACCGGGTTAGTAACTTATCAACGGCAGTGATTCACTTAACAACTGTGGCAAGAAAGGTCATAAAATGGGGCAAAACTCACTTCACAACCGTCTCACTTAACAAGAGGAATTTGGGGCTCAATTGTGGTCGTAACTCGAGGACTACCTGTATTTCCCCATTTCGTTTCGGCGGTGGCCAAAGACGACCCCACGAAAGTTCATCTTTTTTGTCCTTTCCTTGGAAAGAATGGTATGTGAGAACTGGAAATACTGGTAGGGTGAGCTTTGAAGCCAGGAATGGCTGATAGAGGCGTTGTTCGCACTCCCGCTTTCTTCCAAGTTGCAAAAATGGCCCATCCCATCCCTTTAATGTGGTTGGTTCAAGACTCATTCCTGATCAAGACTTTAAATTAGGCTATTTTATTTCTACTCAAGTATACGTGCAAATCCATCCCTAGGGTTACTATATATTTAAGCACTGCTGTTTTATG
>WNWU01000034.1:3670362-3710988 GCA_012654045.1 Ptyas mucosa | reverse complement strand
ACTGTATTGGATGACAGAAAAATGGAAGCCCCCTATGAGCAGAAGCTGAAGAGGGCTGTGATTAACAAGAACACTGAAATTAGGCTATGTCTGATCCCTGCTACCAAAGATCTCTTGTTGCTTTGGGCCAATAGAGTTTTTGGCAGGCAGGTCCATTTATACACTTACACAATCTGGTTTAACCTATAGGTAGTTTGGGCCAGTGGATCACATATCTAAAGCAGGGGATTTCCGCTTCCGGTTCCGCTGGCGACAGACTTTGATCGGGCTAGCTCTGGCCCCAGAGTCTGATCCCCCCCATCTGAAGGCCCTTTGGGCCAAGCGCCCCATTATTGGGGCGTTTGCCGTTTGAGGGCGGCTCGCCAGGGGTCCCCTGCCTCACTTCCAGGGGCCGGGAGGCCGATGCTGGCGCGCCCGAGGCTCCAGAGGGGGTGGGAGGCGATCGGCGGCTTTTTTTCGAGGCCGCGGAGGCGCCACAGCGCCTAAGGGGACTGGTGCTACCTAAGAAGGCACAACGGACTGTACTGACTGATTGCAGAGTGGAGCAGGCATCCTGGAGGCGAGAGGGGGGGGTTGGAGTTTCCCCCCCCCTTGTAGCTGGAAAGGTGCCGTGGCAGAAAACTAGGGGGAAGGAGATGGGGTGAAATCCCTTACCTTTCTGACTTTTCCTTGGAGGATGGCTGTGGCAGAGTTTCTTGGAGAGGTCTGGTGGCCCCTCCCCCCGGCAAGCAATGGTGGCGGTCTGACTTCCTGCTTCTTTATTTATGATTGAAGACAACATTCTCCTCTGGCTTCCTGTTTGACCTACTCTACACTTCGGACTCGTTGCTCCTGTGAGCGCCCACTGGTGGACAGTTGAAAAATTACTTTGATTGCTAATCCCTCTTTCTTCTCTGGAGGTTTGCCCTTTGATTTCTCATCTTCTACTGATCTAAGATGGCTAAGGGCCACAAATCAGCAGCAACTGACATGGGGAAAATTTTGGAAAGACTGGCAATATTGGACCAGAAGTTGGACAAGTTAGATGACGTCCAAAAAGGATTATCTGAAATTAAATCTGAAATGACACTTATGAAAAAAGATTTAAATGATGTTCAACAGCTGGCAGAGCAAAACAAGAAGAAGATGGGGGGTCTGGAGGGGGAGGTACGGGCACTCCAGAAGGTGGAGGATGGGAGAGGAAATGCAATGTTAACCTTACAATTGGATAAGATGTCTTATTTTCTCAGGTTCCAAAACGTGGAACAATTTGACCAGGAAAATTTGAGAGAAGTGATGGTTAAAATGTTGGGTGAATTTTTAGAAAGAGATTTAGAGTCTATTGGAAGGGATGTGGACTTGGTGTACAGAGTAAACTCACAATTTGCAATTTTACATAATCTACCAAGAGAGATTCATATTAAATTTGTGAGAAGGGAACTGAGAGATGAGATATTGAGAAAACAAAGACTGGGGGCGCTGGTGTACAGGGGCAAGGAGATCACCATCCTGAAACAGATTCCCAGACAGGTACGAGAATTAAGAAGAAAATATTATTTTTTATCAAGTAAGCTGTACCTCAAGGGAGTAGGTTTTAGGTGGTTGATTCCGGAGGGTTTGATGATTTTTTGGGAGGACAGTAAGAAGAAAATTAATAATGTAACGGAAGCTAAGGCTTTTTTTGACCAACATAAATCCTTCCTAGGTGGAGAAGATACAGGAGCCGAAGAGGGGGAAGTATTAGATGATCAAGGAGCGGAGGCGGACGGAGCTGTTGCGGCCCGGGAGGGGGAGGGAGGCCAGACCATGGTTTTAAGAACCAGAACTAGGAAATGAAGAAAGGAGGGGAATCTATTGTTTAAGGTTTTTTTAATTGACTTTTTTTTTCTCTCTCTTTTTTTATTGTATTTTGTATAACACTCTTTTTTTTTGTTTATATAATTTTTATATAACCTGGTTGTTTGTTTTGATTTAAGATAATAATGTCTCTTGTGTGAGAAATTAAAAAAAGAAAATAATAATGGAAATATCTTTATATAAAGATATTGAAAATTCAACATATTGTAAACTATAATATTGTATATTCTTAACCAATAAAAACTTTTTTATTAAAAAAAAAAAAACATATCTAAAGCAGGATTTCCCTGGCTGATAACTTTCCTATGCAATGTGTTTCTTTTAAGTATTTAAAGAAATACCGGTAGTTCAGGTAGTTCTAGATGTATTCTGTTTTAAATAGAAAATCTCTCTCTCTTTCCCTCCCTCCCTCTCTTTTTGCAGGAACCCATCTGAAAAGGTTTTCAGGGAGACTTTCAAACCTGATGTATGTTGGGCTCCCAGATTCCATAAACCAGCTATGCCTGCCATAGCAAAATCTGCCCAGCTGGTTCAGTCTGGCAGGTTTGGTATGCTCCAGTTCCATTGATTAAACAATGTCATCTATTGGGAGCCCAGAAGTGCATTTTCTTGGTAACAACTTTTTTGGAATGTGGTTTCCCCTGGGATTTGAACAACCTACCGGTATCTCGATAGATCCCTTTTTAAATCAATCTCAAACACATTAATCAAACACTGATTATGTTAAGCCATTATATAAGGTCATTGGATTGCCACACAAAAAAGCAAAAATGCAAAGGGACCAGAAATGAATAACGGATACAGACTTGGCCAAAGTTTCACAGCCATTTAATCTTTTCACAGTGGTAAGATATTTGCTCAGAGTTTATAGACTGGAAAAGGCACTCTCTGGTTCTCTGCACATGGGCATTTTATTCTTATTTCTCCCCTTGGATAATAACAGGACAGGGAGGGAGTCATAAAAAAGGCAGCGGTCCAATGAATGATAGATTAAATTTTTAAAAACTGCCCGGCTCCTTATTTAAATTAATTTGCATGGTGTCAAAGGATTTACAAAGTAGCTTTCATTGCAATTCATCCATTTGCTCTTCCTACTAGGAATATATACTGCAGGGTGTTTTCTCTTTCAGCCATTTGCCAACTGTAGGAGAGGGTGACTGAACTCCCATGCTTTATGAACTAGTATGTCAATAAAGGAGAATATTTGTAGCTCAGGGTTGAAATGAGGGGTCCTTGGTGCCTCTGAGGTTGGTTGTTTTGGTTGTTAATATTAGTATGTGTAACTGGGACTAAACAATGATTGGGTGGCTGCTCCACTGCTCTTTTCAGATGTCACATACTGGCCTTTGCAAGCTAAGCCATTAATCTGAAAAAGAAAACGGAAAGATATAGGTAGTAACAAAAACAAAGAATTGAGAAAAATCAGTTAATCTACGCAAAACTTAAGTTTCTAAGCATGGTTTTACTCATCAGGCCCTTGTTATAGTGCTGTATTTAACTATACTGAATAATTTCTGCAAGAAGTTAAGCGGTCAATTTGGCTAGTGGAAAAATACACCTGTTCACAGGCTATTTTTATGCCAACCATGATATAATACGTAATTATATAAACAATGTAATTTTATATCAGATATATTAAATATGAAAAACAGCATTAAATTTAAAACATTTGTATATGATATATGTTGTTATAATAATACATCACTTGTAGATAAGAGCACAAATGTGTTAGCTATAGAGACAATCAAGAGGAATTGTGAATTAAATATATCACAAGACAATGGTAGAAAATCCTCACATCTAACTGTAAATTTCACTCTAATGATGCTTTCATAGAAGTCTTCTCTTTCTTCTCAATTTCTCTAAATACATCTCAAGGCAGTGAACATACCTAATGTTTTCCCCACAACAACAATCCTGTGAGGTGGGTTGTGCTAAAAGAGAATGACTAGCTCAAAGTCTGGTTTTATGCCTAAGGTGATGTGGGACTTGAACTGACTGTCTCCTGGCTTCTACGCCAATATCTTAACCACTACACCAAACTATCCCTTTTATAGTGCAACTATGATTTGATCACAACATTTGCATGGTGAGGCTCCATATCATCCTGAGCTTGGTTTAACTCAGGTGTATCTCATTTAACTTGGGTTTATTGACTTAATGACATATTTAGATTTTTACATGATAAAGCAGGATAGATTAGCTTTTTGGTCCTTGGGGCATACTTTTCAATTATAATTATGGGCCCCTTTTATAATTATGCCCTCCAAAGCGTGTATCCAGTAGTATGGTGACAGACAGCTGCATCATTTTAAAAGAAATGAAATTTGAGTGAAGATGCATCCATCTTCTCTTCTGTTAGTGAAAAAATGCTAGAAATAGCTTGACTGAAAGCAATCATATTTCAGTTTGAAACATCTACTGATTATGTTGTTTAGTATTGGCACCTCTGAGATTCTGGTTCTTTTAAGGATACTGGCTTACCTTTGCCCGTTTCATGAAGGCCTCTTGGGAAGCCTTCTTATTCTCAGGCTTACCAGACCAGGCAGCCAGCGCCGATGCCTGTAGAGCTCGCCCGTATGAGAAAGTCAGCTTCCAAGGTTTGGGCAGTGGGCACAGATTGATAGCATTGAGGTTAATGGAGGCCTCCTCTTCACTTTGGCCCCCAGAAAGGAAGCAAATTCCTGCAGTTTGAATCAGATTACAAATTATTGATGGCTCAAATTCATAAGTATTAAAGTAACTGTGCTGGATTAATCGTGATGTTTTCTATGATTAGACTAATAAATCCAAAATCTCAGAAGGAAATGATGGTCAGCTAGTTCCATATTACAGTTGGTCCTTGACTTACAACCATTCATTTAGTGACCATTCAAAGTTACAGTGGCACTGAAAAAAGTGTCTTACGACCATTTTTTGCACTTAGACCGTTGCAGCAACCCTGTGATCATGTGATCAAAATTTGGAAACTTGGCAACTGGTTTGTATTTCTGACGGTTGCAGTGTCCTGGGGACAACCTTTTGAGGGGATCACCTTTTGAAGATTCACTTAACAACTGTGTTACTAATTTTACAACTGTGGCGATTCACTTAATAACTGTGGCAAGAAAGGTTGTCAAGTGGGGCAAAACTCATTTAACTCTCATGCTTAGCAACAGAAATTTTGGTCTCAATTGTGGTCATACGTCGAGAACTACCTGTATTGTCATGAAAAATATGTGAAGTTGGACTTCACTCAACGGCATCTTTGTTTGCTGTTTATTTTCTGTTTATGTGCCTCAAATATTTCTTATTGAGACATTTTTTAAAATTCCCCTTTCAAGGTAGGAAGTTTCTCACGGTAGTTTACTTTTCATATTTTTCAAGAATTTAAAGAATAAAAAAAAATTAAAGACAGTTAATTCAAGCTACACTATACTGTAAACACTCAATTTCAACAGAGGCCACATATAAACACAATAAAATCAAACCCAGCAAGATGTCAAATTTTGGAGCTGCATCTTACAATCATTTAAATGTGAACTGAAATTTTCAGGCTTATTTAAAAAAGTAATCACAAATGAAGATAGGAACCCTTCTACTGAAAAGATGCAATAAAGATGGGGCTGCCCCAGTTAAAACCACACGTGTACCTAAATGACCTAAGATGGGTCTTTATTGCCCCTAATAGGCCACGTTTTGTAGGGAGTCTTTCAAATAACCTAATTCTAAGCTATTTAGTGCTTTAAAAATTAGTTTAAAATGAAGGTGGACTATCTCACATACCTAAGGAAGGGAGTGAACTCCAGTGAGGTATCATGGAAGATAGGGGTGACAGCAGGACAGCTACCTAGACACTCTCTGAAAGCATGAGATGAAACTAAGGTGTGAAGACCCAGAAGACTTCTGGAATAAGGTGCTGGAGACTTCCAGTCTTCCATCATACAAACTGAGCAGGCTGAAGATAGGTGCACAACTGGCAAGTGTGAGCGTAAAAAGATTTTGTGTGCCTAAAATCAATTCTTGCCATGGATAGACTGTTCACATAAAAACACATTTTTTCTTTCACAAACCAAGAAATATTGATTCAGGATGCTCAAATTAGCTTTAAAACAGCCTTAATTAGATAGGAAAACCTAAAATGAAATAATGACCGAGGAGAGTTCTGTTGCTCAAATCACAGGGTCTGAAGAATTACCTGGAACAGCTGCTGGGACTGTCCGAAGAAGAGCTGTAACTGTTGCCATGGCCACATCTTGTGGGGTATATTTCTTGGGACAAGCTTGTCCAGCTGTCACCATGTTGGGCTTCAGCAGTGTCCCTTCCAAATAAACATGGTGGTCATTCAAGGCCTTATAAACAGCAGCTAGCACCTGGAGTACAAAGAAAAGTGATGGTGGAAGTGTGATAACTTTTAGTGTGATAACTCTCGGATAAGTGTGCCTTTATCCTCAAACAAGATGGTTCAGCAACAATCGTGCCAATAAGTTTCCTTCAGTGTCTCCATGGTTACTCAAGATGGCTGTCCTTCCTCAGTCTGGTACTTTCTTTCAGTGTTGGACTATACTCTCTGTCATTCATTAACACTCACACTGACTGAAAATGATAGGAGTACAACGCATTATCATTGATTACAGTTGGCTTACATCTAATCAGGTTGTCTAGATCAGGGGTCCCCAAGCCCCGGCCCACGGCCCACTACTGGACTGTGACCTATTCAGAACCGGACCGCATGATTGGTGGGCCAGCATGCACGTCATGTGTGCAGAGCTCGACTTGCTGTCGAGCTACGTGTGCAGGTGTGTGTGTGCTGGCCTGCTGCTCACTTGGCCTAGTTCCCCTGTCTCCCTGCCGCCAAGCTGCCAAGCCACCAAGGTTACGGACCGCTGTTCTAGATGTCAAGTATGCAACTTCCTTTAACCCCAGCCATTATGGTCCAGGATAAGAAATGTTGGACGGTGTGGCTCAGTAACATACGCTTGTCTTATAGTTTTAAAAAACTGGAGAAAACAATTCTTCATCTTTATTCATTTCACTTCAAAAGGCATTAGCCCGAGATTTCAAAACTGGCGTATATTTTCATGATTGGTTTTGCCTATTTATTTCTAATAAAATTACAAGCCTGCACAAACCTCTAATTGCACCCATAAAGGATGAGGTTAAATTGTTCTTCTTATTTAAAAAAACAAAATGATATAACTTAGGAGTAAAATGAATATTAAGAGAGACGCAAAACAGTTTGGACTTTTAAAGTCCTTGAAGATTAGAATTACACGTTAAGTGATCAAACCCTGATAACCAGGGGATGAGACCATAGCACCCATGGGAATTTAATTTTAGACTAAGAAGTGGACCAGACTAATGATGATGATGATGATGATGATGTCAATTGCAGAAGGCAGATGTACTTGGAACAGCTTCCATCCTGCGACGATATCTATAACATATCTCAATTTAAAAGCACTGAGATAGGCATTGTCATTGCCTATCCCAGGTTCTTGGTAAGGACTTGATAGGTACACTAAAACACCAAACCCAGTCTGAACATCTCTCTGGATGACTGTGCAATGATTATTAATAATAATAATAACAACAACAATAATTTACCTTTTCAGTCACATACTGACATCGCTGCAGGTCATGGTCTCCATCAGGCAGGATTTCAGGTTCCACAATAGGAACTAAGCCATGCTGGTGTTTAAACAGAGAGAGAAGATTTAATTGAAATCCAGATAGGCTGTACTTGAGTTTAGCCATCTTTAATACTAGGAACGCTCACAATCATACTCATTATCAAGCCGCTGAACAAACTGTCCCAAGCACCCAAATATTTGTGGAGATCTTATTATACCTGTTGGCAAATGCTAGCATAACGTGCCAATGTGTTAGCGTTCTCCTGGATGGCAAGGGTAGAAGGAGTTGTATGTGTAATTTTCAGCACAGCACGCCACTTGCCAAAATCTGCTCCATCTTTCTTATACTGGGCACAGCGCTCAGCAAGCCCATCCAGACCTAAAGGCAAATGTAGAAGTATTTTAGCAGTTGGGTTTTTCCAATGGGGCAAACTCAGTCCGTGAAGTTAGTTTATGGCTCCGTTTGTCATGAAAATCCAATACTGTATATCGGTTTCATTGAAAAATATTTGGTTGACTTAACCATGGATAAGAATGCCACGTAAACAAAACCTCTGCCTTCTGGAAGCTTGGAATACCAGATAGAAAAGTTGAATTATTTTGTAGTCTTGAGGAAGCTTTAGACAAGGATTTCTCCCCACCCCACCCCCAAATCTTTGTAAGCACTGCCCCTGGGGCACGTGACAATAATTACTTTTGCTATCTTAAGCATGTAACAGTAACAGAGTTGGAAGGGACCTTGGAGGACATCTAATCCAACCCCCTGCTCACGCAGGAGACCTGTACTAGGGATTCGAACTGCCAACCTTTCTGATTGACAAGCTTAGTGTCTTAGCCACTGAGCCACCTAGTCAGGTAATTGTGTTCCTATTTGAACTTCAATTCTGTTTTTTGGATTCCTCATTTCTTGAATTTTCAGGACTAAAACACAGCCCTGCCTTCCAAGTCCAGGGTTTCATTCTTCCCAAGGTTAATTTGTTCTTGCCTTTAGTGTTTATAGAAGTCATTTCCCTCAACTTAAAAGCACTGTGTTCTTTTTTTCCTTGTTCTTCAACCTTTTTATCTGACATTCTACCTAATGTTTCTGAAAATTCTATGATGTAAAAGAAAGCTTACCTTGAATGCTGGTTTCATTGTTAGTTCCTGCCAATGGAGCTGTGCCTTTATCCAGCTGTGGATAATTAACACAGCATTAAATGCACATGTATCACAAATTGTAATAAAGCACACAGATCGTTTAAACATGGGCACTACCAATATATGTTGGATCAACTCCTACCCTCACAATGACACTATAGAGCACTGCACACCAGAACAACTAGACACAAGAACAATTTTTCCCCGAACGCCATTGCTCTGCTAAACAAATAATTCCCTTAACACTGTCAAACTAGTTACTAAGTCTGCACTACTATTAATCTTCTCATCGTTCCTATCACCCATCTCCTCCCACTTATGATTGTATGACTGTAATTTTGTTGCTTGTATCCTTATGATTTATATTGATATTGTTTCCTGATTGCTTATTTGTACCCTATGACTATCATTAAGTGTTGTACCTTATGATTCTTAATGAACATATCTATTCTTTTCTAGACATCTAGGAAAGGATTTTGAAACTATTTACCTTGATTCCAACCACTATGCCCTTGTTCTTAATGACAGCTGGGAAGAGTTTTCCAGTGTTGTCCTTCTGATAGAGAGTCTCGTGGAAGAAAATAACTCCCCCAATCTGTTGGTTGATGGATGGGTCGGAAGAGAAGAGAATATCACGGAACTGACGTCGATTTTCTTCCGTATTCTCCACGTTGATGCGTTGCAGCCTGTTACCCATTGTCCCTATGGAGAGAGGAACCACTAAAAGTCAGGAACTTTGTGTTGGTGACCTTTACCTATAATCTGTCCTTTTATTTATAACAAGTTTTAAAAGCTCCGCAAAAGATGGTAGGGTGTGAATTCATGAATAACACGATGGATTTGTAAAATGCCATCACCTAAAATCTAGCTGCTAGTATCACCTATGTGGATTACACTCCTTCAGATTACAGGCACGGGATTTAATCTTCACATTCCACATCATGTGAAAATATTCTCTATATTTATAGAAAATTGGCTAATCTCTCTCTCCTGTAGGATTAGGGGAAATTGGGATTATACTAGCAATTTTTGACTAGAAAAATTCACATTTTCTATCCTTTGCCTGCGGTCTGAAAGTGTGCAGACCAGGAAAAGCAGAGAGAGGGTAGAAAACAATGTGAAATTCATTTCTGAATGTCTTCCTTTGGCTTGTCTAAAGCAACTCTGAAAATGAGCCTCATTCATCATTTACAATGGCGCCCCTTATAGTTGAATCATTCACGACTGAAATGAATGAATCTAACCTTTCAGCCTCGATAGAAAAGAACAAAAATGATGGTTTGATGGCACTTACCTACAGATTCATCTGCAGCTAGGATCCCTTTGCCAGTAGCTACAATCCGCTGAGCTGTGTCAGAGAGTGCCTTTTTTTGCTCCGGAGAGAGGGTTGGAAATTGGTGGGTCATGGTGGCTGAAAGAAAAGACCATTCCAAAGTTTTAAGATAAATTTATTTGGATATCTGAATAATCGAATGATTCTTTAATTTTATTTTAGCAACAGCAGCATCATTATAATGGCATAAGGCCTTTGTGCATTTAAATGTAACAGGAAGAGGACACATTCTCACCCACACTGAGGTTTTCAGCCATTATAAATCAGTAAAACGACTGTCATGTCCCTGTCGGAGTCTGTCTCTGAGATAGAAAAGGAACAGCTGACAGAGCAAGAGAGTGGCTCCATTGGTTGTGGAGGAAACTGGGGAAGGGCAAAGTCAGACTGGGCAGAGCAGGGGAGAGGTAGAACAAGGGAGAGAGGGTTCTGATGAAGACCAAGGCCCATTCCCTCCTCATCCTATGGCATATGTGGTTTATGAGGGAGGAGAAGGCCCCTTCACAAGATACACCTGGAGCTGGAGTTTAAAAGGGAGGCAAATGGGAAGGGTGGTTGTTGAGAACAAATGCTGAGTTCGTGTTAGCTGCTTTATCTAATTTCCTGGCATCTTTCCAATTGGTTTGATTTACTGCTGTGCTACTTCAAGTCTGGACTTCTTATCTTGCTTGCCCTGCCGGATTAATTACTTTATCTTGCCCTGTGGGATTTATAGTTAGTAGTTTTGTCTGCTTACAGGTTTGTAGAAGAGTTTTTCTCCAGACCAGAGAGTAAAGGGACATTGTGGGCAAAGTTTGGAGCTAATAAAGGGACTTGTACTTATTCTCTGGCTGTGTTGCCCTTGTGCCACGCCCCGGGTCATCACAACAACAAAAATAGTGATTTTAAAAATGTCTTCAGCTTCAAAGGGCCCTGGACTCATTTTGGTTGGGATTCAGAACCTGGTACAGAGATGCCATCAGGCATATTTGTGGTGATCTCTAGAGGAACCAGGACTACCCCAGTTCTTGATGTCTTGGCTGTTTTCAATAGAATTGACCACAGTGTCTTTCTGGACCACCTTTGGGAATGAAGAATAGGAAACCCTGTATTGTAGTGATTTTCCTCTTTCTTTAAAGCTGGTCCCAGTCAGCGTTGGTGGGAGACTATGAATCTGAGTTCCTTGATATACAGGGTGCCGTAGGACTTGGCACTCTCCTTTCTCTTATTTAATATTTGTGTGAGGTGATCTGTCATTTTGAGGTCAGGTATGACCACTAAGCTGATGATATATCTAAGCTAAGCTTGTCTAAGTGGTGACATCAAGGTCTTATCTCAGTGTTCGGAGGCTGTGAAGGTCTGGATAGTGAGGAAAAGACTTAGACTCAACCCTGGCACCATGCCAAATGAAATGTATGTAGTTGGACCAACTGAAACCAAATTTTCCGTTCTTATTCCTGAATGGGACTAAAACTGTGAGACCTAGAGGGGCAGGAAGCAAGCCCAAGACCTGTGTGGGGAGCCAGCCAGGTGGAAAGTAGGCCCAAGGGACCCAGTGGGGTGGGATGCAGGTGGGAGCATCCCTGAGGTCTTTCCTAAGGGCTAGTGGATAAATGCCCAAATTTTGTTCACGTGATTGAAGGGGTACTGCAGCATCCATAGCTTTAGGAACAGGTGGTAGATCCCTTTGTTCAGCACCATTGTAATTCCTGAATGAACGGTCATAAATCAAGGATTCCCTGTACAGTCCAAAAAACCAGGTGAAGGAATGAAGCAAGAGTTCCTGCTAAAAGAGAAATGGAACAACAACATCTCCACACAAGAAGGCAAGAATAACATGAGTTCCGCAGCACTCTCATCTAAGCCACAGCTGAGCTGGAGATAAACCAGCTTAATTTTCCAACACTGCTGACATCATGGGAAAACAGATGTCTGGAGCTGCTTAGAATCCTCATGTGGACATGTTCTCAATGTGCATTATTGCTTAATGCACAGAGGACCTTCAGAATTTGGAACAGTATCTACATAGTCCTACATTCTTCAAGCAAGAAGCATTGACATCTCTAGAAATTGGTCCTCCTTCTGACCATCTCTAATGTAAGTAATATGTGGCACCTTGTTAATTTTGAGTGGGGAGTTTATAAGATTATTTTCTTCTAATAAAATACCTACAAATAAACAAATTCCTTATTTAGAAAAGAAAGGTAAACATAATCAGGGAAACCCCACATTTTCAGCCTTTCCCATTTATTAGATCCTGGGAAATAAGAACAACAAACTGAGCAATTATTTCTCCGTGTTTGCTAAGATTAATGCCTAAGACATTTTGCCTTTCTGTAATTCCGATCTAATTAACATCTGGCTTAATAAAAATGATATAATGGGCTCTAAATGTCATGCAGAGGTGGCCCTTGACTTATGACCAGAGATCAAAACTTCCATTGCTAAGTAAAATAAGTGAGTTTTGCCTCATTTTATGACCCTTTTTTACCACAGTTGTTAAGTAAATCACTGCAGTTGTTAAGTTAGTAACGCGTTTGTTAAGTGAATCTGGCTTCCCTGTTGACTTTGCTTGTCAGAAGGTTGCCAAAGATAATCACATGACCACGGGACACTGCAATTATCATAAATATATGCCAGTTGCCGAGTATCTGAATTTTGATCACATGACTATGTGGATGCTGCAAAGGTCATGTGAAAAATGGTCAAAAGTCACTTTTTTCAGTACCGCTGTAACTTCGAATGGTCACAAAAACGAATAGTTATAAGTTGCGAAATACCTGTATGTTAATGAACCAGAGCTGGATGATGTATATAACATGCATACCATATTGCTTTTTTGTCCATAGATGCGAAAAATGCTTTTTTAAATATATACCATCGATGCCAAAGTCAGAGCAAAACTAAAATTATGGGCAAAGCAACTGTAAGTCCACCCAAGGTCAAGATAAAGGAGACTGAATGTGAACAGCAGTACTCTTACAGAAGGTGTTTTGTCTCTACCCTGGGAACAGGAGTCATTTTAGAAAGGGAAGCAAATAATTAGAATAGATGTTCCAAGTCTTGATGTGTCAGATTAGGCTCCTCTTTGGCCAATAGCTGATTGGAAAGGATTGGAGCTGTGGAAAAACATATCAGGAGGGTGCCAGCAAGATCTGATTGTGCCGTTTTCCAATTTTGAAATGTCTCATGAGACCCAAGTTCTACTGTAGCAACAGAAATACGTATTTTTGTAGTTCCAAGACACTGCTTCTTTGCAGTATTAATTGTATTGTTTAAAGAGATGCATATTCTCAAAAACAGAAAAAGAATGTGTTAATTGGCCCATTGAGACAATATTTTTTGGAGGGTTTCCGTTATAAAATCGTGTGCAACTGCAACTCCATAGGCAATCTCTTAGGTCTTTTGTTGTTAGTAAAAGTGCTTTTCATTATCATTCCTGCATTCAATCTATTATTATTATTATTATTATTATTATTATTATTATTATTATTATTTTTAAAGAAGAAAGGTGCGAGTACACATGTGTGTTTGTGTGTGCGCATGTACACATGCGAATCAGATACTTGCCTTAAGTTGGACTGCAATCTGGATAATGCTGCTTTTCTTGCTATTTTTATTGTAATGGTTGCTTTAAAACAAATGCCTACCTAAAAGCAGGTAGACTGAACTTCCAGGTGGGCTCAGAATGCTGAGCCTTTCTCTTCTATTTCCTTCTGCTTTCCATTTTAGGTGTAAAATGTACAGTACTTGGTTATTTTCATCACCACTTTCAATTAACTACTTTGTGTGCTTTATCTTGGAAGTTGCTGGGGACATCCACAGCGGGGATCAAAAAATTCATGGTGGTGAGAGCAAAGCCCTGTGTGATATTTTCCCTTCCCTGTATGGTCATGGACCCCATCCAAAAGTATCTGAGAAATACTCTAGAAATTGCCATGGGAAGGTCTTAAAAGCAGCCTAAAATACCTCATTGAAGAAACAAACTATCCATATGATGAGAAGAAGCAATATGGATTGCTAGAAACAGATAGCATAGTGGCTCTCTCCCTTTCCTTCGCTGACGTTTGCCCATTGTAGAAGCTGCTTTCTGTAGAAATGCAAGAAACTGCCTGCCCTCCGCCATACTCCTTTATTCTTCTGACACTGGCTATCAAAATGTTAGCACATTATGTCCAACAAGATTGTGATCCTAAAAGAGTCATGGTGGTGCAGTGGTTAGAATGCAGTATTGCAGGCTAACTCTGCCCACAGCCTGGAGTTCGATCCTGACTGACTCAAGGTTGACTCAGCCTTCCATCTTCCAGTAAAATGAGGACACAGATTGTTGGGGGCAATTTGTTGACTCTGTAAACCACTTAGAGAGGGCTGTAAAACATTATGAAGCCGAATATAAGTGCTATTGCTAAGTGCTAAGATCCTTTTCTACTACAGAGAATCAGATTCCTTGTTTCCAAATAACATTGGGATCTTCTAATAGAGGACTCTGTGTTCTTTATTAACAGGCCCTTGGGCTAATCAGCTTCTGCTTCCTCAGTGCCAATGCGCCTATCAGGGATTCTTGGAGGAGGAGAGCCATGTTACTTTATGGTAGCCAAAAACAGGAAGAGTCTGGATTCATAAAATATATACAGGAGGTTAGAAAAACTCCTACAAAAATACCTGAATTTTTGCTTCTACTGGGAGATATGATAGCTTTTAATTCTTCCCTTGGTGCTTATATGTAGTTCAGAGATTTTCAGGTACATAGATGTAGGAATAATTTATATGGCTCATGTAGGTATGCAGTCAGTTAATCATTAAAGCAGGCTGTTGATTGTCCTGTTTCAGAATTTGCCAAGAGGAGAGCTAAGTGGTTCTATTATCTGCCACTGGCTATTATGAATGACATTCAAGACTGTAGTAATTATTTTCTTTCACTTGGATAATGGCTGTACTCAGACATATGTACCGTGCTTTTTGAAGTATAAAACGCACTCCCCCCCACAAAGTAGGTGAAAATTGTCGTGCATCTTATACCAAATGTTGCTGAAGGCCAACCCGCCTGCCCGCCATTTTAGACCTGTTCCAGACTGCGGGGATCGCCACCGCACATTGCCACCGATCGTCGCCTCTGCGCATTGCATTTTCCGCCTCCACTCGCCGCACTTTCTGCCTCCGCACACCCCATTTTTGGCCTACATGTGTCACATTTTCAACCCGTTTAAGGCAGCGGGGATTGGCGGCAGTGGCGGTCGTGATCCCCGCTGCCTGGAACCGCTCAAAATGTGACACGTAAAGACCAAAAAAGGGGCATGCAGAAGCAGAAAATGTGATGCGCGGAGACTGAAAACACAATGCAATCAGCAGTGATGTGCTGTAGTGATCCCTGCAGCCTGGAACAGGTCTAAAACAGATCCTGCGAAGGCCAAAAATGTGATGCGCAGAGGCAGCAATCGGCAGTGATGGGTTCTGGTGATCCCAGCAGCCTGGAACAGCTGATTGGCAGTATTCCGGGAGGCTGATCCAGGGCTGGGTTCTACTTACCTTTACTACCAGTTCGCTTTGCACGCACGCGCCTTGCTTCTGTACATGCGCAGAAACTTCTGCGCATGCGCAGATTGCCGATGACGACATCCGGGGCGGTGGGCAAGGCCTCCCACCGGTATTACTAACAGTTCTTGCAAATCGGTCCAAATCGGGGGCAACCCACCACTGGGCTGATCCAACCGCCAATCAGCTGTTCATGCTAAATCAGGCTGCAATAACGTGCTGAAGCTGACCAGGCTGTTTGCTGCAGGGACGCTAGCCAGATGAATACTAATGGATACTGGTAGGCAGAAGCAGATTTTTTCCCCTTGTTTTCCTCCCCAAAAACAAATGTGCGTCTTGTACTCTGTAGCGTCTTATACTCCGAAAAATACGGTATTAGTGTGCATGTCTGCTTGTGTGTAACACTACTATTTAAAAAACAAACAAACAATTTCCTGGAATGACAGAGCATCCAAAACCACAGGTGATCACAAAATACGATCTTAAGAAAAACTGTACAAAGCTTTTTCCATCTGAATAAATGAATGCCTGCCTAAATAAGGAAGGTTTCTCTCTAAACATCTTTGATATGAAGAAGACATTAAAATGCATATTTTTAAAAAAATCTTTTAACGGTTTTAACCATTAAACTTAATTGTTGTTAATATTGCAGGGTGCAGTTTTGGTTTGAGATTTAGAATTGGCAGTATAATAAGTAATTGCCTGGAGTAATTTGAAATTGGCAGAATATAAGTGCTGTAACAAGTTACGTGTGTGAGATGGGCAACTATATAAATCAAATAACTAAATAAATGCAAAAGAAAGAGGGGGAAAAACATGTTTTCACTTGCAAGTGGATGTTAAGCTCATTGCAGTTTCACCCTAACAATTTCTCTTTGTTTCTCACCACCAATCAGTACATTTTGGCAGCCTGAACTTGAGCAGTTCCAGAGACAATTTTAAACGAGGATGTTCAGGGTTATATCGTGTGGCTTGAATATTAGCAAATCTGGGTGACACCGCATTAAAAAAAAACGATAAGGAAGAGTTTTTATTATTTTGAAAAGTATAATAGAATAACAGACTTCGGCTTCTAGGAAAAATACACACACACCCAAGCTTGGAAGGATAGCAATTGGGACGGACATAACTAGGTACCGAATGAGCCCATTTGTCACACAAACAAATGGTATTTTCCAAGCCTAAAAGTTTCACGGTGAGAAAAGGGTGTTGCAGCACTATAAAAAGTGTGGTGGCATTTAACATATATCCAGAGCATCCACAGTAAAGAAGGCTGTTTGCCTAAGCAGATCCCTGGCAGTGAGACAACAGGATCTGGGCAGGAACAGTCAACCTAGCTAGAATGTAAACCTTTTTCCCCCTCTTTGTTTAGAGCTACAGAAGAAGAGGAGAAAAATAATAATTCCTCATTAGAAATAGCACAAAGGTTGTCTTCTGTTAATGTTATAACAGATGACAGAGCAAAGTCCAAGAATGGAGGTCAGAAGAGAGTTAGCAGGTTGTGCCTTCCAGCTACGGTTGCTGCAATATGGACTGGGGTGTGTGTGTATGTGTGTGTATTTTTTGAGGGGTGGAGGAGATAGATGTGCAATTTGCAAGGTCTCTTGTGAGTCTTTTAGGACGTGTGTCCAACTTTTGTTCCTAGGTAACAGACAGCTAATGTTTAGTTTTGCTAAGTCTAAACCCTGGCTGTATGGAGAATAATTAACCACTGAGTACATCCATTACGTGGATTTGAACGATCACTTTTTTCACTTGCTCGACCCAAAAGATATGGACTTTAGTAGCAGTCTAAGCAGGTTTAAAAATCTAGTGATTTGCTATATTGGTTAAAAAGAATCTTGGATTAGCAGAATTTTTCTATAGTGCGTTTATAAAGTACTTCTTTAATTGTACCTTACATGATTGATATGATGGTGAAAAACAGGAGGGAGTAGTGTTATTCATGGTGGCTCACTGAGCTCTTGGATGAAAGATAAAATAATAATAAATTTAATAAATAAATAAATAAATCTTCTATAGTGCAATTAAATGAGAGACAGTTTGGTGTGGTGGTTTAGACATCTGGCTTGAAACTAGAGACTGTGAGTTCTAGCCCCACCTGAGGCACAAAGCCAGCCACACCTTCTCAGTGACTGGCACTTGGGCCAGTCACACATTCTCAGCTCTAGGAAGGAAGCAATGGCAAACTACTTCTGAAAAATCTTGCTGAGAAAACTGCAGCGACAAGCCCTGGTGTCAACTTGCAAAGCTTTCAAGTTGCCATGAGCAGGAGTTGCTAGGAGTCAACACTGATTTGAAGGTGTGTATGTGTGGGTTCGAGACAAGACCCAAGTGCCATGTGACAGGGTAAGCTCCTGTCCTTGCCCAACTCCTGCCCTCCTAGCTGTTCGAAAGCATGCAGTGCCATAGATGAATAGGTGCCCCTTCTGTGGGGGGTAGAGAAAGAGAGAGGGTATATGCAACTAAACATTAAAATGGACACTAGGTGAGTTTGTAGATTTTTGCAGACCTGCAAGAGTGAAAAGATGGAAGTTGCCTTTTGCAAAGCATTCCATCAAGCAGAAAGCTCTAAAATTTCAAGAGGAGGTGGGGTGGGGGAGGGAGAGAATAGAATATAGTACTGTGGTCAAGAGTCATGAATTTCTTCAAAAGTAAGGCAACTTCAAAGTGTTGGTGATCATAACCTGCTCCATCGATTTTACCGGACTCACTATTTCAAGCATGATATTGAGTCCAATAAAAAGAGCCTTCCATCAGTTCACAGCTTCTAGATGTGATATACTGCATATTTTCCCCACTTTGCTCATGGAATGCAATGGAGATGGGTGTATATGAGTGTCCAAATATCACATTACAGCTATAACTCTCCTGGGTGATCTTACCAATGTATGCCTCTTTGCCTTGGCATAATATGGGACACAATAATATACACAGTATTTGGAAAGAAAGGATTGAATGCTTCCATGCTGTCTTTCGATTAGTAACAGTAGGAGCTCTCAAAAATATTTATTTTATTTAGTTATTTATGTGTGTGGGAGGGGGAGGGTTCCGGATTGTAAAGTTTATCTGAAAGAAAAGAATTATAAATAAGTATTGGATTGCATATTGGAAAAGAACATGCAAAACAGAAGTTTCTGCCTCTCTGCTTGTGTAGAACTGATCAATATTGCTTTGACAGTGGGGGGAAAAATAGTCGTGATATGCATACATTCTTTTTTCACCCAAAATGTCCTATAGCTGTGATGGCGAATCTATGGCACGCATGCCTCCCGCTGGCCAGCTGGTCTTCAGGTCTCTGCCACGCATGCGTGGGGTGCATGCAGGGGGGGTATATGCACAGGGGGCATGGGTGCGTGCGGGGGGTGCGCATGCGTGGGTTGGGGCTCATGGGGTGTGTGCACGCACTCAGGGGGGGCAGGGCACATGCATGAGGCCAGTGCGCATATTGCATTTTGGGGGTTTGGGCACACACTTTAGGCACTTGGTCCGGAAAAGGTTAGCTATTACTGTCCTATAGTATCAGGCACCTAAGGAGTTCTTGCCACCTATCATTAGTGAATTTTAGTGTTCCAGGGGCTCTTTAGTACTACCACAGAGATAAGTATCCAATTATTGCCAGCACTTTCCACAAGACTTTTCCAGAAAATAAATGAATTATTCCCAGACAATAAAAGAATTAATGAGCCACTGTAGCACAGTGGTTAGAGTGCAGTACTGCAGGCTACTTCTGCTGCCTGCAATTTGGCAGTTCAAATCTCACCAGGCTCAAAGTTGACTCAGACTTCCATCCTTCCAAGGTGGGTAAAATGAGGACCCAGATTGTTAGGGGAAATATGCTGACTCTGTAACCTGCGTAGAGAGGGCTGTAAAGGATGGAAGGCTGAGTCAACCTTGAATCAGTCTGGATTGAACTGCTGGCAGTCGGCAGAATTAACCTGCAGTACTGCATTCTAACCACTGTGCCACAAGGGGCTCTTAGAAGTAGTAGGGAAAAAGATAGCATCATACCAGCAATACATAAATAAATAAAATAAAATCTTTGAAAGTCCATGTCCCTGATGAACACCGTTGGGAGAAAAGTAGTTCTGATACAGTCATGGGAATCGTAGTTGTGTTCCTCATTGAGCCAAAGACAACTCTTTTAATGACTTTTCATTGTCCTCCTGGTATATCAAAAAACACATGGCCGCTATTCTGGTTTTGGCACACAGTAAGAACTAAGAATCTTCTTTGTGTACAGAAGATAATAGGATTTTCTTATCCGATAGTAAATCAGCTTTCCCAATAGATTTTGCAGTCCTTGACTTAACAAGGCATGTATCATTGCCTTAATGAATGTTTGCCTGAAATCTTGGATGAACATTAAGCTGCATCTTAAGCATTCTTTCAAATCTACTCTACAACCACCTTGCTTGGAGCACAGTTGGGCAACACGTGATTCCCCGAATGTTGTCTAACTCTAATTCTCATAAGTCCAAGAAAGCACCGTCAGAGGAAAGACTGATGGCAGCCGCAGTCCCACAATACCTGAAGGGTAACATACTACTCACTGAGGGATTTAAATGTATGCTTACTGGGGAATAGAAACAGCTCCACCAGTTCGCCTTTGGGTAAATGGCTCTTTGGGGACTGGCTGTCATTACTTAGCTCTTGTGAATACTGTATACATCCTCTCTCATGGTATGTGGAAGAATAAATCACAAGATTCTATAAGTCCAATAAATAAATAAAATTTCCAAATTCCAAGTGTGTCATCATCTCACTAAGATTGCTTATCATCACAATGAAGGACCGGTCATCCCACTCCTGTTGTTACATGGTTAATAGCAGAGATGCTGGGAATTCTACTTCAGCAATATCTGGAGAGCCACAGATCGGTCCCTCCAATTTACGACGGTAAAAGCCCCAAAAGAGAATTGTTAACTACACCTCTGCTCCTCCATAAGCTCCATAGGAGCTCCTAGATCCATTTTTCTGTCTTACATTCCTTTTTCCTTGGCGATCCGTCTATTGCTGACGTGGCAAAGATCTAGGCTGCTTTTAATAGGACTAACGTCTTGCACAACTGGAGCGGACACTCAATCTTGTTAACGATTACTGCAGGATCCGGGACTGTATCTTTATTCTGGATAGGGAGGGAGGCATTTCATTGGCGGCTTTAAGAGCAGTGAAATCCCTCGAGTGAAGATGATTTGGGGAAGAAAAAGGGAGAGTCTACATCGGAGAGGCAAACCATTTCAGACGCAGGTTCTAAAAAGCATTTGAATAAGACCAAAAGCCTCTGCAATTGTGTAACGAATTACACAATTACACAACTCTTGGAGATGAAGACCTCCTCTCTCGTCCTGGACATAGCTTTCTGAGGGACTGGAGGCTTTCATTTACATGCTATTTAGGTAGAAATGCGCGGAGCGATTGTTGAACTGACTCGCATCTTTCTGGATCAATGGGCTATAGGGAGCTACTGTACCTTTCAGTAAGAACTAGAGACTCCGTTTTAAGCTGAGAAGGGGCATCTCCGGGGTTGCACACTTTTTTCTCATTTATCAACAACAACAAAGAAGCTTTCTCTCTTCCCTAGTTTCCCAAGAACCCTCATGAACGCCTTTGCGCTTACCGTTTAGGTGGATCTTCACCGCCTCTCCCAGAAGCTCTTGTGAATGGATGGGGTGGCTTCAGCCAAACGGGACGAATTCTGCCACGGGGAAACTTTTTATACCTGTCGCGCAAGTTAACTGCTAAGTTAACTCTTCCCCGAATTTTTCCCCCTCTTCCTCCACTTCAAGCTGGTTGGCACATGGAACTCCTCAGCAGTTCTGATTGGCTGTGAAGGGTGATAAGGTTGGTCCAATAAGAAGCTGGTGTGTGTTTGTGTGTATGTGTGTTTGCCTGCCTGCCTACTTCCCTCCCCCCCCCACACCCCCACGATATAATAGGTGGACAAACAAACTGCCCTGTGTACTCAAGTGCAATACATTTTGCAATGCCTGCATATGACGAAAGAAGCAAGGTTTTGCAAAGGGGGAAATCGTAGCCAGAAAGTTCTCCCTTTGAAGCTGTCTTCTTTACCAAGGGCTGCTTCTGCTAACTTGTCTAAGTCCAGGACCTGGGAAGGCAGGGGCTTGGAAATATCTTGTACATGGCCAAGATGTGGAACAGGCGCCGGTGTTACCTCTTCGGTTTACCCAACTGTAACTTTGTTGCTTGTATCCTTACTATTGATATTGATTTGTATTGATATTGTTTCCTGATTGCTTATTTGTTCCCTGTGATTATCATTAAGAGCTCTGGTGGCTCAGTAGACTAAGGCAGTTATTAACATACATTTACATCTGCTGCCTGCAATTACTGCAAGTTCACATCTCACCAGGCTCAAGGTTGACTCAGCCTTCCATCCTTTCTAGGGTAGGTAAAATGAGGACCCAGATTATGGGGGCAATAAGCTGACTTTGTATAAATGTACAAAAGTATGAAGACTATTGCTTAACACATTGTAAGCCACCCTGACTTACGGAGAAGGGCGGCATATAAATCAAATTTGAAAAAAATAAATTAAGTGTTGTACCTTATGATTCTTGACGAATGTATCTTTTCTTTTATGTACACTGAGAGTGTATGCACCGAGACAAATTCCTTCTGTGTCCAATCACACTTGGCCAATAAAAAATTCTATTCTATTCTATTCTCTGCTAAGCCTAAACTGCCTGATATGTTTATTTGAATTGTATTCATTTATTCTCAATCTGCGCATAAATGTTATGCAAAATATTGTTTTCTTTTGGGCTTAGAAAATTCCTCATAAATGACTACTCAGAAGTGGCCTCCCTCAGCGCCAAGTCCTAAGGACCATTGAGGGGCATATGACCTGGGTTTTGTGATTTGTTAACTAACAGAGTTACTTTGTATTTTTTTTAAAATTTGATTTATATGCCGCCCTTCTCCGGAGACTCAGGGCGGCTTACAATGCGTTAAGCAATAGCCTTCATACTTTTGTATATTTTATACAAAGTCAGCTTATTGCCCCCACTATCTGGGTCCTCATTTTACCTACCTTAGAAAGGATGGAAGGCTGAGTCAACCTTGAGCCTGGTGGGATTTAAACTTGCAGTAATTGCAGGCAGCTGATGTTAATAACAGTTAATAACACTGCTTTAGTCTGCTGAGCCACCAGAGCTTAATTTGATTTATTTTCTCTCTTTTCGAATGAAGTTCAGATTTATTAGCTTTTAACAGTCCTAAACCGATAAACAAGCTGGAGACTAGGTCTACATAAGAAAAAGGTGTGTTAGTACAAATTGGGGACTGGTTGATCTCTTTTGTGAACCCCGAAAACCCTTTTCCTTACAATTACACCCCTTCTGACATCAGATTTCATTTTAATGAACATGTGTGATATTATGGGATGCAAATATGTAACATGTTTGACTACATGTAACTGATTGCCTATGCCAGGGGTCAGCAACCTTAAACATTCAAAGAGCCATTTGGACCAGTTTCCCACAGAAAAGAAAACACCGGGAGCCACAAAACCCTTCTGACATCTAAAATGAAGATAACACTGCGCATATCATTTTTTACCTTTATGCTATGTATAAAAAAACTATACAGTGTGTTGCATTTATGAAATCAATGAACTGCTGCAGAGAAAACAATTTTTTTATTTCTGCATGCAACAAAAACATTTTGAACTCTGAAAAAAAGAGGGGTCAAAAACCTCAATAAATCACATGCCAGCAGGTGTCTCATATTGGCAGTTGTGACGCATATTTTTGAGTGACGGGGAGCTGCAGCAGAGGGATGAAAGAGCCACAAACGGCTCCAGAGCCGCAGGTTGCAGACCCCTGGCCTATGCAAAGGGGAGGTTACTTTAACCCTGTCCAACTTTCCTCCTGCATTTTCTTTGTTGTGTTAACTATAAAAAGGAGAGAAAACGGGCTCGGGGTTCTCTCTTCCTTTTTCATAGGGAGATCCCATTTTATCAGGGTACCCTAATATAAACAGCTTTTAAATGATCTTCTGACTCAGTTGCTTATTGGGAAGGTAAACTGAGGCAGAACCTAGGGCCAGGTTTGGCTTTCACCATTTAAAAGAAGACCCCATTGAATTCAGTAGGAACTTACTCCTAGGGAGGATTGCAGTCCTGAGTGTGTGTATGTGCATTCATGAAAACTTTGACTCTGGGTGCCATGATAACATGCTTATCTTTGATGAGAAGGAGCACCGTTTCACCTCTTCCTTTTCAGCTTTGGCAGGGCAATTATAATAGTGTAACACAGTGGTTCTCTCAACCTTTTCTTCACTCTGGACCCCCTTTTAAATACCTTTTGTGGTCACGGACCACCAAGACTTAGTTCAAGATTTAAATCATAAGATTTCTTTAAGCCTTCGTGGACACCCCTGTGACATGGTAGCTGCCCAGGGATCTTCAGACCACAGGTTGAAAACCAGTGTTGTAAAGTTTGCTTTGGCTACATCTAGTTAGTACAGGTAATGAAGTCAGAGCAGGGCTCCTAGGACACTCATTATCTGCACTAACGTTAAAGCTGGAACTCACTTGCTCATCTTCTATTTTAACATAAGCCCCCCTCCCTGTGCTGTTTACCTACCTGCTGGGCTCTAACTGTCTAACATGAGTTTGGTGGTATTGTATAAAAGGCCCATGTTCAATAATAGCCCAACTGACAGGTCACAGAAGAGTGGCTGCATTGAATAGGAATATTAATAGAACTCACTCTCATTTTACTCTGTACCGCCTGATACATCTCTCACCTCTCAAGTGAACCTGAATGACAAGTTACAGGCATGCTGACTGTAACATTTGGAAAGTGCCTCCCCCTTTTCCCCATTAGTTAGGCAATTTTGTAAGTGACTAAACTCGCCATTCTAATCCATCTTAACTCATTCAAACCCATGTTATGGATTGATGGTTGTTACTCTCCTTGTAGAAAAACTGGGTAGGAGGAGAAACCAAGCCAGGGTAATCCACCACTCCCTTTCTTTAACTTGGCTCATAATAAGTACATAAACATCAGTTGCCATTTTCATTGTTGTGGCAGAGCTGGAACTGACAATGGGGACAATGTAATTTATGCCAGGACACTTTTCTGTCACTCAAGAACCCATGGATAGTACTTAAATTTGGCTGTAAGAAAAAATTCTCAGCCATTGTGGTTGCAAGCCATGTTTATGCCTTAATAACTGCATTAGTCAATGATTGTTTATTTGATAAGCAATGGTTGAGTGTGAATCCTGTTAGCGTTTGATATCTGACCTCATTTGTGTTAAAAATGAGCATTTTAGGAAGTCAGTAGAAATTCAGATGAGTTTTCATAAATTATGTTTTGCTAATATGGGTAGTTAATATGCTAATATGAGTAGAATAGTTTGGAGGGTCTCTCTCATTCAGAATAGTATATTTGCTTATGCAGTGAGGTGTGTTAAAGAGTGTTATTCCTAAGCAGACATTATTTGTATGGTCTTAAGCATAATATCATTCATTCCTCAGTCTTTATAATATTTTTGATTAATATGTTCTTTTTTTAAAAAAATTGATTTATATGCCGCCCTTCTCCGGAGACTCAGGGCGGCTTACAATGCGCTAAGCAATAGCCTTCATACTTTTGTATATTTATACAAAGTCAGCTTATTGCCCCCACAAACTGGGTTCTTACCTCAGGGATGCTCTGCTCCTGCTGTTGTTTAATATATTGCCAACCTTTTTGGGGCCTTTTGATGAGTATGCATATTTGACTGCATGTTAACAAAGGGTATGTCACACAACTACACTGTGTCCTGGGGAAAATGCAATTCTGATGCAGTTCAGAGAAAAGTTTTTTAAATGGAACCATTATATTCATTGCATGAAAGATAGCTGGTGGTTGGATCTGCAAAATCTCTCTGAGGTCAATCAGATTAGTTGCCCTGAAAGGTGAAAGCTCAATAATTTTGTTAAACCAACATTGTCTCAGTTTTAATGCAATCTCTTGGTGGCCTTGATCACTAGTCTGTTCTTTCTCTGGGAGATGCAATGTTTGCTAAGCCACTGACCACAGTTGTCTCTCCACAGTTGAAAAGACAAACAAGCAGGAACTTTAGCCACCAGACACAGTAAGGGACCCTGAAATTTTGGTCAGTAAGACACCTTCATTAAGCCTAACTGTTGCCACAAGACTTCCCTTTGCCTCCTAATAGCATTAACCTTATATACTGCTTCACAGAGCTTTACAGCCCTTTCCAAGTGGTTAACAGAGTCAGCATATTGCCCCACAACTATTTGGGTTCTCATTTTACCGACCTCAAAAGGATGGAAGCTGAGTCAACCTTGAGCCGGTCAGGATCAAACTCCTGGCAGTTGGCAGAGTTGGCTTGCAATACTGCATTCTAACCACTGCGCCGTCACGGTTCTCGAAAAGTTGCACGATGTAGAACATTCTCCTCTTGATTTGATCTGCTCCTCTAATTTATATCAATTAAGATTCCAGAGTTTTAATTCAAACTGGCATTTGTCCGTCATATGTACCTAAAGACCTGCTGCCAGAAATCCCAAATCTTTTTTTTCCCTTTTTGCTCATGGCTGCCTCCTCAGCTTCATGTACCTCTATGACCTCCTCACAGTTGCTTTTAGCTGGAAGTATTTTATCATTTGCGCTATTTATTAATTTAAGAAGTATCATATAAGACTCTGGCCCCATAGAAATGTGGCATGGGAAATATATGGGCATGTTGAGAACCAACAATGTGGACTGTTTGTGCTTCCTATGTAGGATTATGAATTCCTGGGATCAGGAATCTAGAAAGGACTATTTTCATTGTTGCCCTTAGCTTGATTTAGTTTTGAAAAGAAGCTGGAAAAATGGATTTTTTAAAAAATATATTGAGAATCTAGGGCAGGTAGCATGTATATTTCATAAAGAATCTCAGTATTCTAAGACTTTTCTAGAGTTGGTGCATTGAGAAATGTGATCCCCCCCATGCTTATGAACTGATTTACTGCAATCCCATAGGGATGAAAAATCATAGTGAGAATTTATCCAGACAGGAGGAAACAAGTTTTATTTCAAGTCATCTTCACGCAAGGTCTTTGCATCACTCCCAGATGGTTGTCACATCTCTTTGACTCTATGCTATTGCATCTGTCAACTGGGTCAACTGCATTAATCTCCAATAGCAACTGAAGTTACTATATTCCTGTTGTGAAAAGTTGACATTCTGTAGAGCTGTGAGAAAGCTCATTGATGTGATGTGATGTGCAAAAGCCCACTTCCCAGTTCCTGAACTCAAACTTCAAGCTCTTCCTTCCAACCCAAACCCAATATCCTTTTATTCAGAGTTTTTATTAACAATTTATTATTAAAATAGTTAGCTTCCCGGGCACTGTTCTGTGGAATACTAAGTTTTGTGAGAGCCTGATGGGAGTTCTATGAGAGACTAAAGGGGAAAAGATCATTCAAACAAAGCAAATGTTTTATCTTTAGAACTTTGGCTCTTGATCAGGGATTTTGGGATACATAGACAGACAAAAATAGGTTCAGCTAAGTGGTTCAAAATTTCAAACAACTCTGGGGAAATTGAATAAAAACAGTTGTTTTGTCATTTTAGATCATTAAAAAAACAATTCTTTTTATTTTTCTTGTAACTGTAAGCTCCTTAGTCATGTATATAAGATAGACTGTCTGTAAATATACTAAATAAAGTGTCCTAATCTGTTCAGTACCAAAGCTTATGACCATAAAGGAGAACAGACTGCTAGGACAGTTTCCATTGTATACTACAAGTCTGGACATTTAGGTAAGATCCTATATTTGGGGGTGTGATATGCTACTTTCAGTGGTAGAACAAGGCATACCCAAAATATTCTTAATTTGGCGCATTTAGTTTGGCAAGGAATAGGTTTACCTTAGTTTTGTACCATTCTTACAGTCAAATAATGTTTTTGAAAACATTATCATTTATTTCCACCTAATGCTAACATTTGTGTTATGGTGGCACCATGCACGCCCCTCTCTTTTATATTTGCGTTGCAAAGCACATTTCACCAGTTTCCCCCTTGCACTCTGGATATCTATATCTAAAAATGAGTTTGAATCAAATAGTTGTAAAGCACCGATATGCTCTTGTTAAAAAAAATGACTTACATTTATGTAAGTTGTGTTTTTTGAGCTGCTGCATTGGATCGTATACTTCAAGGATCAAGAGCTGCTTGTGGGCATGGCTGTAATTCAGTGGTAGAGAACATACTGAGGATACAAATAATTCCAGAAGCTACAAGCAGAGGGAAGCTACAAGAGCAGAGTCTGAAGAAAACCTCTGAATCTAATTCATTCTCTGGTTACAGCTTGGCATGATTACAAGTCCTGCAGGTATATTGCACAAATCCACAGCACAATGGCAGTGCTTGTGTGGGGGAGGAAAGCGTGTGTTTCAGAAACCTTCTAGCACAGATAAGATCTGATTCTTTGAAGTAATCAGGGCAGCTCAGCTTTGCAACTGCCTAGAATTTAGGCTACAGATACATCTACATATTTAATTTTGATCCAAGGAAGCCTGGCTAATCATTCCTGATACCACCTGATACCACCTTCCATCCCCAACCCATAGCACAAAACCGAACCAAAATTGATGTGGTGCACCTTATTTTCTCCCAATTAATCCCTTGCTATTTGCATAACTTGTGGGACTTTAGCACTAAATGAGCTGATCATGCAGTATAGAGTGGAATCTTCCCAGCTTCTGTTGGCTGCTTTCTGTCTGTACTGCCCGGAGTGGCATAAACTATCACTAGCACAGATGCCCGGCCAAGTATAGTGTCAGCCTCTATCCATGCCATGGGAGATTCCTACTAAATATCCTGCTAGTCAGTCCCTACCCATTTTCTGTGTCCTAGGTGTGTAGGGCTGGCTTGATAGGCTGTGTCCTTTTGTTGTCCAAAGGATTCAGTGCCTTACCTGTCAACCTTTATCCACTTGCATATGTAGTGATTAACAGACAGGGTGCTGAAGAGCAAAGCTTATGAGGAAGTTTGCAAAAACTCATGATGGTCCAAGCAACTGTCAACTAAAAAAATGTACGTTATCAAATAACTAATACAGAATCACTGTATTCGTGAGATGGGTGGCATAGAAATTCAATCACTCAAATAACTGATAAACAAAAAACTAAATAAATTGATTCTGATCAGCTGTACTACTTAGCTGTGCTGTGTAATAACTTCTGACTGGATCCCCCAGAGATATTTTTGGAGCATGAATTGTTTCTTTCTACATGGATGCCCCTAGAAACTCCTACTATCTCCCCCCTCCCAATTTTCTAAAATTACTGCATTGCAATAGCAAGAACATTGGAACAATACATCAACTTTTCCAAGAACCATATATGGATGCTGCTGCATTTATTCTTTAATTCATTCCAGTTGAATTCTCATGGAAAGAAAAATACATTTCTTGGTTCAAGTTTTTTTTCAAGTAAGGTGGAAAAAACCATGCTCTTCTCACAGATTCCCAGAGTTAGAGGACGAGGAAGAAAAAGCTTCTCTATAAAAGTGTTAATGTATCATCTAAGTAAGGCACTTGTATTTTTTTTAATAAGCCCATTAACAAGGAACAGCATGAGCAATATGTAAAGTAGGAGGTAGCAAATGCAGAACAAATGAAGTAAATGAGAACGTTACATTTCCTTTAGAACTGTTTTGAATGGTGCGCATTTGATTTTTAAACAGTACCATCAGTACATTTCAAAAGAAAGCAAGAGATTGGGATGGGCAGTTGTAGAAAATATTTCCAGGGTTTCCTGCCTTGGGGAAACAAAATGGAAAAGAAATGGTAAGAAACTGGTAAGAGAAAAATTAGCTGGCAATTGACAGGGCAATTCTAATTTGTAGATGGAGGGTTTTAGGATTAGATTTTTCTGGTGATCAGCGGATTCCAGAAATTTGTTACTGGAGTGATTTGGGCATTTGGTATAAGAGATACCAGCAGGGTAACTAACATAGGAGACAAGAATGGATAGGGCAAGGGAAAAGCCACAAGGGAAAAGTACAATCCAATCTTCTGCAACTATGGCTATGTCCACAATATTAGCATCATTAGACTTTTCATTGAGTCTAATGGACTTTTTCATTTTCTCAGCCATGCCAACTCTGACATAAACTCAGATTAGGATGTCTCACAATTCAGCTATCTCCAACCATTTTAGCTGCTTCAAATTGAGTGACCTTACCTTGTTGCTAACTTAAAAGTTTCTACATGCAAGAAGGGTTTGCCATTTGTAAGGACTCTTGAAGATATATTCAGGAAGTATGCACAAAAGCATACTTAAAAGTGACAGAGATGAAAGATTTGAAACAAGAAAGAAGTGAACTTTAAGATAATCACAGCCCTAACACCTTCACTGAATATGATTATTTGTCTTTGAATGTAGAGCAGTCTTTTCCAAGCTGGCATCTTTTTCATCAGTTAGGACTGTGAGCCTCCAGAAGACCGAGGGGCAGTGTTGGCAATTTTGTAGCCAAAATATCTCAAAGGCATCAGCTCGGGAAAAGTAGATTAAGGCAATTAAAAAAAGTTTCTCTTTTCAGTTAATGCTTCATGATTATGGGAAAGAACCATTTAAAATAATTTATAAGTTGATGCAGAAAAGCTAAAGTACCATCTCTGGTATTTCTACCAAACTTAGGAACTCTTGTTCATTATCTGTAAGCTATAAATCAGAGCTAACTTTCACAACCTAGAATTTGTAAGCCAAAATTACTACCAGCCACATCAGCTGGGATTTTTGGAATTACTACCTCACAATGGAAGGGCATCGTGTGGAAGGCTGATTTAGAGCTATTATATACTCTTTTTTTTTCATAGAATGCTAGAAACCTGAATTCCAAGCTTACTTCTCAAGAACATTAGTGATTGTAATCAATTGATTTGATTCAGTCCCCAGCTTGCAATTGAAGATGATTTAGCTCAGCAAAGCTCAGTAAATATTTCGTGTTGAGCTTTTGCTCATCTGTTTCATTCCTTAGGAAATATTAATAAAAATCAAAGCAGCTCTGGGTTATCATTGATCCTGACAGATGAAAACAACCCCACATGTCTCACCAGATTGGGCTCAATCACAAATGCGTGCTCACCCTTGGTACGCAGTAGTGAATAAAGAGCAATATCTTTGGCAAAACCTAGGCGACACTGAACGTCTTTCATGTAACCCAATACACGGTGTGCTGAAGGAGCAGAGAACACCATGGCCGGAGTGCAGCATTCAGTCACAGGCACAATGTTGTAGAAGGATGGCGCCAGGCGTCGAAGCTCCAAGAGATAGTGGCGCCCAACCAGCTCTACTAGCAGCATGCTGTACAGGGCAAAAAACAACACGATGGACCAACTAAGGCTGGAGCGATTGGATGCCCATGAGTAGACAAAGCCCAAGAAGGATCCTGAAAACATACCTAATCCGAGCCATTCGAGAATCCTCATGGGTTCTGGATTGATGTAATGTTGAAGTCTCTCTGGATGGTACAGTTTGATATAGAGAGCATCTCGGAGGTGGGGCTTTGAGAATCGTGTTTGTAACAAGTGATGGAGGACTGGAAAGAACTCTTCTTCTGGGAGGGTATCATCTTCCACCAACAGGACATATTCTGGTCTATACAGCTGAAGTGATTTCTCAAGGCAATAGGTGTAATCTTGCTTCTCCTTCTCAAAACGGTTTGGAAAGAGATCCAAATTTTCCTGACCAGTGTAGTGGTTCACCACAGGAAAGAAAGTAGCCAGCAGCTTAGCATCCTGGTGGCTGCTGGGATCTGTTTCCACATTACAGAGTAAAAGCTGATGGTGCTGGCAAGAAGGGCCACATTCCTGGAGCAGACGGTGGAAGCGGGCTGCTACTTGAAGGACATAGTGGAGTTCCGGGCTCCTTTGAACAGTAATGATGGTAATCAGCAACCATGGCTGCAAGGCCTCTTTGGTCAACTTCTCTGATGTGTTCTGCAGTCGCTCAAAGTAACGGAGAGCACTCAAACCCTCCTCTTGGTTCTGCTTTAAAAAATGTTGGGTCATTGAGTTCAGGTACCAACCACGAACGTAGAAATAAGAATGCAGGAGGTCTCGGCAAGTGAAGGGAGCGATCACACCAAATGTCACAACGCTCAAGACAAGGAATTGCAGGAATGGGCTGGAGCAACGGCATAGCCGGCCCCAAGGCAGTAATCTGTGTGAGAACATGGATGCCACATCTGCAGTTCGAGAGTCCTTTGGTTTTTTCCTGCGTGCCATTTGGTCAGCCTCTTACTTCATGCGGCAGACTGTTCAGGAGGCCTTCTAGTAAGGTCATGATTAGATCCAATTCTGTAAAAAGTAAAGAAAAAAAATGATTTCGTGCCTGATGAAAAAGTAGTTGTATTGAAAGCTTTCATTTAAACAATATTTTGCATGATTGCTACTCCCTCTTAGAAATTCGTTTTAAACAATGATGACCGGTTCATATCGAGTTGACCTGTTGCAGATTTAATAGGCGCATTCATATGCCATTAAACTGAAATCAAGGTCCATACTATTCCTCCTTCTCCTTTTAATTTGGCTTTAGAACCTCTGGCATTAAGTAGAAATACTAAAATACTTAATGGAATTGCACTAAGAGACCGCTGCGCACAAGGCCCTGCTATAAGCAGAGGATATATTTCACTCATTGAGAATTTCTATTCCTAAACTCACTTCATGAGTTTGGTTTTCCTATCTGATTACTCTGTTAATTGGATAAATTATATTAGATGCTACTGGGCACATCAGTAATTTTGTCACATACATGGAATGGAATTTTTACATTGTAATTGACTCCTTTATGTAAGTATTTTCAAGAAGTTTTCTCAACTAGCAAATATAAAACAAATCCATAGTTTTCATGCAAAGAAATTTCAGATATTTGTTCTCAAATTCCTTTTGAGTATTTGGGATGGGCTAAATGTGATTAACATGAATTAATTCTTAAGGTGCTTGACTCTTTGAGAGGCCTTTCTGTGCTTCTTTCCTACATTATTTTTTTACAGGACATTGAATAAATTACTCTAACAAGGTCATTCTGTGAGATTCTCATTGTATAAATTATAATTACCTCTTAGGAATTTAACTTCCCCAATTTTATAGCTAGGCATTTATTCTAGATTTGTCACCATTTAGTGTTAGGAACTTTAGTACCATGCTCCTTTTTAACTCATGGCGAGATTTATTATTAGACCCAATTTAAATCTCGTCAAGTATGAGAATATCTTTCTTTGTACCAGGTTCACATGCAATATTTATATTTCATAATTTCATATTTTATATTTAATGTGCATACCGAAAATATTGGGTCGCAGATATATAGCTTGATTCTTTTACATATAAAAGGCTCAAACTATGAGAAATCCAGGTTTAAAATAGTGGGCAATTCTATTTGATAGTAATCTGGGCCTCTCATAATATATGATTACTTTGAATCAATTCAGTTATAAGGAACCTCTGCGGTATTAAAAAACAAGCTTGCTTTTCCTCAAAACACATCTTGAAGTTTACTCTTGATTCAACTCAAGCTTTTATTATTTAGTCTATTTGATCTAGATGTTACTGCAGCTTCTGGAGTTTTAACAATGGTTGTAAGTTAGAATAGAATAGAATGAGCTGGAAGAGACCTTGGAGGTCTTCTAGTCCAGCCCCTTGCTGAAGCAGGAGAACCTATACCCGTGATGGTGAACCTATGGCATGCGTGCCAGAAGTGGCACACAGAGCCATTTCTCCGGGCACGTGGAGCCATCGCCCATTGCTCTTCCAGGTTCCGGCACGCCAGCCAGCTGGTCTTCATGCATGCAGGAGCACCAGAAACTGAAAGAGCAGTCGCCTGGTGTGCCTGCCAGGAAGATGATCTTTCGGTTTCCAGCATGCGCTTGCGCACTGGCCACCTGGTCTTGTGGTTTCTGGTGCGCATGCACACATGAAGAACAGTTCATGTGCCCAAAGATGCAGAGACGGGATCTTGGCAGTCGCTTTCTAGAGGAGAGAGCAGTTAGCCAAGACAGGCGGGACAGGACTTTCCTTGCTCCCTGCCTGAGCGGGCTTCTTGCATGGCCCCAGCCTCCAGCCCATGGTGATGTGCATCCGCGATCTGGAGCGCCTGGCTGGCTCGGGTGCCCCAGAAGAGCAACAGCAGTAGCGCTGCTTGTTCTCAGTAACGGGCAAGGTGAAGGTGGCAGTTCTCTTCCAGAATCCCAGCCACAAGTGGCAGGGTGAGAACCACCACCCTCACCCGCCGAGAACAAGCAGCGCTGCCCCTGCTACTTCCCTGGGGCTGCACAGTGGTTCTCACCCTGCCACTTGCCCCCGGGATTCTGGAGGAGAACCACCGCCTCCCCCTCACCAGCCACCAAGAACAAGCAGCGCTGCTGCAGGAGCGGAGTCCATGCTGAAGGAATGTCTGTCCAGCGCCAGGGTAAGAGACGCACCAGACGGGAAGTTGGTGCACTTCCTTGGCAGAAGGGGAGGAGGGGGGTTGCGCTGACTTGTTCTTGGAGGTGGGCTGGGGGGGGCACTTCATTTACACTCTTCTGGGTTCCGGTGCCCCCTCACCCCGCAGCCTGTTTTTGGTCCCAGGCAGCTTCAGGGAGGCTTGCCAGGCTCAAAACTGGTGGCGGGGGATGTGGTGTGCATGCGTGGTTAGGCTGGGGGAGTGTGTGTGGGTCACTTCCGGGGGTGGGGTGCACGGGGGACATTGCACTATGGGTGTGGGCATGCACACATCTGACCCCCTTTGCTCCCCCTGCTTTTGGCACACGATGGCAAAAAGGTTGGCCATGACTGACCTATACCATTTTAGACAAGTGACTGTCTAGAGTCTTCTTAAAAACATGCAGTGATGGGGCGCCCACAATTTCTGGAGGTAAGCTGTTCCACTGGTTAACCATCCTCACTGTTAGGAAGTTTCTCCTTAATTCCAGTTAAGTTAAAAAGAAACGACTGTGCTCCTAAACCAATTGTCTATAGAGATTCTCAGTCATCCAGGTTATGGTCGTCCCAAAGATGCTTTTTCAAGAGGCAATTGGAGTTTGCTTTTATTTGAAGATGTTTTACTTCTCGCCCAAGAAGAACGGAAGAAGCTTCTTGGATGAGAAATGAAACCTCTTCAAAGAAAAACAAGCAAGTCCAGTTGCTTCTTGAAAAAGCATCTTTGGGACTCCTAAACCAATGTTTCCTTTAGCTGTTACATTGATAAAACTGATATTAATTATTCCTACAAATAATGAATTTGAATGAATGATTGCTATAGGTAACATAAAACAAATGTTCTATGATGTTAAAAGGTTAATGCAACAACAACAAAATTGCTTTGTGTACATTCCCCACATTTAAGAATGTTTAACAACTCTGGTTCACCACCTTGCTGTTGGGAAGGCAACTCATAAACTAACTCATATGACTTTGAATTGCCCTATTATAGCCAGATTTTGGCTGAAATTAAAAGGATTGCTAATATGGTTCTGGACCACTCACTGTGCACAAAGATGCATATGTTATTCTTGCCTAATATACCTAATATTTGGAATCTATCAAAACATCAAATATTGTGTATTCAAACATAGTGACTGGTTAAAAATGATTACCATATAATGTTGGAAAGAAAAATGAAATCTGGATTTAGAACAATGGATTGCTGATCCATTGTTAGTCAATATCTGATTTACTGTAACTTTTTTCATCAATCCTTTCCTTTTTTGCTTTATCCTTTTTATCACGTTATTACTTTGGGATTGATATTGTTTATCTATAATGTTTTATTTGTAGGAAATAGTGATTATAGGACTTTTTTATAAAAAATATTGCAATGACAATAATTCCCCATAAAAGTAGAAAATCTGTACTAACATTCACTAATATTGGTGCTCCTACTTATTAACCTAATGACATACCCAGTTTCTTTGATTACAAATCTTATTGTTTTTAATAATAACCCATGTATGTTAAATAGTGAACAAAAACACAGATATATCTCTAAATCTGCTCCATAAGAAGTATCACTTTTGCTATCTAACACTAAAGACAATTACAAGTCTTTTTAAGTGAAAATTCTTCCTTCCTTTCAGTATGAATTCTAACCAGAATTCAATAAAAAAAGAAGAAACATTCCTAGAAATATTCAATAATAGATTAAAAGTGGCTTAGAAATAATTTTAAAATTATTTGACATATTATTTTTAATTCTTTAAGCTGTTCATCCTTCCTCATCAGGGTATAAGCTCTAATGAATTGAAAGGAACCTACTTTTAAGGATAAAATTCTGCTGTAAAGAACTTTAATAAGTAGGATGATTAGTGTAGTACCTAAATAAGTGCAGTGTTCTATATTTTTCAGGGTATACGTGTTTTAACTTTCTTCAGATAATAAATACTTCTGTATCCTAAGTGTTAATTATGGAAAATGACTAGTTACAAATATACATACACATATAACTATATACAAAGTAATTCTAAACAGGAAGCAAGCATTAGAGAAGACTGAGAAAAACATAAGAACTACCAATGAAAATGGAACAAGGTAGGTAGGGCAGGTAAGCCGTTCAGAAGTATATGTCAGAGACACTGCAGGGAAAATACATAAGTACAATCGCAAGGAAGTCCCCTCAGGATGGGTATAGGAGCAGGAAAATGGGGTGGAAGGAGAGGGCTGCTAGTTTGCTTAAACATTAATTTTGTTTTACCTTTATTTTATAGCCCTTCTTGAATTTTTGACAGTTGCAAGCTCTATTTTACCTATCTAGTAAGATAAACTACTAGACTAAGCTAAAGGCCCTCACAAAAGTTTGTCCTGTAACTTAACACAAGTTAAATAGCCTTGGACAGAGAGCTCATTTTCTACATCAGGGATAGCTATATTGATAACATATTTGTACAAGGCAATATAAAAAGGGGAAATTAATGGGGTGTAAAATAATGAACAACAAGAGGAAAGGTCTGTGGGAGAACAGGATATGATTTCAAGGAAATGTAAATGATTAGAGAAGAATAACTTACCATGAAAACACATGCTATGTTTGTAATAGTACTAAAGTTTGCAAAGTACAAAGAAGAATGAAACAAGAAGTTGTTTTTTGGTTTCTGGGAATTAAAAGCCAGGTGGAAGCCAATATTCCAGAGCAGAAAAATATCTTCCTGACAGGATGCAGGATTTGCATTTTGAATCTGTGTTTTCACCATACTTACATTTGAACAATTATAACCATCGCTTCTTTCTTTATTTTGATTTCACTATATGTACTTTGTTAAAGAAAGTCAATTTTATTTTAAATCTTGGTTCAATTAAACATTCCAATGGCAGGAAAGACATATGGCTTTAATTTCCTTTCAACTGGATTGCAGAAGGGAAATAATGGAAGCTTGGCTCAAGTGGCTGACGTTTTGTTCTAACATTGTTAAATTCTACAGCAATATTTCTCAATAATTTTGCCAATAGCAAGCTACTGAATCCTAAAACAACTAAATGTATTTTGATTGCTTTATGTTGGCTGGAAAATCCAAGAAGAGAAATTCCAATATATTTACTACAAGCTTCAGTGTCAAAAACTAAGGATAGAAGATAATTAGCATACATAGGCCAGATTGTGTTATGATCCAAAACTAATTTTAAGAATGGCCATTGCTAATAATGCAGTTATATAAAGTTTTCTGATTTCATTTCCCTCTAATCTCCCTCTAAAGATTAAAGTATCACACTATATTCTTTTTTTTAACAATAATTTAAACATTACCTAAACTGTGGAGTCATCTTTGACTTTTCAGAGATTTTTCATGGCAATAAAATTATGATTTCCTTTATAGGATTTTGTTCTCTGATATAATGCTGCAATAGAAATCTAATTTGGGGTTCCCACAGCACACTGAATCACAAATAAACCTACCATAATATCTTCTCCTTTCAGACTGTGTGAACCTAATTCACATGCTTATTTTATTAGGTGCTGTCTGAACCCAAAATATTGAGCTGAGAAAAACATGGTATATACCATGTCAAATGAATGCATCATAAGTTTCAAACAGTTTGAAAACGATACGCCATGCAAGTTTTCCTACTCTGGCCCATCATCGTTAATAGCATACTAGAATTACTTTTTATTTGTTTTGAAACTTTTAAAAACTGTGTTCAAAGAAAGAATGGAGTCTCACTCTTACATGCTTTTATTCTTTCTCGAAGGTCTTCAATTTAAGGGGAAAAAAATACATTGCCTTTCTATTCTCTCAAGGGCTGGCAAACTTTGTGGCTGATGTGTAAAAACTGTTCAAGGGAAATGTGGTATTAGAAGACACACAGATAACTTCCAGGCTACAAAAATTAATTGATTAGGTGAAAATGTGTAGGCTAGAAAAAGTGAGGATTTTTGAGGAAAGTATATACTCAGAAGGGGAAAAACAAAGAATATGAAACCAATGTTTTCTGCATAGGAAATGAATTTGTTCCAATGCTAATTTGCCCAAAGCAGTGGAAACGCATTGAAGGAAGACATCTTTTCCCAAAGACAAAACAGACAAGGGTATGTGCTCTTTCCAACCAGTTTTCCAGTTGTTAAGACTTTAAAAAGTGCTCTGGTGATGCCAGTAAAAATGTTAATAAATTTGTGAATCATTGTGAATAAATTTCCTTTTATTTTCATCCCTGTATTTAGGAAAGCAAGGAAAAAGTCATTTTTATCCTAAATGTGCAAACTATTTCCCTATTAAACGGAAAAAGATTCATGCAAATGAACCAACCTCTACACATCTCTTCCGCCAAAGCATGTACATAATTTATATAATGCATGTATATACAACTGGTGCCAATGAACAAAACTCATTTCCTTGCATCTCCTGCATTGCTAATGTTACCTGGTACGGTAATGTGAAACACTTCACCCTATTCAGAAATGGGAAAGCCTTGTAGATAGATATTTCTGCTACAGGGGTGTCAAACTCGCAGCGTCATGTTGTTGTCACATGATGTATCGTGACTTTCCCCCCTTCGCTAAACCGGGGTGGGTGTGGCCAGCGCATGATGCATCCAGCCAGCAGGCCGCAAGTTTGACACCCCTATTGCTACAACTATTCTTCTTGAATGAATACTAATGAAACATATCCTACAACCAGTGTGAAATATAAACCGCCTATAAAGTGTGCATGAGGATGGAAAACAACAAAAGGTTGACATATGATTCAACTGATGAGACAGATGTATTCCTTAGAGTTAGACTATACAAATAGCGACCTGTCATGAATAGTGAACATTTATTTATTTATTTATTTAATATAACTTATATGCCGCCCTATCTTCATAGGACTCAGGGCGGCTCACAATTAAAACAAGCCAATAAAAACATAAAATACATAAACAAATATTAAAACCCGTTAAAATAATCGAAAACATACTAGAGATAGTTTTAAAACCTAGTCACACAAAAATGTTAACAGCTATTGATATTAAAAGATTAAAAGAAGGCTAAAGAGAGAGAAAGAAAGAAGTGTTCTTTCATTGTATCTCCCTAGTAACTTTTCATATGCTGCCATATGTCACTCCAGACAAAACAAGCAGCAAATTAGTGCAGTTAGTGTTATTACAGGTCATCCTTGCTTAGTGTCTTGGGCAGTGACCACTTAAGTTACAACAGTGAAAAAAAATCTTTTGCAACCGATTCTCAAATTTACAACCATTGCAACATGCCATGGTAATGTCACCATTCAGGCACCTCACAACTGTCTTGTAACAAGCAGAGTTAATAGAGGAGGAAGAAATAAAATTTCAATGGGTTATGCAATCTTCCAGTTAGCATCTAAGTTGCTAGTCCCTATTGCAGTCCCAAAGCGTGAACTATATATACATAAAAATTGTAATTATCTAAAATGTACACATATTACGCAAACGTGAATGAAACAGATGTTTGACTCAAACAGGCCCTCCTTCAACTTGTCTTACTGGGAAAAACTGGAAAGCCCAATACTGACTTTCAACTCTATTTCGCATTTCTTGGAAAGAGGGGAACGGAAAGAAAAATGAAAGAGGGGAGGAAAGAAAGAAAGGAAGGAAGGAAGGAAGGAAGGACCCTCCTCCTTGCAGATTTACTTGAAAAAGGTGTGAGCTACACCTTGTTCCTTCAAGACTGCGATCCTCACCAGCCACCGGGGGCAGCTGAAGCGTGTAAAAGCACTAGGAAGTGGTATATAAGTCTTAAGCGCTATTGCTACTACCTACCTTTCGAATGGATACATCCTATACATGCATCTAGCAATCCAATTACATGTGTTCAACATCAGATGCCGTTGAAAAGGCTCTTTGGCTTCACCTTTTGGTCTGCGTCCCCTTGAGGATCCCCGTTTCTAGCTTTGTTTGCAAGGTCTCTCATTGCGACCTTCTCCTATCCTTGCTTAGGCTTACCTGGGCATAGAGAGCAACATGTATACCGCCGCCACCACCAGACCGCCGAGAAGGAAGCGGAAGGCGGATATATAAGGAACGGAAGTTACCGGCCGTAGCTCAGCAACCGTAAACAAAAAAGAAAAGAGGGCGGAACCCCGCGGAGGCGCCGCCACCAGTTTTGACAGAAAGAAGCCGATTGGCGGGGGAGCCAAAGCCTCCTGGGGGCGGGGGATGTTCCGTGGATAACTTAACTCTTAGGAGTTACGGACCTCGAGGGGTGCTGGGAATTGTAGTTTCAAAAAGCACCCGAAGGGGGTATGGTCGCCACAGCGCCAGCTCGGCCGACCGAGCTCGCCAAGGACCCCAACTGTCTTTTTAAAATTTAAACAGCATGTATGTTAACTTTTCCAAAAACTTCATTAATTAATTAATTTAATTAAATAATTAAATAATATACTGAGTTTCATGTTTAATGAATAAAGTAAATAATAATAATATTATATACTGAGTTTCATGTTTAATGATAAAGTAAATAATAATAATAATATATACTGAGTTTCATGTTTAATTATAAAGTAAATAATAATATACTGAGTTTCATGTTTAATGAATAAAGTAAATAATAATAATATATACTGAGTTTCATGTTTAATGAATAAAGTAAATAATAATAATATATACTGAGTTTCATGTTTAATGATAAAGTAAATAATAATAATATACCGAGTTTCATGTTTAATGAATAAAGTAAATTATTATTATTATTATTATTATTATTATTATTATTATTATTATTATTATTATTATTATT
>WNWU01000034.1:3614217-3670352 GCA_012654045.1 Ptyas mucosa | reverse complement strand
TTATTATTATTATTATTATTATTATTATTATTATTATTATTATTATTCCGTACAGAGAACGGCCTTTCTGTGGCAACAGGGAGCCGGCGAGCTAAATTATCCCTTATTGCAGCCATTCAGATGCCTGAACGGCCGTTTCCAAAAACCTCACGCTCCTTTCTTATAAGAAGAACAAGAGGTTCCGACTGGTGGAATAATGGTATCTTGAGCCGTTCAGAATCGCTTGGGAGAAAAAGAGAGAGAGAAGACAGGCGGCATATAAATTTAATAAATAAAAGGAAAGAGACGTTAATGAAAACTGAACCCGGAATCTGACCACCTTCGCTCTCTCTCGCCCCCTCTACAGATTGTGAAGCTATGGGTGCGGCAGCCATTTTGCGTCAGGGCAAAAGAGGCCGTTCTAAAGGAGGGGAAGAAGCGAGGCCGGATTGGTCACTTGGCGTTTTAGCGTCGGCGCACGGTTTCCTGTGGCAATCGTTGTAGGCCGCAGGCTCTGTGGGGGTTGGTGAGCAAGTGCAGAGGCAGAGACCGTATATCGGCGGTCGGGGAGACCTTCCGTTTTTTGGGGTGGGGGGCGTGTAGCCCTCCTTCTCTCCTGGGACGGCGTCTGGGGAGAAGGGGGCTGAAGAGGCGGGATTCAGTGCTGTCGTAAACCGAGCGGTCTCTTTCTGAGCCTGGGCTGCCGGGGGATATGGAGGAATGTGTGGGGCTGGAAGAACCGAGGACGTTGGACTTGAGACCCAGCGAGCGGTAAACCGTGTGCTGCCCTGGGCGGCTGTTGACAGCTTCGGGCACTGTAGGTGTCTCTCGTTAAGAGTTCCCCTGAGCATGAGCAAAGTTTTTCCCCCAGCCTTTTCTTTGAGCAAGCAGCATTTAGAAGACAGTGGAGCACCTGTTGTTATTTTTTTTTCGAAGTATGTTTTATCGGTTTTTGTTTTTTGTTCCCCAGGGTGCATGCCTCCTTGTTGGTGGATACCTTTTGATCCAGCAAACAACCAATCACAGAGAAGACCAAGGACTCCGTAGTTCAATCCTGAGCTCCAGATATTCTATCAGCATCTTTTAAGTTTTCAGTAAGTGGAACAGTAAAAATGCAAAGATGGTAAGAAGGTGGGACAGAGTTACCAAACGAAACATATGACAGGCTAAGGAACAAAGTTTTGATCCAGGGGTGGGATAATACTTTATTCCTTAGCCTGTCATTACGTTTCTTTTGCTAACTCTCCCCCACCTTCTTGCTGTCTTTGTATTTTTGCTCTTCAGCTTACTGAAAGCTAAATGACAATGCAGGTAGTCCTCGATTTACAACTGTTCACATTTATGTTGGTTGCAGTGTCACCTTTTCCAACCTTCTGACAGTCCGTGGGGAAATAATCATGTCACTAATATAACAGGTGTAGTGATTCAGTTAACAAATGTGACAAGAAAAGTAATAAAATGGGACAAAGCTCACTCAACAAATTTCTCACTTAGCAACATAAATTTTGGGCTCAATTGTCATAAATCAAGGACTACCTGTAGAATATCTGTAGCTCAGGATTGAACTATGGAGTCCTTGGTGCTCGAGCTTGGTTGTTTGCATACAGATGTTTCATTAGCCAACTAGGTAACATCATCAGTGCCAGTAAGTGTGGTGTTTGCTTTCTGATTATATACTTTAGCTTGCTTTGCCAGTTTTTGGTGGGAGTCTAGTAGGGCAATGAAACATCTTTAAGCTAACAACCAAGCTCAGAGAGCATTAAAGACTCCATAACCAGATGCAGTTCAGATCCCTGTGTCCTTCAAAATAATTAAATGTAAATGTTCTTAGCTCTGATCCTAGAGGTTTGTCAGCAGATCTCAAATGGGCAAAAAAGCAGTAAATAGCAAATTAAACAAGCATTTTTGAGATCATTTTGTGGATTCTAAGATGGAGAATGGTTTTTTCTTTCTTTAACACTAATGAGGCCTTGAGTGCAAAAATTATAATATAGGAGAGGGGATTTGCATGCATTTTGTTTCACATATAATTTGTTGTCTTGTTTAGGTTTTTTTCCTGATTATTGGAAGTATGTCTTAAGACAAATGAGAAAAGTTAACATTCAAATATTTACAGTGTTCCTTCTCTTTCTTTCAGGAAGAATAATTGGAGAAGTGGGAACCTCCAGTTTGTAGCTATGTCTGGGATTGGGAACAAACGAGTGGCTGCGGAGACTAGCCCATCAGCTCCTCCAGAGAAGAAGGCAGGAGTTGAGGACTCAGAGACCACTGTAGAGACTATTAAGCTTGGTGGCGTTTCCTCAACGGTTTGTATCTCATGTTGGGTTTTACTTTTTCTGTGGAATGTAATATTATTTTGATTATTATGCTCTCCTGGACTCCCACAGCCACTGGGATGGGTTCTATCACAAAGCTGTATGGACTTGGGTCTAACTTTCATGGAAGTGATGAACCTGTTTCTAGGGTAGGATGTGGGTGATTAATTGTGAGTCCTTATTCATTCCTTTTCCCTTTCATACTAATTTAGGAAGGGAGATATTTGAGAAAATTTGTATGATAACCCCTTTCCTATAGTGTGAAATGTTAATCAGATTTTGTTATGTAGATACCTAACGTTCTCTAGGTATTTTGGAATTCAGTAGCAAAGGATTGTGGATACTTTGGTCCAAAAAATGTGGAGACCATCAGGTTGCTTACTGCTGACTTACCACTTCAGACATACATTGAAATGAATAGTTGTTCTTCCCAAACCTAGATCAACATTGTAATCACTATACCATGTTGGCTGTATTTCAGGAAGAACTGGACATTCGCACACTTCAGACTAAGAACCGAAAACTGGCAGAGATGCTGGACCAACGACAAGTTATTGAAGATGAGCTGCGAGAGCATATAGAGAAGCTGGAAAAGCGTCAAGCCACAGATGATGCTTCACTACTGATTGTCAACCGCTACTGGAGTCAGGTCTGCTGCATTTTTCTCTTAATGGTCCCATCCCTTTAATTTTGCTTGGCAAACTTTCTTACGAATGAAACATGTCCTCTTTTCAGTTTGATGAAAACATTCGCATCATTTTGAAACGCTATGACTTGGATCAAGGCCTTGGGGATCTCCTGTCAGAGCGAAAAGCTTTGGTGGTACCAGAACCAGAACCTGATTCTGACAGCAACCAAGAGCGTAAAGATGAGAGGGATCGAGGTAAAGTATCTGATACAGGATGGTAGATGTTTTACAGATGCTTATGATCTCATGGTAGTATGAAATAATTTATTTTTTGGATCCAGATTACATCTAATTATAATTACTTTCTTGCACTATTATAATTTAGGAGAAATATTTGAACCTGCATTCTCCTTTCTGGCTACACTGGCTAGTAGCACTAGTGAGGAAATGGAATCCCAACTACAGGAACGTTTTGAGTCTTCCCGCCGTGCAGTCACACAGATTGTGACAATGTATGATAAACTTCAGGAGAGAGTGGATGTGCTGTCTCAGAAACTGAACAGTGGAGGTATGGCATTTTTTAGAATTTATGGATATACTATATTGCATTTTCAAAACATTTGTACTTAGATAACCTTTCAGGGAATATGGGCTAATCTGTTACTAATCAATTGACTTTACTGCCAATTTGACAATTAATGTTTTATAGTAGTTGGTTCTTTTGAAATTCTTTTGAAATTATGCTAAAAATAGATATTTGGCTGGAACTGCAACTGCACATCAAGAGAGTTGACACAATAGGGCAAACTATGCCTTGTATTAAACTGGAATTATCTGATAAAACAAATTTTGAATTTGATAAACTATATTAAGGGCACTTTTTGACTCATATTACTAGATTCCCAATTCCCATTACTCCTAGCTATTGCCCATATTGTCTGAAGATTATCAATCCAACAATGTGTTATCCTTGAGTTCAGTATCTTGTTGGACCTGGAAATTGAAAGAACAGGCTCTGGTGATGTGCTGCGCCTTCCAAGTTAAATCATGTGTCTATTTGCACATGCTTAGGTCCAAACTACTTGCAGGTTAACCTGGTATATAATCCAGTCTGCACTGTAGCTCATCAAAAGGCATCTTTGTAATCTTTCTATCACGCATGTGGTAGTATTTGTTTCAGTTGCTTTTTAAATTCGATTCATCTTTCTATTACTGAATTACATTTGTTTTCTGATTTAGTTGAATTAATAAAATCAGTGAAAAACCTTCATTTTGGTTGCTTTATGTAGATAGTACCAAACATCATTAATATTTCAACTTATTCATGGTAGACTTTTGCTGCTTGAGGTTTGAATCCACAATGGTTATTTATATGTTTTATAATTTGTAGTTACTTCATTTTATGTTTGATTTCTTTATTGTACTTTAGTTCTATGTAATAGGGAGTTCACCACAATGTTATTTATACCATTATAAATATAATTAGAAATATCTGTAAAACTGAAAATAAATAAACAAAAAGGAAAAGCAATAAAATGCTATAGGAAAGAGAAATCCTAAAATCTTCTGATGTAGTATAGAATCAAAATATATATTAGAGAGCCATTGTGGCACAATGCTGCCAACTGTCAGAAGTTGGATCCTGATCGGCTCAAAGTAGTCTTCCATCCTTCTGAGGTCAGTAAAATGAGGACCCAGATTGTTGGGGCAATATGCTGACTCTGTAAACAGCTTAAGAGAGGGCTGTAACTGTTATGAAGTGTTATATGAATTTAAGTGCTATTAGCACTTAAACTTATATATATATATTAGCACTTATATTAGCACTTAGACTTATATATCGCTTCACAGTGTTTTACAGCCCTCTCTAAGCAGTTTACAATATCAGCATATTGCCCCCAACAATCTGAATCCTAATTTTACTGACCTTGGAAGGCTGAGTCAACCTTATAGTGGTGAGAATCGAACTGCCAAACTACTGGCAGTCAGCAGAAGTAAGCCTGCAATATTGCCTTCTAACCACTGTGCCACCACGGCTCTATTGCTATACATTGCTTCTTAGATCTATTTTTGGACAATTATTTCCAATTTTTATTGTTGAAATTATTTCCAAATTGTAACAATGAAAACTATGAAGAATGCAGATATTTTATTAGTTATCCTGTTTTTTGAAACAATCTCTAAAATTATTCAGGATTATTTAGAATTGTTCCCATCATTTTGAAGTCTGTTCTTAAAATCTGTAAGGCTAGAAACTTTCTTTAAAAAATAATAATAATTGGGTTTCTATGAAAAATATAATAATTATTGTGTGTTGTACATTTCTATTTTTTAAAGAAAATATTTAGGGGCCTGATAGCTTCAATGCGATAATGTTCATTTTTTTCCTCATCTTCAGATGTATCCCTAATGGAAGAGGCTGTTCAAGAGCTGAATTCCTTTCTAGCAAATGAGAACAGAAGACTGCAGGAATTGGCTGATTTGCTTCAGGAGAAACATCGCTCTATGTCTCAGGAGGTACAAGGAAAGATTCTATGAAGCCATGTAGCAAAAGTGATGGGGTCAGGAAAATTGTGACCTGATTTTGGGGGGCAGAGGAAAAGACATGAAGGAGAAGGATGTTAATTAAGAAGCTGATGAGTCTTACATGTATATTATTTGCTTGACTTTGTAACCTACACAGTGCAAAATTTGAGGTCTCTAGAAGACTAGGTTGGTTCAATGAAGTGGGAAACTATAAGCTGTGGAACTAAAAGCAGATTGTGAAGAAGAAAACAGGAAAAACAGGAAGCAGAGCTCTCATAGTGCCAGCCAGTTATTAAGTGAATAGTATACATTTATGTGTATCACGCCACTAGTAAAGCTGAAACAACATAGACTGCAGTTCATTGTTACGAATCTAATGGGTGCAACTGGTCTTTTCTCATTCATTAGCTACCATGAGAAGTGCAAATAAAATATTTGTTGTTAATTTTAAATTTATGTTTATTCTAAAACTCTGAGACTTTAGAATTCACCAATACACCAAGTTAAATAAATACACTGCTTCTTATATATTGATTGGGGTAGGAATAGGCTTTTTGAGGTTACTAGAAGTGGGTGCAGATGGCTGCACTCAGACATTTTGTTTATTCAGATATTATTGGGACAACAGCATCAGTGTCCTCATAATTTTTCTCGTAGGAGCGGCTTTTTATCTCTACCAAGTTATAATTTCACCATACTCTTTGGCATTTGATATCCTTTTCAATTTATTCTCAAATAATTGACAATCTCAGTTATTCAGGTAATAAGGCTTCACACATATTGTTGCCCAATGGTTGCTGTAGGCTTTGTTGAAATTCATGAATCCTAGATGGAGAATATGGATGCAGTACAGGTGATCCTCGACTTACAAGAGTTTATTTAGTGACCGTTCAAAGTTACAACTGCATTGAAAAAAGTGGCTTATGACCGTTTTTCACACTTAGGACCATTGCAGCATCCCCATGGAAACATGATCAAAATTCAGGGCTTGGCAAATAGTTTATATTTTTGATGTTTGCTGTGTCCTGGGGTCATGTGATAACCTTTTGCGACCTTTGGATAAGCAAAGTCAATAGGCAATCCAGATTCGCTTAACAACCGTGTTACTAACTTAACAGATGCAATGTTTCACTTAACAACTGTGGCAAGAATAGCCGTAAAATGGGACAAACTCACTTAACAGATGTTTCACTTAGCTACATAAATTTTGGGCTCCATTGTGGTTGTAACTCGAGGACTACCTGTAATATATGGAGGTGAATTAACCATCAAGCTAGTTTTGGACTGAGGTGCAATATATTGCGGTTAGGGTTGCATTTTCTCTAAAAGATCACAGCCTTAGGTAGTTCTGTACCTTGCATTGTTCTTGGAGTACAGAGACTATAGCTGCTCTGGCTAAGAAAAAGAGATTCTGGCCACCTTCACTTCTTGCCTTGAATATTGCAACATGGACAATAGGGAGAAGTATTTAGAAATGAAAGCAAGGTCAAAATGCTATATTGCTCTCTGCAGAGTGCTGTGTTCACTGTCATTTGCTCTCTGTGAACTGCACTCGCGGCTTCTTTGTTTCTCAGGGATGTTCAAGGTGTTGATTCTTAGAAGCAGCATTTCTCACTTCGGAGAAAGGCGGCATACAAGTTGAACAAATAAATTTTATTTTGATGCTGTAGTCCTACTCACTAACAATTAAGTTAGGTTACTTACTTTCAGTTTTCCCTTTGTGTCTTGCTTTCAGCTATAAATGCATTTTGAATATTTTTTAATATTCAGTTTAAAAATTGTGAGTCTGTCAAAGCAGTGCTTTCTTTTTTGGGGAGAAGCATGAGATGCATTTCTTAAACAGAACATTAATAAATGAAAAACTCGCCTTCTCCGTTTTAAATCTGCCTGCAATTTAATTCATTGTTCTCCTGTTGTATGAGGACAATCCCATAATTATTAGTCAGCATGAACGTTTGCTTCAGAAAAGGTATTCTGTAACCGGCATTTTAAAACTGACATGATTCCCATGTTGTGAAGGTGCCTTTAGAGTTGTGGTTCAACATTGTGGCACAGAAACAAGTCATTTGTAGGATGCATATAGTGTATAGGTTGTGGAATTTGCAGTGACATCCTGAATGGGATAGGCTGTGGGTGCAGTTGGAAGGGAGGAGCAAGGAGGGAAGTTTCATTAGTAGCCTCTGAAAATTCCTTTGTTTGCAAGCATGTGGTAGTGGTATCCTTGGTGAAGGTATAAGTAAGATTTAAGATTTTTTGTGTAACACGCAGAATGTCAAAACTAAGTAGTCGCTCTCTAGAATAAACACAGGAATCTCATTTAACTTCCATCCCTTCTAATTTCTTTGCCTTAGTTTTCCAAATTACAAGGGAAAGTAGAGACAGCAGAGTCTCGTGTATCTGTACTAGAAACGACAATTGAAGACTTGCAGTGGGATACGGACAAAATCCGCAAACGAGAACAGCGGTTGAACAGGCACCTGGCAGATGTTCTAGAAAGAGTAAGTCGCAGTCCCAGATTAAAAAATAGGAACATATACAGTAATATTTCTCGGTTAATAGTAAAAATGTGGTCATCAGCTTGGACTTTCTTTCCTACTTAGGGAGGCATTTTGCATTTCAGTGAAGGTCTCTGAAGTTGCACAGTGATTGTAAAGTATAGCAGTTTTTTGGTTTTTTGTTTTAAAAAGAGAACTGGAAACCAAATGGATAAAATTTGAGCAAGTAAAATATAACAATGTTAATATACAGCTTTTCATTAAAAAAAGGCTTCCTACTTTAAATTTCCTCTTGGAAAATTGTTCTTGAAAGACAGCGGAAACCTCCTTTTGGACAGCTGATAAGGGCTGCTCACTTATTAGGAAAAAAATTCCAATAGCTTGTGGTAGTGTTTTGAATAACTTTCTGCCTTTCCCTGAAAGAAACAAAATTGTATTATTATAATAAATAAATATGCTATTCTAAAAGCAATGTATTAATAAAATAAAATAAAATTTTGGAATTTGGCTTGCTTTCACACCTCATTTGAAATTGTTTTGAGTCAGAATAAAGTATGTATTTAATTCAGTGTTGTTTTCTTTGTAAACCATGGCTAAATATTTCTCTAATCCATTTCTTTGCATTATCTATATACATCTCCATGAGGGGCAGAAATTATTGCTATTGATAATTTATTTTCAAAAGTTAAAATGTACATACAGAGAAGCGACCAATTTTTTTTAACCTTTATATATGCAGAGGGAAATCTTAAAACAACATTTTCAAAAAAGCTGGGGAGACCAAATACATTTTTATTTTCTATTTAATGATGGCAGCGAGGATCAGTCCTTAACTCCAATTGGATAAGTTTTCATTTTGTACAATTTGCAGCTTTGTGAACAGTACCCTTGTAATAACAGCTGTTAAATGTTTCAAAACAGATAATCTTAATACATGTTTTTTTAAAAATTGTAAATGTTACAGGTAAACTCAAAAGGATACAAGGTATATGGAGCAGGTAGCAGTCTCTATGGAGGTACAATCACAATCAACTCTCGAAAGGTAACTTTTAAGGTTCAGTGGCATAAAGGTAGTGGGGGAGGGATCAGAGAGAGAAAGCACAAAGCATAGGATGTTACACATTTGTGGTCCTGGTGTTCTTCCATTTTGCAGTTTGAGGAGATGAATGCAGAACTTGAGGAAAACAAGGAGCTTGCCGAAAACCGTTTGAGTGAATTAGAAAAATTGCGTCAGGATCTTGAGGAGGTGACAACTCAAAATGACAAGCTAAAGGTATGAATAGGTCATGTGTTTCCCAAAAGTCTGGAAACTGCGTTAAGTTTGAAAGTGTAGTTCACTCTCACATCTGCAAGGCTTTAATTTTGGAGTCCATCTAAGAGTCAGAATTAGCAGTCAGTAGTTCCTGTCTTTGTGTTATTGAATGGACCAGTTTTCCCAGGCATGTCTTCTGAATGGATGAAGGAATGTATGCAGATATGAAATCTCTGCAGTACTTGGTGGACACTATCAGAAATTTAAGTCAGGAAGACCATTGGTTTTGGTCAACGTCCTAACCCCAAACCTTTACAGTCTGCTGCTTATTCATCAGAGCATAGTAGTCAGTCTGGATATGTGGAGGAAGACAGACCAGTCCAGGAACTAAAAAACAGCTCTCTTTCCAAGAAGAGGCTTTGGCCCACAGGAATATCTCTTGGTAGCCCTTTCTAACCACAGCAGCTCCCATAAAAGGCAGATCACTGCATTTGTATAACGAATTTATGTATTTATTAATGACATTTGTATACCCATCTTAACACCAAATTCTGGGTGGCTCACAAGCCAGGAATATAAGCAGTAAAACAGGAAACAATAAAACCAAGAACAGAAAAACCTGATTTGCAACCAAACTTCCTCAGTGCAGTCCATAACAATACTTCGGGGAAAAATAAGTTCTTAAGTGCTTTCTGGAAAGTTAAAAGGGAAGGGGCCTGCCAGATCTCAAGAGGAAGAGTGTGAATGATGAATTGTTCCAAGTGTATCCAAAGGATCAGTTTGATTAACTTCTTAGTTTACTACAAGAGCCCAAGGTCTGAATAAAACAAGCAGTTTCCTACCTAGCCTGAAACTCACTATTTGTCAAAATGAGCATGCCCTAAATGTAGGATGGAGATGCAAAACTTGCATCCATACTGAATTGCAGCCTGCTGGCATCACTTTTGCGATGCCTGAAACCTCCTCATATCTAAGAATGTATTGGTCCTTTTTAAACATTTTAGGAAGCTTTGGTAAGTTTTGTAAAGTCTTAAGTCTAGCAGATTGTTAAGACATCCATTTATTCTCTTAAAAGTTCTGAACTCCTCCTTTTCTAGAGAACAGCCCTCAACATGACATACCAAACCTGATCTTATTGACTCTTCAAACCAGTGGTGAAATGTAAAACTTGTTACTACTGGTTCTGTGGGCATGGGTTGGTAGGGGGTAATTTGACTGAGTGGGCGTGGCCAACTTTTTTTTTTAACTTTAAAAACCATTTTTTTCTACAACCTCTTCGGCTGAAGATGTTGTAAAAAAATGCTTTTAAAGCCTCTGACGATCCCAGCTGACTTGCCTGATCGGCAGAGGCTTTTTTTCCTTTTAAAACCATTTTTTCTACAACCTCTTCGGCCGAAGAGGTTGTAGGAAAAATGCTTTTAAAAGCCTCTGATGATCCCAGCTGAGTTGCACGATCATCAGAGGCTTTTCTTTTACTTTTAAAAGCACTTTTTCGGCCAAAGAGGTTGTAGAAAAAATGCTTTTAAAAATTAAAAAAAAGCCTCTGATGATTGCGCAGCTCAGCTGGGCAATGGGGGGGGGGGGAGGGATTTTTGCTACCAGTTCTCTGAACCACCCACCTCCATCGCTACTGGATCAGGCGATCCGGTCTGAACTGGGAGCATTTCACCCCTGCTTCAAACTGATATAAATTGCAACCTCTCCAGGTCTATGGTATGGGCAGAATTCAGCAGATATAAACTGTTTTGATTTATTGTCTTAATTCATCATTACTTTCTGTTTTTTCTTTTAAAAAAGTATTGCAAGAGTGTATCACTCCACATTCTCTCTATGCTGCCTTGATTTTAATACATCAGTTTCATTGTAATTTGTATAGTTAGGAAGCAGATTTGTCTGATGCAATGCTGCCCCCCTCTGGGCTAATAAAGCAAGCTGGAGATATTAGCAACATACTTTGTCTATATTATCTTAAATACTACTCTGATATTTATTCCAAAATAGAAACAGATTCCTAATGACAAGATTATTACATACATTATTTAATATATATTTTCTTCATACAGCTGAAAGCCAGAAAGTTAAGGTTTGAAGCACCCTTCCATCTAGTCTCTGAAAATCCCCCAGATTTCTTTAGTTTTAACTAGATGGCTGTTGAATTGTCCATCTTCTCATAGTGTCCATCTGCATAGTTCTTTTTACAGAATGCCCAAAATATACATGAGCAAAATTGTATATATGATATCCTAGATAAGTTGTGTGTTTTGATTTTACTTGGGAAAATAAAAACACAATCTAAGATATTAAGATCATTCCATTGCCTAAGAGAACTCTTGTCTCTTGAATGTCTCTTGAAATTAGGGACATGTTGTGATACTTATTTTATTGCAAGGAATATGCAGTTGGAATAACATTGATTATCCAGTTGATCAGTTGATTGTCTTGAAACTTTAGCCTTGTTTCAATGTTATAATTGCAACATTTAATTTGTGACATCACTCATGATATAAAATAAAGTCAGGTCTCTGTAAAAATCAGAGCAATGTTGCAGGTGTGGGAATGGCAATGTTGAAAACTAGTTGCTCTTGGGGAAAGTACATTGGCATGTCTTTGGGTGTCATGGTTTCAGCAATGCCGTTAAATTGATAAATAACTAGGTTCCAGCATATTTTGTTTGTAGGCAATGATCAATTGAAGAAACAAAACTAAAGCTGGCATTCTTCATATTGACCAATATTCCTCAGCCTGGCAGCCTAAAGATATGTGAACTTCAAGTTTCAGAGTTCTCCAGCCAACATACTGGCTGGGGAATTCTGGGAGTTTGAGTCCACACATTTTCAAATTGCCAAGACTGAGAAAGAATGATATAGACAGTAGTAGGAATCAAGGTTATAAATTTCTTGCAAACCCGTAGCTTACTTTTTTCCCTGGGATTTTCCATGGTATAGATGTCAAATTGATTAATAATATAAATCACTTTATATTACTTATATTATATTAAAGGGATGTGATGGCTCAGTGGCTAAGACACTGAGCTTGTCGATTGAAAGGTCGGCAGTTCAGCGGTTCAAATTCCTAGTGCCGCGTAACGGGGTGATCTCCCATTACTTGTCCCAGCTTCTGCCAACCTAGCAGTTCGAAAGCATGTAAAAAATGCAAGTAGAAAAATAGGGATCACCTTTGGTGGGAAGGTAACAGTGTTCCGTGCGCCTTTGGCATTTAGTCATGCCGGCCACATGACCACGGAGATGTCTTTGGACAGTGCTGGCTCTTTGAAACTGAGATGAGCACCGCCCCCTAGAATCAAGAACGACTAGCACATATGTGCGAGGGAAACCTTTTCCTTTTTATAAATCACTTTCCCCAGACTAAAAAACAATTTTGATTGTGCTCTGAATTAGTTTTAATACATTGTATCTAAATATCCAGTGATATATCTCATGGTATGAATTGAATACAAGTCTCTGATGGGATAACTTCAATTCAAGAAGTTGTCCTGCTGTTCTTTTAGATTCTCTCTCTATTTTGCCTTCAAGATACCCTAATAAAGATTGTTTGGAAATTGTGTTGCATCCTCTTAGTTTATTATGTCACATATAAAGTTTGCTACAAAATATGCAGGCTGTTGATTTTATTTAATCAGAGCAATACATAAATGTTTACTACGTGTATATGCTTTAATTTAAGATTATATTGCCAGATTTCATGATTCATTGTTGTTCCCTTTTTTAATGGCCATTTGGGATTTTATGTAAAAGCTTGATAGCAATTTTGTTTTATTAACCACCTCGGAAAGAATTTGGTTCCAAGGATTCTCTTTGTTGTTATGAATGAAAGGGCAATACCTAAACCTAACTTTCAGATTGGGGACAGTTGCTTTCTTTGTGTTTTTTTTTTCAATTGCATTTTTTTGGCCTTTATTTCTATCAAGTATATATAAAATTACTTCTCTTTTCTTTCATGGGCCCAAACAGGTGGACCTAAGGCGGGCAGTGGAAGAGGTAGTGAAGGAAACTCCGGAATACCGTTGCATGCAGTCCCAGTTCTCTGTATTATATAATGAGAGTCTCCAGTTAAAATCACAACTGGACGAAGCCCGCACTTTGCTACATGGTACCCGAAGTACTCACCAGCGCCAGGTGGAACTGATTGAGGTAATGTCTTTCTCCCTTTGTGTCTCTTACTTGGTCCTGAAAATATAAGAAAGTGAGTGTTGTACCTTTTGCAGCTTTGCTCATTCCAGATGTTTTAGACAGTAACTCCTACTAATCCCAGCTATGTAATATGTGGTTCTTGCTGGCTTGGAACATTTCAGGGTGAAAATGTTTTTGCAACACAAACTTTAAAGCCTGTGTGTCAACATCAGGATAATCAGGTGGAGATTGCAAAGACAAAAGCTGCTAGTAGATAAATAGCAAGTAACTATTCTGGCCAAAATCCCTCAGGAAGGGTTTAGAATAAAAAAAAAAGTGCGGACAGAAATAGATAATATATTTTAGTTGTGTTTCAAGTAAACTGCATATTTTCTGTTACCGGAATATCCATTATGGTTCTAGAAAGTGTATCTACAGCCTTTCTTCATCATGGCAGCATTAATGCAGTACCCATTGTTTTGCCTTGCCAGCGGGATGAAGTCAGCTTGCACAAGAAATTACGAACAGAGGTTATTCAACTGGAAGACACACTTGCCCAGGTTCGCAAGGAATATGAGATGTTGCGGATTGAATTTGAACAGACTCTTGCAGCTAACGAACAAGCAGGTAATTCATACCAGGTCTTTCATACAGATCCTACTTTGTTGATTTTGCAAAGCCATTTGCACAAGTGATCTTTTTAACACTGCATAACTTCACCAATGACATGGCTCTTCATGACTGAACACTAAAAAGAGCCATTGGTTTTAAAATTTATATGATCTTATTTATATGATCTTTTAAGTAAGCTTGAAGCACGATGGCACACAAATCTAATGGATGTGAGTCATGAGGTTTCCACTTCTATAGTGCAGTATTTTTGATCTGTTAGCATGGAGCTTTTTAAGGGCACTTTCGGTGGGGTCTTGCAATTTTTTTTATTCCACCATAGGTCCTTTTGTAATTGGATTGCTAGAATCGCAGGAGCTAAAGCCCTTTATAAGCACCACTTTGAAGGGTGGCTGCTACTTGATCATCTGCAAAGTTCTTGTGAATAATATGAATATGACACTCTCTTTGTGTGCAGCATTTCAATAACTGGAAATGATCAGAGGTCAAAAGGAGAGTCTTTTGGTCATTGAGAGGTGACATTTCATTTGTTTTGGAGACTTGTATTAGTCGTCCCTGATATAAATTTTCACTGGTTAAAATTAGTCTAGGAATTAGTCTATTTGAGGAATGGTTATTAATGGCAAAATTGAGGAGAAGTTGATATAACACATCTGTTATGTGTGTATGTGTTGTAGGCCCCATTAATCGAGAGATGCGCCACCTCATCAGCAGCCTCCAAAATCATAATCATCAGCTAAAAGGGGAGGTGTTGAGATATAAGCGGAAGCTGCGGGAGGCTCAGTCTGACTTGAGCAAGGTAAGGGAAATGGAAAAATAAAGATTGTCTCAAAAAACTGGAAGCAAAAAGATGTGTGTTAGTTCAGGTTTGAAGAGTATGTGGGATATTATTTGCATGACCAGCTGTGCTTTTTTAAAGACAGTGCTTGATATTTATCATTTTATAAGTACTCCTATTAGAAATGTTAATCTTAAACTACTACCCAAATAGTTTTAGTTGCTTTAATTGATCCATTCGGGTTATTTTTACAGAAAAGTACAGTAAATGAAATGTTGAAGAAAAGCAAGTTGTGTGCAGAAAACACTGCAATCTGGAGATAGATCATAGGAGGTTCTCTTACTGTTCCAGACCACGTCCAGAACACTACAATACATGGCCTCTGTCAGAAAAATGTATTTTTAAAGATTGCTGCCCCCCCCCCCCCAGAATGTATTATAATGTCTCAGAATTCCACGTAATATTCCATCCTCAAGTTCCATTTTTTTTATTAGTTTTAACAAAATATAAAATACAAAGAAAAATGAAAATAGTTGGGAAAGCGGGGAGGAAGAAGGGAAGACAAGTCCAGTATAAAAGAGGAAAAGAAAAGAATAGTATTGCATTGACTTCCTACTCTTTTTAGCACAGTAGAATAAAATAATAATATACAGCCTCAACTTTTTACTTTTACATAATAATACATACTAGCCATTTCTACAACAACCTATCTAATCAGCAAAACCCAGTCAAAGTTTCATTTTTTTTCCATCTGAGGCACAAAGTCAAGAAATGTTTCCAGCTGGAAACAAAGTTAGCTATATTCTTTGATTGGGTCAGTCAATTTAGCCATCTCTGCTAATTCCATCAGGTTTTTTTTTTCAGCCAGCCATCTATTGTGGGAATTAAAGTATCTTTCCATTTTTATGCACAGAGCATTCTTGCTCCTATCAATAATGTTACATCTTCAGAGCAGAATATTTGCATGTATCAACTACAAAGGGCATGAAGGATAATATACAATGATCTCTATTTTCACATTTGAGTGAATAAAAAAGTGTCTCACTTTACCCCATTTTTAAAACTCTGCTTTGGTGTGTGTTGGTTACCACTGTAAAATGAAGGTAAAGAAGAAGAGGTGTTTTTTTGAAAACCCGTATCAAAAGTATTCCTAATAAATTGTTTTTCTACTCCAGACTCGTTCTCGCAGTGGCAGTGCTGTCCTGCACTCCCAATCCAGCACTGAAGATGCCAAGGAGGAACCACCAGAGATCAAACAGGAAGCTGAGGATCCTTCTCATGCTGCAACCTCCAAGGGAGCCTCTGAGGATGCTTTGGAAACTAAAGCAAAAAGAGATGAAGAAGAACGGGAGAGGGAAAGACGAGAAAAGGAGCGGGAACGGGAGAAAGAAAAGGAGAAAGAAAAAGAAAGGGAAAGGGAAAAGGAGAAAGAAAGGGAAAGGGAAAAGCAGAAGCAAAAGGAATCTGAGAAGGAGAGAGAATCTACCAAAGAAAAGGACAAAGGGAAACATGATGATGGAAGGAAGAGAGAAGCTGAGTTGGTCAAACAATTGAAAGCAGATCTTAAGTAAGTTGATCTGCATATTTTTTTCATTGGAGTTGTACTGTGATAGCTGAAGACGATTTTTATTTTGTGGTTCCTATGTGACATTACTGTGTCCAAAAAAGAGAGAAGAAAAATAACAGAGGGATTGAAGTTGGGTCCTAGATCTTGAAAAGTGTTTTTCATTTTTTAACCTTGGGTTAAACTTTGCAGATATTGTTAATTTACAAAGGGGATCCCTGGATTTGTGGAAGTCACCTGGGATTGCTTCTAGGCTGGCTGCACCAGTAAACTGATGCAGCATCTGTGCTAGATTCTCACAGCATTCAGCACCAATTAACAGCCTTTCAGCCATATAAGTTGCAATTTCTAGGCCACTTGCAAAGGGCTGATGATAAGCAATACCATCATATTCCACAGTCAGCATTTTTTCAGGTTTTTTCCTATGACACACTCACCTTCTTGGGACTTTCACTTAGCAAGAAGTGGTGTTGCAACCTCCAGTTGTGACACTGTCTAGAGTCGAGATCATTTATTGATTTATTCCAGCACAGTTATAGAACAAAATGAATAACAGCCTTTTTTCCTGTTTTGTCCCCAACATGACTCCTGGGGACAATAAGCCCTAACTTAGTGGGAAGAGTGAACTGAATTGTTGTTTCCAACTAGACAGTGCTATATAGTTTTACCCTTACAAATTCTGTTTTATTTTCCAATCTACTCAGGAAGGCACAAGAGAGCCAGAAAGAAATGAAGTTGTTGTTAGATATGTACCGCTCTGCCCCCAAAGAGCAGAGAGACAAAGTTCAACTGATGGCTGCTGAAAAGAAGTCTAAAGCTGAGGTAATCATGTTTGATGTGGTCCAAAGTATTTTCTGTTGTAATCTCTCCCATAATATAATGGACACTGATTTTTAAAGCACCATAAAGCAATCTGGAAATTTGGAGTCGAATTGGAAGTGATCTCCGTTGAATATTTAAAGCCTATCCTTTAATATTTTGTATTTCAAACATATAAGGAGCCTGAGTGGCGTAGGAGGCTAATGCCTCTGCTAAGGCAGCATTTAACATCCAGCTGCCTGCAATTACTGCGAGTTCTAATTTCACCAGGCTCAAGGTTGACTCAGCCTTCCATCCTTTCTAAGGTGGGTAAAATGAGGACCCGGTTTGTGGGGGCAATAAGCTGACTTTGTATAAAATATACAAAAGTATGAAGGCTATTGCTTAATGCATTGTAAGCCGCCCTGAGTCTCCGAAGAAGGGCGGCATATAAATATAAATAAAAATAAATTTTAAAAATTCAGATTCTGCTTGTCAGTTGGAAATATATCAAGCAGAATCTGAATGCTTGAAATGCAGAATATAAAGGGATAGACTTTAAATATTTAATGGAGATCACTTCTAATTCGACTGCAAGTTTTCAGGTTGCTTTATAATGCTTTAAAAAGTAGTTTGGCTTACAAGTCCATAAAAAAGAATCCTTGCCTTTTCCTTGCAGTCTAAAAAGACATGGAACAAACAAAGAACAGGAACCAAACAAAGAGAACAGGAAAACAAGAATATTTGGGTATTGGATTTTAGTGACATATTGATCTTATAATTAATATAAAAGAACACGCACCAAGTCATTATCTTTTTGTGTCAAAAACTGGAGTGGAATCAGTTCTGGTTTTTTTTCATTTAAACCAGTGATGTGACTCCTCTTCCTCTCTCCAGCTGCCACAGTACAGTTCAATGGGTTGATGCAGTCCTCTTTTTTGTGAAATTTTGTAAGATGGCATTCTGTCTAGTGCTAATTAGCAAATCTATCAAGCCTTCTTTTTATTTCCTCCAAGTAATTCTGAACAACCTTAGGAATCTTTGAGCTATCCTCCTTTACTGTTTGCATATTCATTTCCTATTCCTTCAAAAAAAAAAAACTTTTCTCCTGGACAATTCTGCTTTGTATAGTTGGAAGAACTAAGACAAAGACTGAAGGAATTGGAGGATAAGGAGAAGAAAGAGAGCAAAAAGATGGCTGATGAAGACGCTCTCCGAAAAATCCGGGCTGTGGAAGAACAAATAGAATACTTGCAGAAGAAACTAGCCATGGCAAAACAGGTAAGAAGTAGTAATGAGATGGTTGAGAGGCAAGTAGAGCAAATAGTCTTATTCCTCAAGGATGCTAAATTTTTGATTTGCTCTTAATAACTAGGTAAGAGGTGATTGGAGTTTAGAATGTTGAAATTTTTCTCTCTTCTTAACTACCACCCCCACCAGATACCCATGTGCAAATGGAGTCATCTACTTCGCTAGAAAAATGCATATTTGTGGTCAATTATATGTATCAGAAAGGTAGAATCCAGGATATACTACGTTAGATAATTTATGTTAATTAATAAATTTGTTTAAATTATATGCCAATAACTAAAATCTAGAAGCTCCTGATAGTTACTTTTTCATAACAAACATAATCACAAACTGATGATACCGTAGTGATGACATGCTTATGATGATGCCAGCGTTCAAATGCTACTGTTACATATTTGAGTCCCGATGTATGAAGTAAATACATAAATTGCAATATAAAATCTATTTAATGACTGACTCATGCAGCAACCTTTCCGCTTATGAAGGTGATGAAAAGGTGACTTTGCAGCCAGTCTTTGCCTTTACAACCTTCATAGGCCCATAAAGCAAAGGAAAGCCGAAGTGAGATTTTAAGCACGGTTGCTGTTTCACTTAGCTAACACTTTGCTTAGTGACTTGAGTTGACAGTCCTAATTCTAGCTATTAAAGAATACACTTCCTGTATTTGATTGCATGATGATATTACTCAAAAGAGCCTTGGATAGTACAGTGGTCTAAAGCACCCTGTTATTAACACAGCTGCCTGCAATTATTGCAGGTTCGAATCTCACCAAGGCTCAAGGTTGACTCAACCTTCCATCCTTTCTAAGGTAGGTAAATTGAGGACCCAGTTTGTGGGGGCAATAAGCTGACTTTGTATAAATATACAAAAAGTATGAAGGCTATTGCTTAGCGCATTGTAAGCCGCCCTGAGTCTCCGGAGAACGGCGGCATATAAATCAAATTAAAAAAAAAAAGTCATCATTTATATCCCCTCCTGTCAAGCGCCAACAGATTTATCTACTTGTATCATAGTATCCAGGAAAGGTGGAAACTGTTTCCCTCTCAATTGCAGGAGGAAGAAGCCCTGCTATCTGAAATGGATGTGACAGGACAGGCCTTTGAAGACATGCAAGAGCAAAACATCCGCCTGATGCAACAGCTGAGGGAAAAAGATGACGCCAACTTCAAGCTCATGTCGGAACGCATCAAATCCAACCAGATCCATAAGCTATTAAAAGAGGAAAAGGAGGAGCTGGCAGACCAGGTTCTTACCCTGAAGACACAGGCAAGTGGGGAAAATGAGAAGAGGAGCGAAACAGGAACCCAGAAGTCTAACTTCTTTGACCAAGACATAAGTTGAAAGGCGCAGTTGTTGTCATCAATGAGAGACTGCATCTTAAAACTGGGTTTTGTGTACATCTTTACCACACTTTCCTTTTTGAGCAGTTTGGTGGTAATCTGGCATCTTTTTACATAGGAGCAGACAACCTATAACTACGAGTGACTTCAGCCCCATTTTGAGACACCCCTTCAAATGTCAAGCTGCCAACAGTTGGGGAAAATGTTTGATTTTTAGTGGCATGGGGTTTTTTTTTTTTTTTTGCTTTATACTCCCCAGATAAGTGCATTAAGTCTCCAGAATACCTTTAATGTAGCTATTCTGAGTAGTCACTCAAAAAAGGGCTACAGGTTTCAACCCTACTCATTCAGGTGATATCCCTGTATTAATAACTTGCCCCTTGTATACCGCAGAAGCCATATTTTTTTTAAAGAGAGGGGAATTCAATTCATCCCTATTCTGAAGCAATAATAGATTTTTGATCCAGGCATGGTCTTTGTAGAGGAATGCTAGGAAGATGAAGAAAGAAACTTTACTATTTTGAGGGAAGCAGGATATTAGGTGGATTTGGGGGCAACCATTTGATAAGTGCAAACATGCAAGTCATATCTCGGGATTTTTGGAGTAACGCTTTCTTAATACCATAAAGAATATTGAACGATTTGGGCCATAGGTGTGAAAGTTTAAATTGGCCATTTGAAAAAGTTCTTGTGTTTTGAAGACATAATCTCCATAGTTGCCTTATGGTTTTGTCACAATGTGTTTGGTAGACTAAAATCTGAAATACATTATTTAAGCATATGGAATGCAGAACATGGTGTTAAGTGTAGACATTGATTCCTGAAGCAATAGCAATAGCACTTAGACTTCACAGTGTTTTACAACCCTCTCTTAAGTGCTTTTACAGAGTCAGCCTATTGCCCCCACAGTCTGGGTCCTCATTTTACCGACCTCAGAAGGATGGAAGGCTGAGTCAACCTTGAGCTGGTGAGATTCAAACCGCCAAATTGCTGGCAGCCGGCAGTCAGCAGAAGTAGCCTGCGGTACTGCATTCTATCCACTGCACCACTGCGGCTCAGCATCTTTTAATTTGTAGCCCTGCTTAGAAGTAGGTGAGCTATGACTGCTTGACATTTCAGGATCCATTAAAGGGAAGATTTCCATTGGCTGTACTTTCTTTCTCATTCCATATTGGGCAAAAAGCACAATCCCTATTATAAAACAAGCAGAACTGTACAATTTGCTTAAAGGTTCCAGTCCTAAGAGACAGGACCGTAAATAAGTTGACCAAATACTAAATCCTAAATTGAATGCTTCCCTCTTCCTTGTTTTTGCCTCTTGAAGGTGGATGCCCAGCTGCAAGTTGTGCGCAAGCTGGAGGAGAAAGAGCATCTGCTACAAAACAACATTGGCACCGGAGAAAAGGAGCTGGGCCTGCGAACCCAGGCCCTGGAGATGAACAAGCGGAAAGTAAGTAGATACATACAGGTAGTCCTCGACTTACAACAGTTCGCTTAGTGACCGTTCAAAGTTACGACACTGAAAAAAGTGACTTATAACCATTTTTCACACTTATGACTGTGGCAGCATCCCCATGGTCACATGATCAAAATTCAGACACTTGGGAACTGACTCACATTTATGATGGTTGCTGTGTCCCAGGGTCATGTGATCACCAGTGGCAACCTCCTGACAAGCAAAGTCAATGGGGAAACCGGGTTCACTTAACAACGGTGTTACTAATTTAATAACTGCAGTGATTCATTTAACAAATGTGGCAAGAGAAGTCGTAAAATGGGGCAAAACTCAATTGACAAATTTCTCACTTAGCAGCACATTTTGGGCTCAATTGTAGTCATAAGTATCTGTGTATAACGAAATTAAAATCCCATGGGAAAAGTTCCTCGTTTTTTTACATTTGTGAAGGAGATTTTAAAAAAAATAAAAGAAACGGGACTCAAACTAAGTTGTATAATAAAAACAGGAATAGATCCACAAATGCAGATATGTATAATACGTATACATTTATACATATTATGCATTTTTATGTATAATAAAAATAGGAATAGATCCACAAATATTATTTTTAAAAAAAAATTATTCAATTTATAAACCGCCCTTCTCCTGCTGGACTCAGAACGGTGTACAGCCAGAAATAAAAAAAACAATCGATACAAAAATTTAAAATTTAAAAGAATTATAAATTTTGGCCATAAATTTAAAAACCTCATAGCTAAAACCCAGTTTAGACAATTTAAAAAATCCAAAATCTTAAAAAGGGGGGTGGTGGTTATGCCAGCCCTGCTTGTTGGAAGAGAAAAGTTTTTAGGGCACAGCGAAAAACCCGGAGATCTGATATCCTGCGTATCTCCGGAGGCAGGTTGTTCCAGAGGGCAGGTGCTGCCACAGAGAAGGCCCTCCCCCTGGGGGTCGCCAGCCAACATTGCCTGGCCGACGGCAACCTGAGGAGTCCCTCTCTGTGGGAGCGTACTATGTGTTAAGAGCAATGGCACCATGATAAATACTATCCTGGCTTCCTCTTCCTTGTGCCTAATCAGTTCTCTAAGGAAGGATATTCTTGGGTGTAACCCAGGGCTGTCAAACTTGCGGCCCATGGCCTGGGTGCATCACGTGCTGGCCACGCCTAGTTTAGCAAAGGGAAAAAAGTTGTGATACGTCATGTGACGACAGCGTGATAACACGAGTTTGACATTCCTAGTGTAACCTGATCAAATTCTACATGGAATTCCATCCTGAACTGGCTTCTGTCAATCAGCCTTATGCTAAATAAGAATCGCATGGAAGATACTTAATCTGGTCATCTATAGAAACAAGCAGTCACTTTGAATTTCCCTCCTAGAAGTTGCTCCTATCTCCTTAGACACCCTTCAGTTACCGTATATACGAGTATAAGCCGACCCGAATATAAGCCGAGGCACCTAATTTTACCACAAAAAAACTGGGAAAACTTATTGACTCGAGTATAAGCCTAGGGTGACAGATGCAGCAGCTACTGGTAAATTTCAAAATAAAAATAGATACCAATAAAATTACATTAATTGAGGCATCAGTAGGTTAAATGGTAAGTGGTTTTAAGAGATTATTGTAGAATAAAGACCATGCTATTCCAGGGCAATGAAACTGGAAAAGATTCCATTCTTCACAGCTGTAAGCTCTGAACTTGGATTCTCATATGCTCATTCTGAAGGCTCTTAAAATTAATTCTGTGAATGTTAAGCAAGCCAGATAGTCCTCACTTAGCAACCCTAATTAGGATTGGAATTTCCGTTGTTAAGCATAGTGGTCATTAGGCGAAGCATCACATAACAGTATCACTTAGCAGCGCCAGGTCTATTAGTCCTGCTTTTGTCACTAGGTGAGGACTGCCCCATCATTAGATAAGGACCTTGCACTTCTGCCCTGCAACAGCTGCCAGCTCTATCCTGCTGCTTCCTTCCCAGCTGGACCCAGCGAGTTGCCTTTGGCAGAGGCTCCACTGCCCTGCTGGGCTCACCTCCATTTTAACTTCCCCTATTACAATGTGTACACTTCAACCACCACTGCCTGTCTCCCTCTCTGCCTTTTTGCCTGTTATGTCCTCTGCTGCTGCCATTTAAATGATCACCCCAGCCGACTATGTTATCTTTTATTTATTTTTATTTTGGGTGGGGGTGGGTGGGTTTATATACCGCCCTACTCCCGAAGGACTCAGGGCAGTGAACAGCCAAGAAAGATAAAATACATAAACTACAAAATTTAAAAGACAATATAAAACCCATTAAATAGTCTGGCCCAAAAACAAATTAAAACACCCCTAATGTTTAAAACAAATTTAAAATTGCAATTAAAAGGGAACGTTAGACCAGGCCAGCCTGTTGAAATAACAAGGTCTTGAGGGAACGGCGGAAGGTGTGTAGATCCGGGATCCTCCGTATCTCCGGGGGGAGCTCATTCATCTTCTTCCTCTTGCTGCTGTCAAAAGAGCGCCTAGTGTCAACAAAGGGCCAGCAGATGTCGGTGGAGTCCACGGAGGCAGGGGCATCAGGAGTGGTGGATTTCAGGGTGGCAAAAGGGCAAACATGGGGTGGTGGGAGAAGATACGCAGATAGGAACTGAAGTACATGCTGAGGTTGTAAATGTGGCTGGACTGCCAAGTGCCTGTTGATCATATGACTGTGTGGGGGGTGCTGTGATGACTGTAACTTCAAGGGTTGGTCATGACTATCATTTGTTCGGCACCGTTGCAATTTTGAATGGTCACTGAACCTTGATCCTCAAGCTAAGACTATATCTATTTATGAAATATGCACCAAGAGGGTAAGTGGAATGGATTGACAGCTGGAAACGTCTCTATTTTACAAACAGATAGGTTCCCTAGATGACAGGGGAAATTTTTATTGAAAGCCTGAGAGACTTAGGTTGGCCCCCAAAATGAAAAACAGCTATTTCGATTGTGTGAATCCTTTCAAACGTGTCTCTCCATAGGGACAGATAGCTAGTTCAGATAAATTTCTCCCTCCTAAGAAGAGAAATTGCAAATGATTCTGTAATTAGGAGAAAAAGCAATGCTACAAAGTGATTTAATGGACAAAAAGAAGCAAGAGTGTGGGGAAAAAAATAGAACTTAAAAAAAATTAATAGAGTAGTCTGATGTAAATAATTAGAAGGTTTGAAGGTTTCCAGCAAAAAGTAGTTGTGAGGATAAATGAAAAGCAGAATGAACTGGGGGTGTGGGGTGAAAGTCATAAGAAGAGTTTGATAATAATGTTTTGAGATTTTGATTATTGCATTGTTAATACACATGCAGAAAAGAATAGGACTGCAACGTATAATTTTGTGTCTTCAATTCTTGGATGAGAATGAACTGCAGGTCCCATTGACCAGACATCTAGGGCTGCCTTAATTTGTAGATCAGCAATTAGTTGAGCATTTGAGTGAATCTTAGCCCAAGAATTTTGGATCTCTTCTCTCTGGCCATTTCTGGACAACCCATTAACATTGCTGACAAAAATAGCAGTCGCTGAGACAAAAGCACTGAACAGTCCCTTTTAACTGGTGCAGGTGGGTTTTTTTTTTTTTTTTTGGAGAAGCAATCCTTTTTCTTTTCTCCTGGCCTTCAGTCTAAATCCTCCAGCACTGAATTTTCAAAAGCAGGGGAGTGTGGAATCTCTGAGGCCTGCAGAGAACATCAGAAGATAGGAATGATGTTGGCTCTATAGATCACTGGGGATGGGGGAATTTTCTCTCCCAGGTTTCATTTCTGTATGGTAGATCACAGGGGAATTTATTTTCTCACTCTACCCTCTCCTTAATTAGAGTGCCAAGGCAGCTTGTAAAAAGCTAAAAATCAATTTCAGGTTTTTAAAAAAAACAATAAAATACCACAGTATAAAAGGAATTTTTCGGAAGGAAGAAGCAACAGTAATTATAATAATTAAAGGGGGAACAAAGTATTGTGCAGTATTTTAAAAGCCTAGGAAACTGGGCAAAGGCATTTGCAGTGAGATGAAAATAAGGTAGGTGTTAGGTTGTCTTCTTGGCTAGAGCTTTCCATAAAGATTGCCTAACTGGCTTTTGGTATAGGATAAGGAGATGGGACTTAGAATGTATTTGTATATATTTTGGACTGATTCTTCTCCCCTATCATTCCCCCCAATTCCCCCTCCCTTACCTAACATATTCCATTTAATCCTATTCCATTCCCCTCCTCCCTTTCTGGACTTTCAGCAATATTTCCATGTTTATCTGCAGAATAAGGTAGTAGAATGGGTTGGGGACCATCAAACCAAAGAAACAGGCTCACCCACATGTTCTGCAGAGTTAGATTTGAGAAACAAATCAACTTGTTTTTGTAGTCACAACTGGTACACGTCCCCTAGTCCCCTCATTTTCTTTTGATGTTGCTGTAATCTTCAAGCAAAAGGCCACTGGGCTCTCAAATAGATGTTTTGTCCTAGGCCAAGGAGGCCTTGTTATTTACCCTACAATAGTCACTACTGGAAGTAGTGACTATTGTAGGTAAGTGCTGAACCCTCCTTCCCTCCCCCCTTTCTGTTTTTCTCCAGAAAAAAGTTTACATACATTCCCAAAGCAATAAGATGAAACTTCTGATTTAACCTTTAGAGTGCTGCTATCCCTTGTGTTAATTTCAATAAGTGGAATAGGGAAACATTATGGTTTTGTTTTTTAGGCTATGGATGCTGCTCAGCTAGCTGATGACCTTCGGGCCCAATTGGAGCTGGCTCAGAAGAAATTGCATGACTTCCAGGATGAGATTGTGGAAAATAGTGTAACAAAGGAAAAAGACATGTTCAATTTCAAACGAGCCCAGGTAACTGGCATGCAGTCCTTTGCTTGGCTAGCTACCTCTCACTTTATTTCCAGTTTCACTAATTCAGATTATATGGCTGCCTCTTGTTTTCTGACAGTGTTTTGGCTCCTGTAGTTTGATAGCTTGGTCACTGTTACATGGCTCACTTTCAGTTGTTTCCACTGTTGCTTTTGTTAGTTGTCAATGCTGGCGCTGAACACTGGAGCTCCTACAATTAACATAGCAATTTTAATTCAGCTTTGAGTTCCAAAAGAGTTTTCCAAGGCTCTAATAATAATGGAAGAACTACAGCTTTCTCATTTTCAAAATAACTTAAAATAGATCCATGAATTTTTCTAATTCATGTGAAACTCTGTAGGGCGGTAAAAGCCAAAATGTAGGTGTTTATGAACCTTTTACCAGATTTATTTCCATTACAATGGGAACCTGCCATCTGAAAGGCAAGAAGATAACAGGCCTACCCGACTAATATTTTTCTTGTAGGAGGATATTTCACGGCTACGAAGAAAACTGGAGACGACCAAGAAACCAGACATGATTCCCAACTGTGATGAGATCCTCATGGAGGAGATCAAAGACTATAAGGTAGATCATTTGAGGCCTCTAGACTCTTGGGTCTAGTGGGTTTGGGTGTGGTGGGTTTGGGCATATCTTTGTAGGTTTGGAGAAAGATAGAAAATGCCACTAGTGTGGAGTTGGGACTGGCTCATTTGGGAAGTATATTGTGTAAGCAGAACTTCTAAAATGTCCTTTTATGGAAGGAAAGAGAACTCTCACCTTTCCAGGATGAAGATTTTTTTCCCTCATGAACTAAAAGGGGAGGATTTGTTTGTTAAACATCTGCTCCTAAACTCTGTCCTATCTTTCCCAAAGGCTCGTCTGACCTGCCCCTGCTGCAACATGCGGAAGAAGGATGCTGTGCTCACCAAATGCTTTCACGTCTTCTGTTTTGAATGTGTGAAGACTCGCTATGACACTCGGCAGCGCAAATGTCCCAAGTGCAATGCTGCATTTGGAGCCAATGACTTCCATCGGATCTACATTGGTTGATATGTGCAGATATGTATGGCCAGAGGATCTCCGCTGTCCACTCCCATACCTGCCATTCTTCAGCAGGCTGGATACTGCTCATTGCCAGCTAGGTTTCCCCCTATTTTGACTTTTTTGTAAAGGAACATCTTGGTTTATTCTTTTTGTGTATGTGTTCTTTTTGTTTTTCTCTTCACTTTTTTTAAAGTACTGCCAATTCCCAAGCCAGTTCTCACTTGTCTTGTTAAATACACTTTTTGTGGGGCCCAGATAGTCAATTGGTCCCTGATTCATCAGTGTTGACATCATTTGGCTTGGAACTAAACAAGGCAACAACATTTAAACTGGGAAATCTATTTGGGATAGCTCAGTTGGCTTTCTCATGATTTTTAAGTTAATTGTTTCTCTGTTTTGGATAAAAGAGGAAACTCTTCTTTCTAGTCATTGCATTTCCCAGTTTAATGTCTGCTTGTGTGTGTGGAATGCTGCAGTCTACAGAAGGCATTCCTACTTCTGAAGAAAGAAGACAGCAATGCACCCATCCTATTTCAAACTGAACTTTTAACTCATGTTTTCTGAAAATTGCCAACAAAATACATCTTGGAAGTTGAGGCATTGAGAAAATGGTGACCTTCACTATATTTCATCTCTTCATCATATGTAATCTGTTCTGATAATGCAGAAACACAATACTTTGTCTCATCCATAATTTTGGATCTGATTACATCATGATGCCGTTTTAAGAAAAGGCCACTTTTTTGACACATTGCCTGGAGAATATTTAATACTAAGGGTAAGCACAAATGGTAGCCATTGGCAGCATTTGGCCATTGCTTTCTTGCAGCCAACCTGTTGCATAAATAGGAACTGGATCACATTCAAATGCATGAGCCTGATTTGCTTTGAACATTTTCTGTGCTGTGAAGGAAGCAGTTCTGGACCAGAGCTAGGTTTTAGAGACCACTGTTTCAGGGAAGTCACCTCCTTTTGGTTGGCCAGAGAATTGTTAATGGCCCAGGCTTTATTGGCTGCTACTGTCTCTTTTGCTATGAAAATAAGATTTTCATAGGCATTTTTCAAAGGGCATTGTCTTCAATAAATTGCCATGGTTCTCTCTTGTTTTTGCTTTGTGGGATTTTTTTTTTTTTGCCCTCATTCTTGCGAACAGACTGAGTCTGTAAATTGTTCTTAGATATGGACAGTTTGGGATTTTGATGTTTGTATATCCATGTACATACTGTAGCTAAAGAGCCATTATTGTAAGAGCTAAACTAAAGGATGAGAGCCCAGTATGTTTTTGCACTTTTTGAATGGAATGGTGGGAAATGGGAATAGAAATGTCTGGCTTTGGGAGGCAACCCATTCCCGTTCTGGAGTATACCAGGATATGTCAGAATCTGTCCTTTTGGTTCAGTCACTGAGAGAGGGCCTTCTGAAACTTCCCTCCCCTTGTGAGGTCCACAAGGCAGGAGTGAGACAGCAGAACCTCTTTGGTATAGTCCTCACTTTGTGGAATACTTCCCCCCCCCTTCCCCCAAAGGTACAGCCTCTACTTGCTGCAGTCCTGGAAATAGATTTAAACTATTTTCATTTTAACATAGTTTTGATTCCTGCTGATTAAAATTGTGGGCACATTTCTTGGGTTTTCTTTGGGGCTTATATTTGCTCATTGTAATATTGGGAGGGAGTTGTTATTATTCCGATTCACTCATTTATTATTATGTTCTTGGCTTTCTTCTCATTGACGTGGTATGCTCACAATATCCTGTGGGATTGGGATGAGTTAATAATTTCAGTGAAATCCATAAACAACTACATTCCCTCCCTTGATCACCTACCAATCAAACTCCCTAGACTTTCAGTGATGCTTGTGGATCTTTTCCCAGGAATGCTAAAGGTGGGGATGGGAATGATTTGACTCTCATTCCTGTTCCTATTGGTACACGCCTTCCACCAAATTTAGGCAAAATACGCTGATTTCAGGTTGAGGATGTACTTATATGCAATATATAATAAGAAAATAGCCATTGAAACATGGTATTTTGCTATTGAATTTCAACAAGACCATCTTAGGGTGCAGGATATACATGCAAGCTGCAAGATGCCCACTCAGTAGAGACTCATCTCTGAATAAATGTTTTTGCTTCTGACAATATTGAAGGGTTTTTATTTTCTGGGTATGCAGTCCTTGAGGTGATACTGTCCAAGATGAACCAGCAATTGATTTAATGTATGGTAATCTCATATTCCTAAAACAAGATGGATTGATGACATCAGCAAGAATTGCAAGCCCAATTGGCAAAAAAGCTCAGGATCCTATTGGTTGGAAACATACAGAAGAGGCCTTCATCCTGCAGTGGATAGACAATGTCTAAAATGATGACAAATCTCAAATATTCTGCTGGAGCAGTGTGGTGGCCTAAAGATGGGGCTCTCGCCTCACAGTCAGGAGGCTATGAGTTTGTTCCTAGGTAATGGCAGATACTTCTCTCTCTGGGCACAATGAGTAATTGTCTGCTGTGAACTCCATGTAGATATCAAGAAGGGCATCTGGCCAGTAAATGCTCGGCTCCATTCAGTCGTCCTGACTCAACCCTGATGAATAGGATTACAGGGTCATTAAAAGGAAAAAAAAATCATATTCTGCTGAAACATTGTTTCACATAGAAGGCTGATTCTGTGATGAAGTCCATTTTATCCATGGATTAACTGGTAAAAATGAAGATGGGGAAAGAAAAAGAACAGTTATACCGTACAGAGTAGAAATAAAAATGAAGATAACAAAAAAGCCTTGAGTTACCATGAGTTACCTTGAAGGGTTAAAATTGACTAGGCAAGCAGCCATCCCAATTATGGTTAGTTTTTAAGAATCTTCGTATTGGGCAAATAAAACATAACTCGTCTCCATAGAGTGAGTTTGCATTTTGTCATCCAACAAGCTTGTCAGCTAGATCCAAACTGTGAAGCAAATCAACAAGCCTGAACAAGTAGTATTAAAATTTATTTAAAACCAAAATAAAACAAAAAACCAGCACATTCCCCAACCAGAATTTTCATTCAGAAAAGGCGATGGCTAGGGCAACTTAACAGAAGTCAAGGAAAGACTTCACTCATTGACACCAAAGGTATAAGATGTATTGTAGTGCTGGCTTTCTCTTAGATATTTGAAGATGCCAATGAAATACTTAAGGAAAGAGGGGCTTCTTAATTGGATAAAATCTGGTGACCTAGTGAGTAGAGAGACATTAGTCAGGCATTAGGCATCTAGACATTAATTAGCACATTTTGTTGGTGGATTACTATACTTCATTTGCTACACAAAAACTGTTGGCAGTTTTTAGGGTTAAATCCCCATTATGGGTCTGTGTTCATATTCTCACATAGGAATTATCTTGGATGCAAAAGCTAAATCTATGTGGCATGTCTATAGGCTATGTTTTCTCAATCTTTGATTGGCAGAAAAACTTGAAAGTGAACCGGTCAAATTATACAAGGCCCTAGTATATACATTACTTTGATTTGACTTGCCTCTTCTGTCGCTACTCCTGTGCCAATCAACATAATGTAATACATACTCTGGATCTGATTAGGTTGGATTTTATAGTTATATTCCTTGTCAGCAGCCCCCTCTGTACAGGGTGAGCATCATCAGCTCGATATATAACTATGTATGAGGCCCCAGTGTTGACAGAAGAAAAAAAAAATCATATTGCTTGGAATAATATGAAATCATCTTTGAGACCAGGATTATGTCATTTAGACTAGCTTGTAAATTGGACCATACTGACAATGATTGTGTGTGTGTGTGTGTGTGTGTGTGTGTGTGTGTGTGTGTGTGTATGTAGGCAGGTTGGTTTAGGGGAATGGGAGACAGAATGATAATGTCGATTGGCTGTACACCATATATTGTTGCACTCACTGCTTGTATAGCACCCGCATGAAGTATACACATTTAACAACTGGAGAGCAAGCCATCATCACTGGCAACTTACACAACACACTTCACTGAAGGATACCACCGAGCTTCAAAAAACATTTAGCCACTAGAGTTAGTTTTGGACTAATGAGGGACCAGAGTTTCCCCACCACCAGCCTAAAATGATAGGTTCTCAGAACATGACATGGAATATTTATATATATAAATAAGACTCTGGTAATAGAAAAACACTTTAAAGAATATTTTAACTGGTAGTTTTAAAATTTCTCCTTTGACATTTAAAAAATGAGCTCAGGCCATCTATCCTGTCAAGGGCAACCAGAGGATTATTTTGTGGAAGCAAAGACTTGGAAAAAGGTCTAGTCTGAAAAAAGTGGCAAAATAGTAGAACTTTGTCCAAAGAATATGTAAGTAGTCCTTGTTTAGTGACCAAAATTGAAATGAGCAACTCTGTTGCAGTTGCTGTAAAGAACAAAGAAAAAGTGTGAAAAGAAAAACTCCTTTCTTTTTCAAACTTTCTTTTCCTTTTCACACTTTCACTTTCGTTTTTTTAATTTTGCTATTTGAATTTTTCATGGTTTAGCATTTGCTTTTATACTTTTTCATTCTTAGTAAGATTATATGCAAAGCTGGGGTTATTAGGCAGTAAATCACATGATTGTGACAGATATACGACTGCATATTCACTTTGGTCATTAAGCGAAATATCTTGTGACCGTGACTTATAATTGTATTTCCACATTCTCTATTCACTCTGCTTGTTGCAAGCTAGTTGTGAAGCACAGAAGTGGTAATTATGTGACTACGGGATGCTGAAACGGTTGTAAAATGTGAGAAGACAGGAAAGCATTTTGAATGCTTTGCCAAGTACAAAATTTTCTATAAGCACTCAACACATTGAAGCAAAATGTTTTACAATTCAAGCCTTGCTTATTTGTTTGTTTTAAGTGAATCACTCAAAAAAAAAAATACAGCCCTACTCTGTTTTGGAACTTAAAATGAAAGAATCTTAAAATACTACCTTTGAACAAAATTAAGAGTGCGTATCTACAACATCTGCCGAGGGTGGCTGTAGAATTATTTTATGTAGTAGAGAAAGTTGGGTGGACCTTACTTTGGCAATTTTGAGAACGGAAATAGCAAAGAATATAAGATGGTACCTGTCAGTGAGAAGCAATCTGCACATATTATCAAAAAATAGTATGGTCAGAGTGCTGGGCTATACCAGTAAACTTGGAGACAAGAAGCCATATTTTGAGTACATCCCCATATAAAAGATACTTGGTATGTGGTTACATAATGCCTTATAACAGCAAAAGTTTGAACCAAAACCAGTCTACTTTTGTTTTTAATGTGGATGGACATTCAGAACACAGTCTTCCTTGTTTGTCTTCAGAAGGGACAGAATTCCATATGTTCCTACCTCAATCCCCAATTTTTGAAAGCTATCCTGAGGATTTCCTTCCAAGCGTGGTATCATTTTTCGATAATGGATAGTGAAGAATGGGGTATAATTAAAACCCCTTTCTAATGTGTTTAATCTTTGCATCTGATTTTGTAGGGAATATCTGTACTCCCCTTGTGCCAATTGCAGAGAAGGCCAGTACCCACAGGACCCTCGGAGCACACAGTTTGAGACACAACTATATAAGTTTAAAAACTTTGAACAGCAAAATCCATGCAGAGAACAATTCTGAACAATCTTTGAAAGGCTCTTGCTCTTTTGTTTTAATTAATGCAGAGAACAAAAACCCCTAAAAAGTGGAAAAATTCATTTAATTCTAGTGAGAAAGAAAATAGGTGCTGTGTGGTCTGGAGGCTTCAAATTCCTGTAGCCTGAGATCAACCCTTTTCTACTAGGCTAAAACTTCCCACAGAGAAGGACCTGTTGGTACTTTGAAGTATTCCGGTAACCAGAATGCGGCCATCTTTTGGTAGTGTCGCTTTTGCAGGAAGGCAGGAGCTACTGTAGACCTATTGCTTGCTGACTGTGGCGCCACTTCTTAGCATTTCACAAAAACAAAGCCCAAAGGTGAAGGTGTAATACAAATTATTACAGTCCGAGATGGAACGAGGGTGAACTCTCTCAAAGCTCCACAGTTCTATTTGTCCTCTGAAATTCCTCCAGCTCCAGTTTTCTGCTCACCGCTAACTGCAGTTCCTGCTTGATCACTTCGATCTGCTTCTCCAGTTCTGAGAGTTCCTGGATCACTGAGGTCCTAGCAGCGTTCAGAGCGTCTGCTTTCCCATTGGTGGTCCCTGGAGAGTCTTTTTTCAAAGGAGGAAAAGCTGTATCATGCTGTAGTTGTTTGAGCATCACTTCACTCGGCTTTTCAATACTGCAGACGTATTTCCTTCTGTGGCAGTTGCCAGGGCTAGCGGTGTTCCAGACTGAAACCTGGCTGTTCCTGGGACTGGACCTGCAGGGGGATGTTCACACAAGGAATTAGGAACTCACCATATATATGTATGTACATAGTGAGGCAAACTAGGAAAAGGAAACTCTATGAACCCTACGACTTCTTAGGCCTATCTTTCCAGCTTCCTCTCTAGCTCTGTTTCTTTATTCTATTGTTGTTTTGAATTACTAACAGATTAACAGAGTTGGAAGGGACCCTATAGGTCATCTAGTCCAACCACTCACTCAAACAGGAGACCCTACACCCATGATGGCGAACCTATGGCACACGTGCCACAGGTGGCACACTGAGCCATATTGGTGGGCACACGAACGTTGCCCTAGCTCAGCTATGGTGCGCATGCGCAAGCCAGCCATCTAATTTTCGGGCATTCTGGGCCCACCGGAAGTCAGGAAATGGACCATTTCCTGCCTCCGGAGGGCCTCCAGGGGGGAGGCCGTTTTTGCCCTCCCCAGGCTCCAAGAAAGCCTCTGGAACCTGGGGAGGGCAAAAAAATGGGCCTACAGGCCCACCGTGCCATTGTGTGCCAAAAGTGGGGGGAGTGCAAGGGGGTTGCACGCGCATGCATGGGGGGGCAAAGCACATTGAATTATGGGTGTGGGCACACCCACGCGAGACCCCCCGCACTCGCCCTGTTTTTGGCACGCAACGGCAAAAAGGTTAGCCCTACACCATTTCTGACAAATGGCAGTCCAATCTTTTCTTGAAAGTCTCAAGTAATGAAGCTTCCACAACTTCTGAAGGAAAGCTGTTCCATTGGTTGATTGCTTGTGAGCTTCTCTAATTGGATCCAACCCCATGTCCCAACTTAAGTCCAGCATATTTTCAGGCTGGCCAAACAACAGAACAATCACAAATCTATGGCTGTTTTATGAATAATCCTCCTGATTGGACAAAAACTTCATCTAGCCCAGTATTTTGCTTTCCAAAATACTTCCCAGAAGCTTCTAAGAGATCTTCTAGCAGCTTATGGAGGCTAAGGGCCTGTATTTTTGCTCTTTGTCTTTCTAGTAACTGGTGCAAATGGTTACAGAGAATCTGGCCATTGTTTTAATTTGCAAAGATAGGCAAGAGGAATGATAGAAACATTCAGCTGGAACAAGCCTTGAAGAAAACTGGTCTTCCAGAGGTCCCTGAGCTATATCTTCATCAGTAGGGTTAGCTGGAAATTGCACACAATCTCTGGAAATCTATGGAAAGCCATGTTTTCCCCAACCTGTGTTGTAATTTTGTGGCTAAACTAGGATGAGGCAGGTTTCAAGTATTTTTAATTTAAACGCCACATCTGATGTTATTTTTTTCTTTATGGAAGGAATTTTGTCTTTTTATTTTGAATGTTTAAAAAAGCAGCGCATCTCTACATGTATAGTATCGGGAAAAACAGTTTCAGTACTGATTGAAGACACTATAATGGTTGTGTATCTCAGGGACAGCAATTTTGTTTCAGCATTTCTCATTTCTGTCTTTCATACAATTACCTAAAAGCATCAATCAGAGTTATTGAGCAGCAGAAAGTCATTCTTTACACTGTTTAACTGCAATGATTTGCTATTTCTATATCTGTGGTTTTGGCAACTTGAGTGCAGTTTGATTGAATAGGTATCCATCATAGAAATACAACATGGGAGACATGTTTCCATGCTGGTGCTCAACCCTTCTTTCTCCAGGGTTCCTGGCCCCAACATTTCAAATCAAATATTTATTTTTATCAAAAACCATTTGGAAAGTCACACTCACCCAGGGATTTAGTTCTGTCAGATTTCTAAAAATTGCTTTATGACCAGACTAGGTTTATTACAAGGGACATGAGAAAAGCCAACAAAGAAGGATGTCTGGAAAAATACAGGCAGGCATGGGTGTTATTATTTGTGTCACAAATAATATCAGGAAGCTAAAAGCACATCTGTCAAAGCTGATGCAGCGTTGCAAAGTTAGCTTGTGAATTGGCTTCTGAGACAAATTCCATAACAGAGTAAGCAACACAATGGCACTAGAGATAAGAATGTCAGATAAATTGTAAACCGGCTTTGAAGAGGCAAAGTCTAGCGGTGAAGGCACCAGGCTAGAAAGCAGGACTGTGACTTCTAGTACTGCCTTAAGTATGAAAGTATCTTTGGGCCAGTCACTCTCTCTCAGCCCAATCCACCTCAACAGGATTGTTGTGGGGAAAATAAGAGAAAGGGGTATATTTGCCACCTTGAGCTATTTATAAAAATAATAAAGGTGTGACATCATATCACATCATATCACAACATAACAACATAACATAACCCCTGTGTACTAAGAAAAAGCTCAAAGAGAAATGGAATTATCAGACAGAGAGGTATCTTTATCTATCTGTCATAGTGCCCTGAACACTCTGAAACCCCTAACATATTATTCCTAAACGACTATGGTTTCAAAGTTTGTGCCTGAATACAATGTGTTAGACCAGTTTTTTTTTTTAAAAAAAAAATCCTGGCAACTTTAAGATATGTAGAATTCAACTCACAGAATTCCCCGGCCAGCCATATGGATTAGAGAACTCTGGGAGTTGAAGTCCACATATCTTAAAGACGCCAAGATTGAGAAACATTGTGTTAGACAATACTAAATCAGTTAATAGGGGAAGAAATATTAACTCAGGGAAAGGATATATAGTTAAAGTCATTCTTTCAGTACAGCTGAAGTGGATCTTTCTGATACATGACTCTCTCGACCCCAAATAGATAAAATTTTGTACTTTCCTACAATATTTCACTGTCTTATACAATACAGGTCAAGTGGATCTGTCTGATATGTGATTCTCTTGACTCCCAAATAAATAAAACTTTCCACTTTTCTACAATGTGTCAACTGCATTATACATCGTGTGACTACATTATACAATTCTTGCCCTTTAAAACAAAACAAAACAATATCTGGGGAATCTTTATCTACAGATGCATCAGCAAACAAGAGATTAAAAACTCATTTTTCTTACTTCTTTTCAACTGGCTTTGTTTTAAGCTGGTGCTTGTCTTCCGTAAATGAGTTGTTTAGAGCGCGGTGCAGTCGCTAGAGGGAAAACCCAAAATAAATTAATCAGAAGGGAAATTGTCCTTGCATTTTAGGTAGATTGAATATAAAACAGGGACCCTGGAGGGAATGCAGTATGGAAATAAAACTGTTTGCCTAATTTATCATTGTTACTGAATGTTGTATCTTTATGACAAGTCCAAGTTTCAGCTCCTCATATTTGCTAATACTGCACTTTAGTGAAGAACTAGAGATTAGATGGTTGCATGCAGATTCAATCCAGAAGTTTCCTAGGACTGAGCTGGGGGAGGCAGAGGCAGAGTTAGAGATTCAGCCATACAGCCAGAAGTGTTGCCAGGCAAGATAACCAACTGGAGGCAAAATGGGCCAATAGGCTGATTAAATATACCAATTCTGTGTTTTAGATCAGAAATGGGATATGTATGACCATCACAATGTTAACTACATGGTGCCTACACACAAAATAGAAAACTGGGGGAAAGGTTGTAAGGCTGCAGATTCCCAATCCAGATGACCTAGGGACTGAATGTAATAAGAATATCCTTTCATGACTGATACAGAGAAGCTTGAGAGAATAATCAGATTGTAAGTGTAAGTATCTCTTCTTCCCTATTATAAAGAGCATGGGAAAGAGAGGAGTCAACCCAGAAGAACATTATGTCATTGTTCTTTTTTATTCAATAAATCTTAAAATGTGCACAGAAAACAAAATGATGGATAGCTAAAAAGGATAAAGCAAGGAGGGATCCAAGTATGGTTTGGTTTTTGTGTTTCTTGAGTAGCAATGACTAAGGCACAAAAAGCTCACCAGCAATGTTTCATCATTACTGAGAGCTTAGATTGTGGAGTGAGGGACCACATGTGGGTAGAGGTTAAGAAAAGCTCAGCGGACAATTCTGCAGGACAAACCAACCCGCAAGATTGATGTGATGTCTCTATGTTGGGTCTGTAGCTCATGCTGTGCATGGAACAGGAAATTTACCATAGAGATGTTGAGCCTCATGGTGAACATAAGCTATAGGATTGTGATGGCAAACCTATGGCATGGAGCCATCTGTGCGGGCACAGGAGCCATTGCCCTATGTCAGCTCCACTGAATATGCATGCATGCCTCCCGCTGACCAACTGACTGGACTGCAGAGACGCACACATGTGCAGGGGGATTGGGTGGGGGAATCGTGCACACATATGCTGGGAGCTGGGGGGGTCGTGAACGCATGCACGGGGGGGGGGGGGGGCCCCCAGCCCATTTTGGGCTTAGCAGGACTCCATGAAGCCTCCTGGGACCAAAAACGGGCCAGGGACACACACGCATGTGTGGTGGGGGGACCGCGGGGGGTGGAGGAGTGCGGGGGGTCACACGCATATGTGCAGGGGGTGGGGAAACTTGGGGGCGTGCGTGCATGCACAGGGGGGCAGGGCACACGGGAGGCATTGTATTATGGGTGTGGGCATGCGTGCGTGCACTGTCACACACGTGTGCGCTTTCGGCACCCAAGACAAAAAAGGTTAGCCACCAATGCTATAGGGCCGTGATGGCGAACCTATGGCAGGCGTGCCACAGGTGGCACGCGGAGCCATATTAGTGGGCACGCCAGCTCAGCTCTGGGGCGCATGCGCCAGCCGGCCAGCTGATTTTCGGGCCTTCTGGGCCCACTAGAAGTAGGGAAACAGGCTGTTTCCTGCCTCTGGAGGGACTGGGGTGGGTGGGAAAGGCCCGTTTTTCTTTCATACCTGGCTCCAGATCCTGTCTATTTATCTGGGAAGGGCGAAAACAGCCTTTCCCACTCCCTTGGCACCCTACGGAGGCTGAAAGGGCCCATTTCCTGACTCCCGGTGGGACAGGAAGTGACATTTTTTGCTGTCCCCAGCCTCCAAAGACTCCTAGAGAGGCTCCTAGAGATTCCTAGAGAGGCTCCTAGAGACTCCTAGAGAGGTTCTGGAGGCTGGGGACAGCAAAAAATGTCACTTCCTGTCCCACTTTCAGCCTCCGTAGGGCCTCCAAGGGAGTGGGAAAGGCTGTTTTCGCCCTTCCCAGATAAATAGACAGGATCTGGAGCCAGGTAAGAAAGAAAAACGGGCCTACCAGGCCATCATGTGCCAGGAAGGGGGGGGAGGGGGGTTGCGCGCACATGCGTGTGGGCACGTGCACGCACGACCCTCCCCTGCCCCCCCTCTCCTGGCACGCAATGGCAAAAAGGTTAGCCATCACTGCTATAGGGCATCTTGAAAGGTTGAAAATGTCAATCTGAAGTTCTATACTGAATGCATAAACTTATGATAATGTTCATGAATTGGTGCCCTTTCCATTTTAAGGCATATTATTTATAATATGAAAACAGATTAAAAATTTTGTTCCTTTTGTTCACATTGGAGAAATAGAATTATGTTACTGTAATAAAATGGGTGTAGTACAGTTGGCATTCAGCTTTTGAGACATTGTGGTTGAAATCCAGAAAATATTGTGATATCTGTAATTGTTAGATATTGCAAGTAATCAGAAAACTTATTAGGAAAATCAAAACGAAAGATGTGTGATTTTTCTGCATTAGTTTGTGCAACTCTGTTAACAATCAAGGAGCTGCAAATTTCTTGAGAAAGTTCCTTTGCCTGTGAATTGAATGATATCTGAGTCACTTTTCCTACAACTACATTATGTATTTTTCTTAACAAAGTAGGATAATTTTTAAATAGTATTATTATTTTTGTTTTTTCCAGAGTCAGATGGAAAGATGCATTAAAAAAATAGAAAGAAAGAAAGAAAGAAAACAATTATCCCAGATTTTGCTTTTTAATCACAGTTGGGATGTGATAAGATCTCACGAAGAGGCCTGGAAATGCCATGTATTGAATCCAATACTTTCAGCAGGACTTCGGTTCCAGCCAATGCAGAACCTGATCGTTCCCTTTGAGAGATTTACTTAGGCATATGTACCTGACTTGTATGGAGCCAATATGTCATCTTGGATTTCTTTTTAATTCGTGGTATCATCAGTCTGTATATGATATGTTCTCCAATGGTCGTGAGAATAGACAAACCAAATCCAACACACAACATCACAAATAGTCCGGAAAAGTGCTTGATGCCCATTTGCAGGGTCTGTTAGAAAAAAAAAAGAAAAGAAAATCCATGTACACATTTATAAAATGGGAACACACATGCAGCACAATTGACAATTATTTTTATACAACCCATCTACTTGTTTTTCTTCCCAGGAAATTCTCTGGAGTCCATTTGATGCCATATAATGGGCTGTAGTCAAAAATGAAAATTTGCAGATTTGCCATGACGCAAGAGAGTTTTAGCTGCATGAGACATGGAATTAAACTTGGCCCTACCAAGTTACTGGGGCACAACCTATTGGCAGAGGGTTCAAAGATAAAGTTGCACACTCAGTGATAAGACCTAGCTGCCTTTGGACTGACTTAGTAGAAGTGAGAGATGGCTGTAAAGTGTACTTTACAGGTACTCTTTGATTTATGACTGGTTCAAAGTTCTGATGGATCTACCTCGGGGATATTTATGACCCAGATTTAAAGATCTGACAGTTGAATTCTCCCATAGTCACAGGACTGCAAGTTGGGTGTTTGACAAACACATTTATGGTCATTTGCATCCCGTGGTCACTTGACTGCATTTTACAATGGTTTTGCAGAAAACCAGCCCATAGAAAACCATTGGTTCACTTAATGACTGTGGAATTTGCTTACTGACCAAGGTGATTCACTTAATAACCTGCTGTAAAATAGGTTGCATAATTGGGTCAGCTATGTGACCAACCCTCTTTACAACTGTCGCAAGTTACAACTGTGATGGATGAGTTCCATTACAGTTGTAACTCAAGGACTCCCTGCAACTCACAATTCCCTGAAGCATCACTACTCTGAACATTGTGAGACTTTACTCTGGGGAGAAAGTTAACCCACCAGCAGAAGTTAATGATTTCAAGAGGAGTGCTGATATCAAAGAGCTCATCAGTGGTAGTAAGGAATGGTAAGGACTCCTTACTAGCACTGATGGTGTTTCTGTACCTAGCTTGGGCAATGAAAGCTCTGCAACAAAACAAGCAAGCTCAGAGAGCACCAAGGACCCTTAATTTCAACCCTGAGGTCCAAATATTCTCCTTTATCCTTTATTGACATGTCCTGAGATAGCTTGAGACCTTTTGGGTGAGTTCAACAATCTCTCACTCAATTGTGCTTGAAAAATTTCTTTTTTCCAAGATGGCTACTTTGAGATCAGTAATGGAGGGTAAATGCTTTACATTGCCCTTGATTTGAGTCCCAGTGCCAAACTTGATCCATCAATTCTTTTATATAAGCCTTGCCCAGTGTATCATACTGAGAACCCAAAGGTTGTCGGCAGATGATAGCGTATATCACATAAGAGGAGGAGCATGAGAAGCACCTCTAATCCTGTGCCTGTACTTATTGTGGCCTGTAATAATACTGTTGGTATAGGCATAGAAGCAAAACAGACATCTGAGTTTGTTTCAGGGTTTGGTTTCCATGTTAGCATCATTGTTCAGTTATTTCTTGTTGCTTGTTGGAAACTTCTCCAGTTGCCTGTATGCAAGGATAGGCCTGCCAGAAATTATGCAGACAATGAGGTTTGTGAAAAATGAAGAAACATTAGTTTCATACAAATGTTTGAACTAGATCAGCTAAATGTAGAACATAGAATTATAGGCCTAGAAGGGACCTCAGAGAACTTCTAGTCCAACCTCTTATACCATCTCAGTCAAACGGTTGTCTGGTCTATATTTGGAAACCTCCAGTGACAGAGCATCCACAATTCCAGGAGGCAAACTATTCCATGGATTAATTGTTCTCATTTTCAGAAAATTTCTTCTTACTTCTAAGTTGGATTTCTCTTTAACAAGCTTCTACCCGCTACTTCTTGGCCTGCCCTCTGGTGCTTTGGAGAATAAGTCAAACCCCTCTTTTCTAACAGTTCCTCACGTACTGGAAAACAGTTCTCATATTCCCCTCTAATCCTTCTCTTTGATAGGCTAGAGGTTAGGCAGCCTGATCTATGGAGATAAGATGAAGGCAGTATCGATAGAAACAGCTAATGAAGCAGCTCTGAGTTGCAATTAGAAGGATGTACAGATGAACCCCAGGAGAATTAACCCTTCAAATAGTACTTCTAGAAGTCAGCTGTTGCAAAAAGCTGGCAGAATGCTTCATAGAATTCCTGGCTTTATCTTATTTCATACGATATGAGAGAATTAGTCCCTTAGGTTTTGAAGCCATAATGTTCTTCTTTTGCCTGGACCTTGTTTGCCTTCAATCTTTCCCTGGAGGATTAAGTGAAGAATGCCGTATTTTTCTGGGTGTCGCATCACATGTCCAAAATACTCTAACTTTCATTTTTTAATGGCTTTGATGATTTCCCTTTGCTTTCCCAGGCGGCTTATCACCTCCTCATTTGTAATTCTGTTAACACAGTTTATATGTAACAGCCGTATGTAAATCCACATTTCAAATGCTTCTAGTTTCTTCAAGTGGTTTTCTGTCAAAGACCAACTCTCTACTTCGTAGAGCAGAATAGAAAAGATGTAACATCTGACAAGCCTGATTTTCAGTCTTAGGTTTATGTCGTGACTGCAGAAGATCTTTTTCATTTTGAAGAATGCTGTTCAAACTTTCTCTATCCTTGTCTTTACTTCACTGATCATGTCCCAGCTTTCATGTAAATTAAAACCAAGGTACATGATCCTTTCAACTTTTTCTAGTGGTATTCCTTCCAAATTTATCAGTGGTAAATTAATTTGCTGACGACCATGATCTTTTTGAGGTGTTAAGCTTCAAGCCATATTTTTCAGATATTTCTGAGACTCTGTTGATGAGGAGCTGAAGGTCTTCATGCTTACTGGCAAGCAGAACTGTATCATCAGCATATCTTAAATTGTTGATCTGAACACCATTTACTTTGAGGCCAGCATCAATGTTTTCCAGTGCTTTGTTGAAAATTGACTCAGAGTAAAACATGCAGGACAAAAATAAGATTTGGATCAGAACTGGGAAAAGACAGCTAAATCTTTCCCATTCCAGAAACCTCATTTGGAAGCTTATCCAAAATATAGAGCCAAAGGACTTGAATTTTGTCTATTTTAACTTAGTCCAAATATGCAAGGAAAACACTTTTTAGGTGACAAAGATAGGCTTCACTGAATAGAAACCAGCAAATGGGAAGTAACACCAACAAATGTAAATCAATAATACCTTTTTGTTTTGCATTTTATAAGCCTGATTTTGGACGTCTAATCCTGTTCACTGGCTGTATAATGAAGGTAGTGTTGAGAAAATTTTTCAACTGAAGACTGTTCCTTTTATGTTAAGAAAAAGCAAATAAAATATGGCAGCTCTTTGATTAATTAAGTAATGTGCCTAATTACTCTTTTAGTTAGCAGAGGAGGAAAAATAATTAATCTGATGAATCTAATGACAAATCTCGGCAAATGAACAATAAATCAAAATACAGTGACTTTTTTCCTACAAGGATTACATAATAAACATTTTTTTCCCGATAAGAGGAATGTTTTCTTTTCACATCAACCTCTTAATCTTTTCAGATTACCTTCTTTTTCTATCCTTATGCATCTCAAAGTATTGGCAGCAGCATTTTCTCTTTGACAACAGATTTAAAGAGAATTGTAAACACTGAATGCAAGAGCACAAAACACGCAGCTTTCAGTTAGGTGACTTTAATTGAATTCACATTGATGAAGCTCTTATACTTAGATGTTTTGATCACTTTCCCCGAAATGTCTTTAAAATATTTCCCTTCCAGGGATGGAGGTGAAAATGGCTAGTTGTGCCTAGTCAGATGTTTCTGAAGTGTAACTTTCATTAGCCTCGACTACTGAGACCAATGATCTGGGGTGCTGAGCAGTGGTGGGTTGCCCCCGGTTTGCACCAGTTCTATAGAACTGGTAGTAAAACCGGTGGAAGGCTCCGCCCACTGACCCAACGTCACCAAAACACTTTTGTGCATGCGCAGAAGAGCATGCACGCGACCCCGCTGTGAACTGGTAGTAAAGGTAAATAGAACCCACCCCTGGTGCTGAGTATGAAAAGATGATGGATATTCAGTGATATCTGGACCACAGTTTTGGTGATATCTAGGGCTACAGATTTAGACTACATTCATAAAGGCAGGTAATAAAAAGAGCCAACAACTTGTTTGGCAAAACCCATGACCTGCGCCATAAACTATGATTGGCTTGAACCATTATTTATGGAACAAAACAAACTTCAAAACAAGCAAAGTTATCATGGTTTTTAAAATACAACCTTGCTTTATTGCCCAATTTTGGTTTAGATGTTCTAGCCTTGCATTTGTTAGGTCCTAGGCAATATATATTCATAGAAAGTACCACATGCTCCGCTCGCACACCCATCCTGGTGCTATGTCATCCTATTTAGCCATTTTTTAGAAAAGCCGTGAGCATTAGTGCAAGCCACGTGCGTGAGCAAAGCACATGAGTAGAAGGCCGTACATATGCGTGGAAGGCTCACGCATGTACGTGCTCACATATTCGATTCTGAGCGAACCGGTTGTTAAATTATGTGAAGCCCACCTCTGCTTCCCTCACAATCACATTTACCAAACACTTCCAGCTTATGATACTTGTAAGCACATATACTGCCACACATTTCTTTGAATGTCATTATCTTCCTCCACATTTTTTGCAAACAAGCATAACAAAGCTTCATACTTCAGAGACAATATCTGAACTGAGTAAGAGGCATCAGAAGTTTTAAATACAGGTTTAAGATTAAATACACATTTAAGCAGCAAAAGAGTGATTAGAACTTTGATTCTGGAAAATTATAAATGGATTATAGATGGATGAAATAAGATTTTGGAATTAGTTATAAGAATCTTTCCTGTGTACAAATGCTTTTGTTTTGAATTTTCTTAAGAAAAACATGATAGGATCAAATGTTGAAGGTTGGAAGGAAATCAGAATGAACCAAAGTTTACCATTAAAAGAGAAGAACACTTAAATTTGATTTACTATATATATAACGAATTAAAATATTTTAACACTGGACATATTGTGGGATATTTTTGAATAAATTTTGAGAGTGACTACCTCTACAGATAGACTGTGCTTAAAATACGTTATGAAAGAAGGACAAGGCTGAGACTAACCTGAAAGTGGATTTTAAAATGACAGACCTCAAGAATGGAAAAGTTTTGAAAAAGACACTATACTGGATATACAAAAACAAAAAACAAAAAAACAAAAAACCAGATGATATCTTAGTAATTAAAAGGAATAAACCAATAACAAACAAAAGTGTGACCTGGATAATTTTCCTATATTGGATTTACAAAAGAGGCTTGTTAAAATTTTGAATGATTTTGTGAGAAGAGACAAAAAGAAAATGAAAAGAAATCAAGTTCTAGGATATTTTTTGAAGAAATAAAGATGAAAAATTGTTAAAAATAAAAGGAAGGGTATAAGGTTGGTTTATTTGATCAAGCTAAAATATACATGATGTTTTCTCTAGTAACCCTTAATGGCCTTCTGCTGACATCAGGACTGAAATGATGTGGCTTTAAAGATTAGTTTATAGATAGGAGATGGGATATGGGAAGCAGAGATCATTTATTGTATTTTAAGAGAAGGTATAAAAGGTAAAAAAGGTAAAGGAATCTCTGTGGATTTTATTCTGCTAGTCATTGATGACTATAAGGCAGAAGAGAAGGTACCAGTTATTAAAATTATTTATACTTGTGATGAAGGGGCAAGTAATTCATTTATATAAATAAGAATACTCATTGTTTTCTTTCTATTTTCTATTTTCTATTTTCTATTTCTATTTTCCTTTTTATTTTTTTCTTTTCTGCACTTTCTATTTTCCTTTTTATTTTTTTCTTTTCTGCACTTTCTATTTTTTAAAAATTTTTTTAGTTTGTATTAGCTTTTAATTTTTGAAATTTTAATTGCTGTGCAAATTTTTTTTAAAAAAAACCTCCGATAAGAATTTCTAGAGATTGGAGGAGTTCATTTGTGAAGACCTTTATTGGATGGGCCTGACAATATCTGGATGTCTTGGCAGAAAATATAAGTGAATAGAGTAGAATTTTGTCTCTTCCAAAATTCCTAAGATGTTTAGTCCTTAGAAATGGTTAATATAATTCTTCATATCCTCCATGACTCCAAATCCACTTTCAGGAGTTCTTGGAATGAGAATCCAAGGCACCAAATACCAAACACCAAAGATACAATACTGGTATAGTTAGCTGAAGAACCCGTTACCCACTTGCCATTTCCTTCTTTTGATTTGAACATCTCCCCAACTTTTCTGGAAGCTTTCTGGAAGCTGACTATTATTTCCCAGTGGAACTGCATGACAATCAAGCCATTGATGCATGATTAGAAGAGGCTGTTCCGACAAATGAAAGCAGAAGGTTTTGCTAAGCAAGTTTGTGTTACGAAAAAAATACGAACAAAGAAAAAAATCTTTAAGTAAGCAGAGAGAGGATTTCATCAGGGAATAAAGTGCAAAGTACTGCGGGCTGAAATATTGGTCATGGAGGAGGCCAAAAGAGTGATGAAAACCAGGAGATGGATATTTCATTGTTTAGCAAGGTCATCACAATCAATATTTCGCTTATAGATAAGGCCATGCCAGACTATTTGTCTTGTGTTGACATATCCTGCTATGCAAGCCAGAAACTTTAATCAGAAAAAATCTTAAGGGAGGGGGGAAATCTTGTATATGGTATCACAAACACCCAGATCTTTTGTAGAATATACGCAGGGAAGAACATCCTTTTTAAAATCATCCTTTCAATCTGGAGAAATGGCAGATATTCACCACACCACCACAGAGTGCAATTCCACTCTGCCTTCAACAGGTTTTGCCTTCAGGCCCCAGACAGAGACTGTGGGGTTTTATGAACCCAGTTATGCTGTGACAATTTTAATTTTTGGTATTCCCTGGCCGGTTGTTTGCGGTTTGATTCTCCTTATCGTGTTATGTTGTTATATGCTGCCTGGAGTCATTTGATGATTAAATTGTCTTATAAATCCAATATAGAGGTAGACAAATAGATAGTGTCCCTGGAGCTTGCTTCTGATCACACTGTCAACATTCATTAATGTGATTTGCTATTGAAATTCTGATTTGTTTCCATTGTACTCTGAAGGAGAGTTGCTTTTTTTTTTTTAATCCTCTCCTCCCACTCATCTCAAAAGCATAACTCCTAAAGTTTGTTCAGGTGGCATGAAAGATTTACTTTTGCTTAAAAACAAAACAAGACAAGACAAAAATGGCTGTGTAAACGTACCTAGGTTTTGAATTCTGAATTGCACCGCACAATTCAGATTAACAGAATTGGAAGGGACTTTGTAGGTCATCTAGTCCAATCCCCCACCCAAGCAGGAGATCTTACACCATTTCTGACAAATGGCAGTCCAATCTCTTCTTGAAAGCTTCCAGTGATGAAGCTCCCACAACCTCTGAAGGCAAGCTGTTCCATTGGTTGATTGTTCTCACTGTCAGAAAATTTCTCCTTATTTCTAGGCTGAATCTCTCCTTGATCAGTTTCATATAATTACATATATTAATTTTGACATTTACATAAAAATAACATTTTCCCCCCTTAAAGTTATGAAGATAAATAATTTATATCTTGTTAGATCAGAGAAATGATCTCAAGCAGCATTCTGTTTCAGAGTCTGGGGCTGGACCTTACCAGTGGTAGCTCATCAAAAACTTTCCATTGAGATGTTTACTTAAAATTATTTAATATTGTTTCTTCACCATGCAAGGAATTTAACAAAAGAAGCATTTGGGGTGGAGCAAACAAAAACAAACAAACAAACAAGCTGCATGAGAGGACTTTGGATAAAATCATTCAGATAAATTCACAGAAGCAACTTTGATGACTTCAGAAGGTGATTTTCTCTCTCAACCCAGAGTCATGGGGAGAAATGGGTGGAGAGAGTACTAGCCCTGAGCTGAATGGCAAACAAACAAATGAGCCCACTTTGTTTTTAACTAGTAGTTAAGTTTTTGAAATAGTTCTTGGCCAGACCCTGATTACACATTAGCAATCTGAAGCCTCCTGAGTCATGTCTTCTTGATTTCAAGATCTCAAGACCACTTCAAACCGTTCCACTTTGATCCAAATATAATCATTGTTTAACTTCTTATTAATTTTAGCCTCTTGGTGATAAATCATCGCTCATCAAACTGATTAAAGCTAATCAACTAAACGTCTTAAAAATACTTAGAGCTGATTAGAAGTATACTTCCAATCTGCAGAGGTTTTTTAAAAATAAGTATTACAACAAAGTTTTCCAATGATGGGATTGCATGAGAGAGAAAAGGAAGGAGACGTCTCTTCAGCATCTCTAGCAATGACCAGTTTGTGTAATCCTTCAATGCTCAATATCTGACATCTCTCTTCCAGTAGGGATGAACTACACCTCTCTAGTTTGATCTTAAATGCTGCATCCTGAGTTTGCTTTTAAGGCAATTCTGACAGAGGCCAGCTTCTAAAGAAACACCTTTTCCCATCTTTGTTGCAGTGCTAGCAAAAAGAGTGTTTTCTTTTTCTTTTTAAAAGATTAATAGGCTGTCTGTTTTCAGCCTTCAAGCTGCTTGTTATAGGAGAGAGAGAACTGAAGAGAAATTACATACTTCCTAAGCCAATGTTTTTCTGGCAAAATAAGAGTTATTCCTGTAAATGGGTATCCTATAAAAGATGAGAATTGCTTACCAAACCTTTTAACAGAATGTTATCCAGGACAACACTGTTTCCAAATATAAAGTACTGCTTAGATATTTTATAGAATCTAGTATTTGAACATTTACACTTTTATTAAGACTCTGAAACCACATCTCGTTTTGAAACTGTGTTTCTTTAAGATTTTGTTGGCCTTCTCGCTTTTTAGCTTTCACAGGCCATGCGAGCAGTTCACCCATGGAAGTAAGGTAAGGTCTCCTTTAGATAAATAATTATAAAACAGGCTGGAAGGAGGGAGTTTCTTTGGCCACCCTCCCCATAGCTTGTTGTCATTGCACTTGAGTGAAGATTAAAGAACTTAATTTCATGAAACTGCTTCACTATCTCTTGTATCCCAGCTCAGAATGAACTTGGTAAGGAGTAAAATCCCAACAGTACCAAGGAGATCACAGATCACAGTTGGCTGAGGACAGAAGGTGCTACATTAAAAACTCCTGTCGTTTCTCAAAGAACAGTACATTTTGGACCACATTTTTGCTGGAGAACCTAAAACGCTACTGTCTTTCAATAGGCACATTAAAATCAATATGAAAGTCATGCTGTCTTGTTCTGCTTAAATTCTGTTTTTTTCCAAAACAATTTTGGCCCACTTATGTGCCTATGGATGGGTCCACAGTGTGTTCTGCCCCAGCTACAGACCCCAAAGAATGCAGCACACACAAAGTCTGTACAAACCTTAGTTTACTAAAATAAAATCAGTTTTTTCTTCAAACAAAGGCTGTTAATTAACTTTCTTAACAGCCTGCAAGAATCCAAAGAATAAATAATCTTAATCTTACTATGGTTGGCAGAAAGCCCAGAAGCGATTTGCAAAGAACTAAGATCAAGGCACGAAGGTATGTGAACAAAGTTGTTCCCTGCAAATTGCTTCAGTCGGTGTTCCTCCTTAAATAGGCTAAGGGAGTGGCCAATTAGCCCCAAGCCTTACTCTCGAGACCTCCTCCTGAGGAGCCACTCCTGCCTTTTGGCAGCTCTGCGTGCCCGTGCATCGAGAAGAGGCTCCTCCTCTTCATTCTCTTCACTTAAGGGAGCTTCTGGAGATTCTGAAGACCCTGGCTGAATCCCTGCCTCTGGCACCATATCTTCTCCAGCCTCCTCATTGTCCGACTTGAGTGCCAGCTGCAGAGGCTGCTGGCGCAGCACCACACCAGTCTCCTCGCTGTCTGAATCAGCTACTAGCTGCACAGGCCGTGTACGGGCCACAACACAGTGTGCATATTTCTTGACCAAGAGCTGGATGTACAAATGGCCCTCTGTGGATGTCAGCATCCAGAAGTAGCTGTTTCTAAATAATCATAATACTATAATGGTGAGATTACCAGGTAAGTCATTATTAGGAGAGAGAATCAGTTTCTCAATCACTTCTTTTCCACTTTGCTAGCTTTTTGTGTCTGTTAATGATGCCAGTTAAGGAGATATGCCCTACATTTTGCCAAGCTAAAGTATAATGAACTCAGGTTCATTCATTTTAGAATGTGGCTTCCCATAGTAACAAGGGTAGCGAGCACTTATAATTGAAATGGATGGGCTGTCAATTGCAGGAATGAATTAACAGACACATAAACAGGAGTCATAGCATTAAGGGGAGGGCAAGGAACAGTTTTACCCTCTTGTCTTTCATTAGAAACTATCACCTGGATGTTGTATTCGTGTTGGGGAAAAAAGCTTTCCAAACTTTGACAATGAAAGATCATTTCCTCTGCTCTAGCTACTCATGGTCCTTCAAGACTGCTGTTTGATAGTATAAAAAAATTTCATGTCAAGAATGTTCATGCTGTCAAAACTATACATGGTATAAGTTCTTGATGCAATGGCTCTGCTCATAAATGTGTATTCTAAGACACACACACACACATATTGACAGGGTTCCAAGTAACACCCCCAATGAAAGAAGACTCCAAGAAGTTCTTCAAAGTTCCATTTTAATAGAGATGTTATATTGGCACACCTGGGAAAACCCGAATCTGAAAGCTTCCAGGTTTTCCCCACCCAAAAGAAAGTCCAAGTCCAAGTCCAAGTCCCTGCCCCAGCACCCACATGTCCATCACATGGTCCAATCAATGCACTGTCCCAACTGGAGATGCCTCCCAGTCACACCACTCCAGGTACAGGGCAGGATGTCCTTGACTCTCAGAGAAAAGAATGTTATTATGGCTAGATATCTCCCCAACTCCATACAATCCCCCCTCCCAGTTTCCCACAGGACTAAATGTGGCAGCCCTGAAGATCCAAAGTAACTCTCTCTCTCTCTCCCTCCCTCTCTCTCTCTTTCTCTCTCTCCCTCCCTCCCTCCTTCCCTCCCCCCCTCTCTCTCCCATGAATGGATGAAATGAAGATTGACATGTGAGGAAGAGAGGTTTGTTTACAACCTACTGTATCTTAATTTATTTGTGCTCAAACATGCAACTTGAAATGCAGTTGGCCTTTAGATGTTCAGATAGTCAAATTTCACCATCCAGACTTCTAGTTAAACAAAGCACACACACACACACACACACACACACACACAGAGAGAGAGAGAGAGAGAGAGAGAGAGAGAGAGAGAGAGGGAATGAATGTCAACATAGAAATGAATTCTACCAGAGGAAAGGGTTTGAGCAAGTGTACATAACCAAGAACAGGAATATGCATTAGGATAAAGGTCGGTGAAAATGTACATAAACTTTTATGGAGACTTTAACAACAACGACCAACCAGAAAACATGAATGGAAGGAGAAATAAATACACAGTTAAAAGAAATGAGAGACTCAAAGGGATGGATTTATTCATTCCGAGTGCTGGAAGGACCTAAGGAACATTTCTTACCTCAGTCACAGCAAAGCTTCTTTTCCCACACGGTACCACTTTGTACCACTTGTCATGCAAGACATCCATGAAGCCGTGGGATTTATACTGGCTGATGAGTTCAGAAATATTTGAGGTCAGTGGAGAGTTTGGAGGAAGGCCAATACCATACCCTAGCAAAAGAACAACACCAGTATTTTTCTCATTAGTTGATTCTTGACCATAATTGCCAAACAAGAATATTTAAAATTGTAGCTTTGGCAGATGGTCATTAAAATATGCATCGTAACTCCTATTCGATACTTGCTCCTGAACAGTAAGAAATTAGCTTCTACTGCGGCTCATAGCAACAGTAAGTTTTACGGGAGTGAGAATTTTGCCTTCTCCGTGGGGAAAGTTCTGCTGTCAATGACACTATTAGCTGATATACAAATTACAGAAGAAGCTGACAGCCAGAGAGGCTTCCTGAATCTGAATCTGCAAATTAGGAGTCCCTACTTGACCTACAGACTTCTTCTGGCACTGTAAACCCACTTTGATTTGCTTGACGTTTTACTAGCTAGCAAAGAACTGGACATCTTCTCATACATCCCCTAGAAAATAGTACAGGATTATGGATTAAAAGCTTTTTCACATTTGCATTGTTTCCTTTTAAGTATATCCCACCTAGAGAGAAAAGGAATTGTTGTAATGGACTTCTATACTTTGTAAAGCCAGTGTTGGAGCACTCACAACTTCTGGAGGCAGTTCACACCACTGATTAATTGTTCTAATTGTCAGAAAATTTATTCTTAGTTCTAGGTTGGTTCTCTCCTTGATTCTTTTCTAACCATTGCTTCTTGTCCTGTCTTCAGGTGCTTTGGAGAATAGGTTCACTCTCTCTTCTATGTGGCTGCCCCTTAGATATTGTAAAAATGCTATCATGTTATCGCTAGTTCTTTTTATTAAACTAGACATATGCAATTCCTGCAACCGTTCTTCATATGTTTTAGCCTTCAGTCCTTTAATCTCTTTGTTGCTCTTCTCTGCACTCTTTTTAGAGCCTTGATACCTTTTTTTATTTCATGGCGACCCAAACTGGATCCAATATTCCAAGTGTGGTCTTGCCAAGGCTTTATTAAGTGGTACTAAAACTTCACGTGATCTTGATTCTATCCTTCTGTTAATGCAGCGTAGGACTGGGTTGGCTTTTTTTGCCAGCTGCACTGCTGGCTCATATTTAAGTGATTATCCACTAGGATAATGTATGTCATGATGGTTCCTCCATCTCATAAGTTATTCTAATTCCTCAACCTGGTTAACTCAGTGGCAGTGTGATTCTGCTCCCAGACATCTCCAGTCATCAGAATCATGCAGGTTGAGCATTTCTGGAATGTGTTTTGAGCCCACCACATTAGGGAAGTCTGATTTAAAGACTTCTTTCTTAGAAATAAATAAATTGAGCTCAGAAGCCCAATCTAATATTAAGTTATGATTTATGAAATTTATCCTTTGTATCTATTAAACTGAGTTTAAATGGAACTTGAATATGCTTTTGGGTTCATGACTGCTCTAGAAACCCAAGTGATCTTTACAGCCCAAAGTGGCCACTATCAGGGTCAGTTTGTGTACCAGTTATACTTTTGCCTGAACTAAAGTACTCTACCCACTAGCAACATTTGCACAATGTGCTTTATATAAGACCACACCTAGAACACTGCATCCAGTTTTGGTCACCACCCTATTAAAAAGATGTTGAGATTCTAGAAAAAGTGCAGAGAAGCAACCAGGATGATTAGGGGACTGGAGACTAAAGTATATGAAGAACGGTTACAGGAACTGGGCATGGCTAGTCTAGTCTAGTGAAGATAAAAACCAGGGGAGACATGACAGCAGTGTTACAATATTTAAGGGGTTGCCACAGAGAAGAAGGGGTCAAACTATTTTTCCAAAGCACCTGAAAGCCAGACAAGGAATAATGGATGGAAACTGATCAAGGAGAGATTCAACCTAGAAATAAGGATAATTTTTCTGACAGTGAGAACAATCAACCAATGCAACAGCTTGCCTTCAGAAGTTGTGGGAGCTTCATCACTGGAAGTTTTCAAGAAGAGACAGGACTGCCATTTGTCAGAAATGGTGTAGGGTCTCCTGCTTGGGCAGGGGGTTGGACTAGATGATCTATAAGATCCCTTTCAACTCTGTTAATCTGTTAATATGACTCTATTCTTCTGTTTGGTCCATAAACTACAGCAAGTCTAGAATGGAGCTTTGCAAGAAGCCGGAATTAAGTGGTCTCTGTTGGCCTCCCTCTTAAATTATAATAGATTATAGTTCCAGATTATAATATAATCTTACATTAATGTCCACATCCCTCAGGTTTATTTGAAAGGGGCAGTAGAAGTTCAGAGTTGGCTAGAAAGAAATATATTAACTTCCCACAGCATCTAGTAAAATGTCATTCTGGAGCATTGAGAAAGTCAAAATGGAAGAACCTGATATGGGAGACAAGACAAAACTGATGAGCCTTACAGAAACCTAAACATCTGTCACTGGGTATTAGGCACTCATGCTAGACTTCCATACTTCCATTCCATTCCTCTTTATCACGTGTTAGGCTATAGGTTGAAAGAAATTCAGGGTCTTTGATGTCTCATTTTATCAGCCCTCAACATTTCTGAATGACTCACTTATTATAAAATCAGTATTTTTGGCTATGAGATTAATGGAAGTTTTGCATTGCTAAGGCTGCTTTTTATTATAAGATTTTATGCTTTTTTCTTCCCAATGGTCTTTCTGCTTACTTGTTGCGAGCCATTCTGAGAATTTTACATCAACACGCTCACATAATAAATATGGGAAAGGGAGGTTAATATCCATTGACCCATCTGGTAATGACATTGGCATATGGAAGATGAAATGCAAAAAGAAGTAAATGATCGGAAGCAAGAATTAATAAAGTGAAATGAACTGTGTGTGAATGAAATAAAGAGAAAGGGGAAGGATGCATGATATCTCAATGAAGCTGGTCTGATTTTTATGGAACTCGGCTGATAAATACATTCAGGGAAGTGAATGTGGAGATTGTGAAGAAAGGGCTAAATATATATGTGAAAAATATTAGGGTGAGGTCATCTAGATGGCTGTGAAAAGCACCTCTGATTTTAGCATAAATCTTTTCATAATTACAAATGGGAAAAGAATGAATCAAAAAGCATGCTTGATATGATTACTTGTGATCAAAGATAGAACTATGAAGGATTCAAGAGTGATGACAGCTTCTGAACATGGGACAAACCATTGTTTACTAGCATTAAGAGTGCATCTTGGGGGAAAATAGAGATGGAAATAAAAGAAAGAAATGTGAAGGAAATGATCTAGATTATTCTCCCAACAGGGAAAGTAGATGCAGAAGCTGTTTAGAAAAGAGGAAATCAGAGAAATGTATTCTGTAGTTCCTGAGAGTAGAACTAGTGAGTTAAAACTATAAGGAGATGGATTCAGGCTAGACACCAAGAGAAACTTTCTGAGTGGAAAAAGTTGCCACATGAACGGGGAAATTATTCTTTGATGGCGCTCCTTACACAGAAGCTGGATGATCATTTGTAAGAGAAGCTCTAGCCTGCAGTGAGCAAGGAGTTGCATTAAATGGTTTCTGAGATTTCTAACTTTATGATTCTGTGAAAAGAATTGTGTTACAGAGTTCTACAGAAATATGTGTGGTTACGTTAAGAATGAAAAGGAAGCTTGGTGAAAGGATGATGTGAAAGAGATTGTAGGGGACAAAAGAATCCACACAAGAGAACAATTGTGGCAAAATATAAAGATGAGAGAAACATATTGTACAATGTATTCAGAGAGAGCAAAAAAGAGTTGCAAAGAAAGTAGACAAAGATAGAAAAATGATTAAAAATTAAAAAAGAACAGCAAAATGCACAATATTTTGAGGGAAATTAGTGTGATATATCATGGATACAAGAGAAGAGATATAATGCTTAGTAAATGATTGAATATTGAATGGCAAGTAAGATGTGGGCTAACAACAGTCCATCAATTGTTTCATGCACTGTATTTATGGAGGGCGATTTAAATTTGCTTATTTGAAGTGAAGCAAGAATGAATGAGTGAGTGAGTGAGTGAATGAATGGAATGGAATGCTTGGGATCACATTGCTATTATTATTGCACTGAGAATATGAATGTGCATGTACTTTTGCATACAGATGTTGCTGTGTGGTTGGCCTGAATTATTTGCATTGCCTAACAGAGAATTTAATGATGCAATGTGTGTAAGGACATGCTTTTACCTATTGTGAGTTTGCAGTGACACAAGAAATATAAAAATAAGTTCAAGTGGAGATTGGTTATAAAAAAACACCATAAAATAAGAGGATATGGGATCAAGGATGAATAGATGCTGAACATATGTGGACTAAACACAAAAATAAAAGACCAGTATATTGAGGTGATTTGATGATACCTTGAGAATATACGAGGCATGAATCAGAAAAGAAATATAAAAAGGAAGAGTGAATGGGTCAAGAGGAAGATGCTCCAGTAGTTTTGGTATTGTACCCAGGGCGCCTATTATTGTTGGCATTATTACATTTTTCAACTGAGAAAGAGAGCCTCAGGTTTACACCAGTTAAAAAGAAGATGTCTATTAAGTGAATACATTCCAAAGAGCTCTGCGATTTTGCCAATGGGGATTTCTAATTGCTTGTATAACCACATGCCAATTCATGACTATTAGTGGAGTCCACTAAGTCCTTGCACAGAACTGGAAAAGAGCAGATCAGCGATTCCTGTACCATGTTTTGCATCTGGGAAATATGACATCGTTTTATATTAAGTGGTGCCCTTGTGTGTTTGGATATGCAAGAAATTACATTTAGTCAGCTTGGTTGGTTCACTCTAAGGGTTGTCTATTTGAACTAGCTAAGTGTTTTACAGAGTGGAACCAGTCATGCTGTAGAAAGTTAAAAGTCCATATTTGCCAGAAATAAGAACTGGGATATTAGTCATAACATTATTCTTTGCTTGCCTCCAATGTGGCAACCACAAAAATACTCCTAGGCCTGCCTGCCTTCCTTCCTTCCTTCCTTCCTTCCTTCCTTCCTTCCTTCCTTCCTTC
>WNWU01000034.1:3593788-3604509 GCA_012654045.1 Ptyas mucosa | reverse complement strand
AGCCACCCTGAGTCTCCGGAGAAGGGCGGCTTACAATGCGTTAAGCAATAGCCTTCATACTTTTGTATATACCTGCTTAGTAGGGCTTTCGTCCCCCCCCCCCCAAGCAGTGTTTTTTTTTATTATTATTATACAAAGTCAGTTTATTGCCCCCACAATCCGGGTCCTCATTTTACCTACCTCGGAAGGATGGAAGGCTGAATCAATCATGAGCCTGGTGAGATTTGAACTTGCAGTAATTGCAGGCAGCTGGTGCTACTTAACAGCACTTTAGTCTGCTGCGCCACCAAGGCTCTTTGAAGTGTAATTCTTCCTGACTTTGTGGATGCAATTTGGGGGAAGAGAAGGACAACATTTTTTAGCAGATGTAGCCCTTAACATGATAATATTTATGGAAAATATTCCGGAATATCTGCGGAAAATATTACAGCAAGCTATGAAGGTGCAGATTTAGAATTGGTAATTCTCCCAATTCCTTCTATTTTTATTTAAAAAAATTGAGCTATCTTGGCAGCAGCTACAAAGGCTGTTTTGCCATTGATATGACTTATAACAGGTGAATTTGAGATTAGATTAACAAATTCTACATTGCAGACCTTTCCATGTGTAAGATTCCACAGTGATTTTCCAAAATGTACTTATTTTAACAAACCGGTAAAGTAAGTAAATAACTGGAGGCCATAATATAGGAATAAATGAAGTACATTTCGAAAAACATCTGTCAGGGTGGGAATATCACCCATGAAGCCTGTGATCTCCAGGAACACAAGGAAGCATACATAAAACTCTCTCTTTCAGTTTTTCTGCAAAACAACCACTGTATAAAGTAGTTTCTAATAAGCTGCTAGTAAACTTGTAGTAGGCTTCCATAGGTATGACCATGCTTTACTTGGACCCTAAACATCTTAGCTGCTGCATGACCAATAAAATGACAGCATGATCTCTCCCCTGGTCCAATTTTGGAAAAATAACAGATATTTTGGCGAAGTGTTAATATTGCAGTTGTAGGCATAGCAATCTGTGTATGGAGCAAAATCCCTGTGTTTTGTATGCTTTGCTCTTTCAGAATAAAGAGCAGGAGTGGCCTACTTTTGGATGGAATCTGAAAGTACAGTGCTCTGGATGAAAAAAAAATTCAAATATGCCATTACATATTAGTTTAAGCTAAATGTAAATTAGTTCACATTTAGAACAGATGGCAGCCAGGCTTGGAGGGATACATATATATATTTTCACATTCATATATTTGCTCTCCTTCCTTCCACCCTTCTTAGTACGACTAGTAGAAACTGAATATTTCTGCAAATCCTCCTCCTCCTCTTCCTCCTCCTTCTCCTTCCCCTCACCCAGAATTGGGAAGAACACACATCATTCTTCAGATATTAAGATGAATGGTTGGAGAAGCTTACTATTATGCCTCAACAGCCAATAGATGATAACAAATGTCAGTGTCCCTTCACATCTCTGTAGCTTTAAAATCTAGCTGTTTCATATATTTGGAACATCAAGATTTTCTCCCCCAGATTCTGAAATGATGGAACTTGGGATGGACAGACAGCGGCCCCCTTACTCTGTCTGAAAACTAGCCAGACCAGAATGGAGTGGCTGGAGTCACTGAGCACAATATGTTCGCTCCACATATGGAGCACAGCATGTCTTCCATTCCATGCACAGCTCTATATAGTCAAGAGTTGCTGCTCAGATCTTTTATTAGTCCAATTTAAACCACAATTTCTTCATTGCTGAATATTTTATGTAGATTTTAATTCTGGGAAAAAAAAAATAGAACCAACATTTTGCTCTCCTGGAGGGAAGAGAGAAATCAGTGGTACTTCCTGCCTTTCATTATCCCCTTGTCCTTGATCACTCCTAGCCCATTTAACAACCTGATTTAGCCAATCTCATAACCTTTGAAGGGATTTATAGCATTAATCTGTTTCTCTTTTAAATATATTGTTTTGCAAGGGCTCCGGCTGTGGATTTTTAATTAAGGCACTTCACCCATCGCGTGAGGCAATTTGCATGCTGGCCAAAAATACTTAAGAAAAATCATATTTTTTATCATCAAGACTGTGATCCAGACAGCCATGGACCTTTGATAATTATAAGAGAGAGGTTGAATGTTTCATTTTCAAAATGTGAACTGCCTTACATCATGTCACATCACTCTCTCTCCCTTTGTCTCTTTCTTTCTTTCTTTCTTTCTTTCTTTCTTTCTTTCTTTCTTTCTTTCTTTTTCTTTCTTTCTTTCTTTCTTTCCTTCTTTTCTTTCTTTCTTTCTTTTTCTCTTTCTCTCCCTCTCTCCCTCCCTCACTCTTCCTCTCTCTCTCTCTCTCTTTCTCTCCCCCTCCCTGTTTCCCTGTCTCCCTCTCTCTCTTTGTGATATAATGGAGATTAAAGGCAGACAAACACACAAAATCCCTTCGTTTTCTGAATCCACTATTACTGTACCTCTCTTCTTGATTGTTTAATAAGATGATTTCTCTTTTATTCCTCACTCAGTTCTAAAAGGGATGCAACGAGTACTCCAAGATGATCCACTGGAATGCAGAAAGAAATATTGTATCTGTTTATATCTTTCATCTTTGTAGTTTATGTTTTTGGGGGTATGCTTTGTGTACACCCCCAAATGTGTGCACAAATGTTTGCACCCTCCCCCAAATACATGTATATTTATAAAATGTTGAAAATATGTGTGTGTGTGTGTGTGTGTGTGTGTGTGTGTGTGTGTGTGTGTATAACAAAGCATAAATATACATGTATTTGGGGTTTGCGCACAAACATTTTATACTGATCAAAGTGCACATTTTTTTTAAAAAAGTAAGAGATGCTACTGTTCTACGAGAGGCAAGGGTGGAAAAATCTTCTTTAGAACAATCTAAACTCCTGGAGATTTTAGAAAATATTTTCATGTCATGTTCTTGAGTGATTGGTCATTACCAATCCCATAGTCCTGAGATTCTTTGGCGGTTCCCCTGCAGTGTGTAGCTTTAACAGTCAGTGTGGAATGAACCATTTTTGAATTTTTATTGCAATCTAATGATCTGTAGAAATTATTATGCCTATGCTGCCTGCTAGGAAAAAAAGAGCACTGCTCCTTATTCCTATATATCAGGAGTTGTGTGGAGTTGCATACATTCTTAGAGAATAAATCCAGAATGAGGGCAAGCCCTTCTATGCATCAACTAAAAACGCTCCTAATAATCTCTGTTTCTTGACGCTGCTGAAATTTATTTTTTCAGCCACTGTCAAGTTGCACTTTTAAACGGATTTGGGAGTGTTATAAGTAGCGCCATTGCTGGTTCAGGTCCACCTAGTCTGTTATGCTACTCCCATAGCAGTGAGCCAGATGTTCAGCCGCACTATTTACTTCACAGCTACCAATCTGAGGCCAAATTAAGAGGACTTTAAATGAATATTTGCATTTAGCATGCAAGTATTTCTAGCAAGTATTTTAAAGTGCACCGCTTGGAGCTGGTGAAGTTGATAAATATTAATTTTGACATCCATGATAGAAGATGTCTTTTCTTAGCAAATGCCAACTTGAAAGGAGAGATATTTTGAGAAATACAGCAAGGGAAGAAAAATTTACCACCATCACATTTTCAGTAATTATCATCAACCTCCCTCCAACCAATACTACTTTCACATTTGACATAAGGATACATTCAATATGAATCTAATTTAGTCTGTAGAAAAAAACTGGTTCTTAATTATATTCTATTCTTGCAAGATCCAACTAGGGTCGGTCAAAACCAGAGGTTTATTCTTCCGAGCATTCAGATGTGTGCTGGAGCCCATCCTCAGGGAACTTCTCTCTATCAGAATGTGTGCTTTGGGCTATTCTATACATCATATTTATGCGGTGCCTTCCTATTGGTTGATTGGTGTGTTGATGGCTGGTGATTGGCTGTTGTTTCCTTGTGCTGCCAGGTTCTAGGCTCCTAAGTATCTGATAAGCTGGTAGTAAATCAGCACTCCTGTTGACTGATCAATACCATGTAGTTTTTCTCATAGATAATTCACCTGCAATTTTCTGAATTGAAAATTAACTTGTCCCTCGTACCATCAGTAACTGTAGACTATTCCTCTACTAACAGAGAAATTGGCATGCTTGATTTGCTAGTGTCACTACTATGGAATTTTCAAGTAGTTCTTCTGGTACAAAATATTTCACCTGATTAACTTAAGAATGTTACTACACATCCTAGTGATGTGCTCCTAATGTAATAAGCTTCTTGATTCTGGAAATTGAGCTACCGATCTTGTCTAAAATTGCTTCCCAAACAATAGTGACAGATAATAGTCTTAAATGGTGTTTGTGTCCATTTTGATTCTCCAGAATGTTAATCTTGAACTCATTTACCATCCTTCATTGCTTTAGATCCTTATCTGAATTTAGATTGCTTTTTTTCTGGGTTACTGCTATACTTTTTAGTTCACTTACCGTTTAATTGCCAGAATACACCATTTTTAGAAGCCCACTAGAAAGCATTTTTTTTTCAAATATTTTCCTAGCCTGATGTTTTCTTATTAGTCATACAGAGATATATGGAAAATTATCATTTTACAACATCTAGAGAGGCATGACTTAATGAAAGCTATCCACTTGCACATAGGATGCATGTATTTATTTAGAATAGAATAGAATAGAATTCTTTATTGAGAATGAGGGTGTGGCTAACTGATGAAGTCTTATAAGGCAGAAATAGATCTACCTTAGTCTCCCAATGGGCAGCAAAAGGTCTGCTGGCTGCCAGAAGAAAAGAAAAAAAGCCCAGAAACTAGTGAATGAGATTTCACTGAACTAGGGCTGCATAAAATCTTGGCTTACGTAGGTAGAACCTGGCTAATGAGAATACACACACACACACACACACACACACACACACACACACACACACAAAGTGTTTTTCTATTGAAGCACCTGGTCTATCCCAATATGGAGGGAGCATACTGCTTCCCTTTCGCCTTTCAGCTCCTTTATTTCTTTATCAGCAAATATAAATTTGGTATTCTCTCTCTCTCTCTCTCTCTCTCTCTCTCTCTCTCTCTCTCTCTCTCTCTCTCTCTCTCTCTCTCTCTCTCTATATATATATATATATATATATATATATAATATATATATATATATATATATAATATTTTATTTATATTCCACTTTTTCTTCAGGAGCTCAGGGAGGCTTACATAATAACTCTGGGCTGGTGAACTTGAAGGTAAATGACTGAACAAATCTCCAAGGCTGAAAATGAACTTGGATCCTGGTCTCCCTAGCTGTGATCTAAGAGTTCAACCATTATATCACATTGGCTCTCAAAGGTTCTAAGAAGATTTTAAATGGGATCTAAGGCTCAAATACCCATAAGATATGGGTTACATGTCCTATCTCTAAGGGAATGTTGACAGGAGGCAATCGAGAGATGAGCTTTCTTGGTCATGGCCCCTTTTCCTCTGGAACAATTTACCCTGGAAATAAGGATAGATCTGTCCCTTCTTAAGGTTTGGAAAAGCTGTGAAGAATTGAATCTTCTGTAGGGTCTTTGAGAATGGAATGGAGGTGCAATTACACGCCCCCAAAGTGATAGAGGCACCTGAGTATAGCATAGAAAGTATCAATTTTTTAAAAAAATCTAAAAAGAATGATTTTGTATTATGAAATCTTCAGTCAAATGCTGTCGTTTTTAGGACATCGCTATAAAAAAATCATACATGCATGGAATTAATTCTCTTTCCCAGAATTATGAAATATTACAGGAGATTTCAATAATGTGACATTGCAGGACTGTTACCAGTACTCTTCCTTATGTAGTAATTCCCTAAAATACTTAATAATTTGAAGTTTATTACCAGGGCTGATGGAAAAGTTACCCCAATAAAATGGTGTGCCTAGTAGACTCTTGATGTTGCAAAGTTTCCTTTCCCATTGAAATTGGAAGTTCTCCACCAAGAAATTTCTTGACTATAAATTAAAATTGAAAGTTTTTTAAAAAAAAACACATTGTAAAATAAAGACAGTGGCAGATGACTTCCAGACAGCTGTTAAAAAAAGCTACATATGAATGTGTCCGACTTAAAAACAACCTAAACTACGGCTGATAGTAGCATCTCTCTTGAAGAAGTTAAACTGGATCAGAGTGCTTAGACCCATCTGCAAATGCCTGGGCTGTGTTTCATATTAGGTATTAAAAAAAATCCAAACTAAGACAATGGGCAATCAGTTCAATATTGTTGCCAGGATAAAGCTACTACTCCAAATCTACATTCAATTCTGCAATAAATTTAATTTTGGTACAGTTTGAGTTCAGAAATTGCTGAAGATGTTGTCCATCCAATTCTAAATGAACATGAGGTATAGAAACTTGCTGTTTTATTTTTAAATGAATTATGGGGGTCTTTGTATTTGAAATGTACTACATTTTAAAGTCAACCAGGCTATCAATTAGTCTATGATCAGAGAGTTTGGCTAGGAATGGGGAAATCCCAAAGTCAAATTACTCCTGGATTGGGAAATATCTGGAAAACTATGCATCTGCCATTTCCTTTTAGCCAAACTTACACCGAGAGTTACAATAAGGCAACTATGACAAAGAGAAATCATGGCAAAATAATTATACCGGGCTGAAATGGAGTAAGAATATTGGACATTAGAATGATATTTTCCTATTTGGCCATCATTATACAGGTAGTTCTTGACTTACAGCAGTTCATTTACGGACCATTCATAGTTATAACATCACTGGAAAACGTGACTTATGACCATTTTTCATACTTAAGACTATTGCAGGTGATGTGAACAAAATTCAAACAGTTGGCAACTGACTCACATTTGTGACCGTTGCAGTGTCCTGGGATCATGTGATCCCCTTTTGCGATCTTCTGACAAGCAAAGTCAGTGGGTAAACCAGATCCACTTAACAAATGATGGAACTAATTTAATAACTGCCATGAGTCACTTAACAACTGTGGCAAGAAAGGGCGTAAAATGTGGCAAAACTCACTTAAGAAATATCTTGCTTAGCAACATAAATTTTGGGCTCCATTGTGATTGTATGTCAAGGACTCCTTGTATATCTATTCTAAAGAGTCAGTTTGGTGTAGTATTTAAACGCCCTAGGCTGGAAACCTAGAGACCCTGAGTTCTATTCATGCCTTAGGCCAGGGGTGAAATCCAACAGATTCTGACAGGTTCTGGAGAACTGGTAGCGGACATTTTGAGCAATTCCGAGAACCAGCAAATACCACCTCTGGCTGGCCCCAGAGTGGGGAGGGAATGGGGATTTTGCAGTATCCTTCCCCTGCCACGCCCACCAAGCCACACCGACCAAGCCACACCACGCCCACCAAGCCATGCCCATAGAACAGGTAGTAAAAAAAATTGGATTTCACCACTGCCTTAGGCCCAAAGCCTGCTGAATGACTTTGGGCCAGTCACTTTCTCCCAGCCCTAGGAAGAAGGGCCCATCGCTGCTGAAAAACCTTGCCAAAAAAACTGCAGAGACTCGTCCATGTAATCTGAATGCTATTTTGGAGCTTTGGACGTTAGCTGTCCAGGATTCCAGCTTTCCCCAAGCACAGCCAGCATGGCTAAGATTGAAACATGTTTTTGTTGAAGAGCTCCAATGAGCTCCATAGCTACCCAGCATTCTTTCTTCTTGTGGACTTTGTCAAGAAGGGAAACTTCCCTGTTGCCATCTGATTTTTTTTTTGGGGGGGGGGGGCTTTTTTAAGGTACCAATATATTCTGGCCACAGCAACCTTGGACAAAGACAGGTTTTGTTTTTAAGCTTTCTAGGTCAGAAAGCCACTTTAATGTTTCAGCGCAGACTGCTCCTTCACTTGAAAGCTCGTGGGGGACTTTATCATACCTGCCATCTGCCAGCCCCATATTAGCCTTGTCAAGTACCATGAAAAGGTTAGCATTCGTTAAAATAAAATTAATAAATCCCACAAATCTTTACCACCGAAATGTAGAATATTTAAGGTGGATTTTGCCTGGCAAGAGACAAGAAAGTCGAAAACATTAACGTAATAAATGCACTACTTTCAGTAAGTTTGGTGGCTGCATTCTCTAGCCTGATTTCACATTAAAGACCCTGATTCATAATATCTCCTCTTACTGTTCTAGAATGCAAATTTGCCAGGATTTCTTTTTCTGTCCCATATCTACATACGATATAGACACTCATGTTTATTCACACCTGCGTGTGCTCTTTCTCTCTCTCTAAATAAAACCGGGATAATAAAACTCTCCCTAAATAAAAATAAAAAAAATACATTTTACATGGTGAACTAATTCAGGAAGCTGCCAGGTTTGGGGACTCTGTTCCCCTCACCCGTATTTTAAAGTATGAAAGGTACATATTTACAATTTATCTTCCCTGCATTTATTATTGCACTTATACCATGATTTCCTCTAGGAGCTCAAGGAGGCGCGCATTGGTGTCTTCTCTTATTTTATAGTCACACAGCTGCCCTGAAAGGAAGGTTGTATTGAAAAATGGTGACAGTGCAAAGTCACTCCGGGAGCTTCACTCTCAAAAGGAACATTCACAATGTAATCATTATGTATTAGCCTGCCATACTATAATTTTCACTATGCAAAAGAGCTGAACTGGAAGAAAAATGACAGGACAGTCCAATTTGCACAACACAGTTCTCATTAAAATGTATCACCTTATATACGAACGGGGATAAAATAATCTATGTTTGTTTCCTAAGCAACTTTGGATCAGCCATCCAGCTCATTTACTTTTCATTGCTTCCTGTCAATCAAAGAAAGCCAAGGGGTAGATCTCACTGAAATGGGTAGAGAAACACTTCTTCTCCACCCTTTTGTGATAATAAGCACAAGGAAGAAATGATTGCATTATGTTATGAGTATTCTCCCCACTTCTCCATCACATTAACTGTCATTTGCAGGTGGAGATAGGTCTCTGGTTTGCTTCCTGATTCTAAATTCTAAACCCCCAAACTGGCTCAATATTTGTGGTACCTTAATTACATGATAAAGTCAACAGACCAAAAATACAAATTGTAATTCTCTTCCATGATAAAATTGATATGCACTAGAAAAAGCCTTCAGACAGGATCCCAGTTTGAAGTAAAAAGTGGAATGCCTTCAATGTTGCAAGATCAAATAAAAATGATATTCTAAAAGCTATTGGCACCACAGATGATTGTCAAAGAGATAGCAGGGTAGGCTGAATTCCTACATGTTGGCTGAATTCCTACAAGCTTTGGCATGCTTGCAATGACAAATCCCTATATTTCATTGGTAATATAGGAATCTTACATCTCATGAATAAATGGAATGATATTGGTATTTTTCACCACACTATTCTCATATTAAAGCTGGCATAGGAGGAACTCATGTGATCTACAATACCTGTTTGATCATGTTAAAATTTTCCCTGTGAGTATTACTGAGTCTTTTATTTACTTACAAAACATTTTTAGACCACCAGTGGAAATAAATCTTCATTATTTTCTGTACATTACAGTATCTGTACTGTACAATACTCCCTGCCCTATGTATGTTCTCTGCGTCTGTTCCAAATATATTCATGTTTGCATTCAGTTTTCCATAATATGCTAATAACTGTAATTGTCTTATCAAATGTAAGTAATCTCTTCTCAATGCACCTTCCCCAGAGGTGATCCTTTTTCTATTTGGTTTTTGAGCTGGGAGATACTTCAGGATGGAAATCAGTGAGCAATTAAGCCCCCTTGTATAATGAGAGATTCTGATTTGGTGGAATACGTCAAGTTGCTTCAAAGGAAATGTCCTTAGCACAGAAGAGGTGATGCCTTTTTTATTCTAGATCAAACTTTGCATATTGCCAGAGGCAAAATGAAAGAGAGACCCAATGTTGGGAAAGCCATCAGATCACCAAGCTGGTGTAAAGATGAAAGTCTCTCTCTCTCTCTCTCCCTTCCTCTCTCCCTCCCAGGGGTCAAATGCTACTGGTTCGGGCCAGTTCAGTCAAACTGGTAATGATGGCGGCAGGTGGTTCGAAGAACTGGTAGCGATGGCAATGTGAGGCTCTGCCCACCCACCCGTTATACCCTCTGCGCATGCGCAGAAGGGTCTGCGCATGCATGTGACGCGTGCACTTCTGAACTGGTAGGGAAAGTAAGTAGATTTCACTCCTGCTCTCTCCCCATCTGATTAACAATTGGGATTATTTCTTTTATGAACCAACATGATTTAGAGAGACTAGTCTGATGTGATGGAAAACACATATAGCAAAGGCAGTGAAACAGGTTGGGGTGCAAAAGAAGATTGTGTTTTTATTTTCTTGGGAATCCCCAAAATATTGCAAGCTTTGGGTAAAAATTTTCTTTTTACAGCTAGCACCTGCCTTTATCATTGTTTGGATATTAACTCAACATGTAGAATAGCTAGGAAATTGCCCCATCCTTTCTCTGCCTGGAGAAAGAGATAATAAACCACTAGCTCTCACCAACAGAACATTTCCAAATATTTTTGGAGAAGCTGCTTTTTCTAACCCTCTTGCTACTTCTAACTATCTTGAATCCTTCGTTTTGCTATATGCTGTCAAGTACATACACAGCAATGGTGAAATCATTTTTTTTAAACTACAGGTTCTGTGGGCGTGGTTTGGTGTGCATGGCAGGGGAAGCATATTGCAAAATCTCCATTCCCACCCCACTCCAGGGCAAGGATACTGCAAAATCCCCATTCCCACCCCACTCCT
>WNWU01000034.1:3538635-3588115 GCA_012654045.1 Ptyas mucosa | reverse complement strand
TGTGTGTGTGTGTGTATACATACAGTACATATGTAATATATGGATAATGATTTTATTAGTGATGCTATTTATGGAAGCCACAATGGCTCTAAATTTGGTATCTATCTATCTATCTATCTATCTATCTATCTATCTATCTATCTATCTATCTATCTATTACAAACTATTCTAAAAATACAAGTTCCAGTATAATGATAATGTAATATATGGATAATGATTTTACTAGTGATGCTATTTATGGAAGCCACCATGGCTGTAAATTTGGTATAAATTATAAAATGATATTATATACATATAAAAGAAGAACCACCTCTTTAACCTCTATAGTACCTTAACAGGTAGGATTTTTTTGTCAGACTCAATTTTCAATTTTCAGTGACTACATAGAGTTTTCTTGGCAACATTTTATTGAAAATGGATCTTATTGCTCTCTTTCTGGGAGATAATGCCCGGCCCAAAGCCTCATCCAACTAGTTTTGTGCTTAAGATGGGACTACAACTCACCATCTATTTCTAGCCTGACACCTGACACCTTAACAACTACACTAAACTCAGCAGAGAGGGCATAGCTAATATTACCAGACCAAGTCCAGTTGCCACTACTGTGTTGTGATACAAAAGTGATGCATAATGACTTTATGACCTGAATGTGTAAATGAAAGGCCCTTCCTTACCTTGGGGTCATGTATTCCAGACAATTCTTCATAGATTTTCTCTCCCACCATAACAGCAGCCAGATTAGCAGTGTATGTGGAGAGACAAAATAAACAAAAAATGGCCCAGAGATTCATTAGAAACCTTCCCGTCCAGCACTTTGGAGGTTTGATGGCGGCTGTTCTCCCAAACAAGATGGCATAACAGACATTCAAAGCAGAGGAAAAGGAGAAAACCTTATCCTTGTTTCTACCCTTTGGGGTCATTCCAAAGGGGCTCTTCCATTCATACAGAGTCAGGAAGATTGCAGTGATGTGTAGAGCTACAAAGATGCCCAGCCACATGGTCCAGTGCAGTGGCCACATAAAGGCTCCAATAGGAGCTGCTGTGTCTTTGGTCCTCACCAGGATGCCCAAACTGGTGGAGAAAAAAGGGCTGGTGAAATCAATCACTTGGCTACGGGCTGTGTTGATGCTAAAAGATGTCACGGCCATGTGGGCTGTCCCAGCAAGAAGATCACCTACCAGTCCGGTCCACTGGCCATTTTTCAAACCACCGTATTTCCCATCACCGACGATATACAGGTCAAAATCAAAGTTCATATCTTCAGCCAACTTTTCCAACAGATCTATGCAGTAGCCATAGCAACACTGCTTAAATTTGGTGGGTACTGTGTCATTGCCTCCTTGGAGGCTTTCAAAAAGAGCATCCAGCACGGCTGAATCTTTGGTCAAGGGATCCATACAAAATTGTCCTGCAGGACACAATCCTTCATCATCCACAGTCCTTGTGAATACGAAGGGGTGTTCAATGAGCGTCACCACCCTCAGATGTAACCTAGTCGGATGCTGGTTGTGATTCTTGTGCCTCTGAGCCTGCTCTGGCCAGATCCCATAATCCATGACAACCTTGCCTTCTTGCCAACTCCCCAAGCGAGTCCACATTGGGTTCCCAACAGGGTCATGTTGCAGATTCCAAATGAAGAATTTGTTTTCTGAACTAATGATGGAAGAACCTTTTACCTTAATGTGGCCACTGAGCCCATGGAACGTAGTGTTGGCTAAAAACCTATAGGACAAAAGTAAGAAGTTATGAGCAGATATTCAGAGGACAGAATAACATCTTTTAACATCTTTTGGAGCTGGGATTGTTTTCCTCCCCCCCAACACATTTATGCTTTTTCTTCAAAAGTGAGAAGGCCAGTTCAGATACCTCTTTGGGATGAACAAGATACATGCATGTGCTTCCACCTGCAGCACTCATCGCACAATGAGAGGCCTACATTGTAAGATTTTTCAAGTCCACAATAGGCAAGAAAGCCCCATGCTTTGGGAACTATATGAATATCTGTATATATTTTGAAGGTCCTGGAATGGAAAGGACCTTTTCTTTTTAATATGTCCACCTTGTGCTGTAGGGTTTTTTTTGTTCATTCAGGGCTGAAATTTACAAAGTTTCTGAGGCAAAAATCACAACTTCAACAGGATTTAGACACAGATACAAATGGAAATAGACACATGTTTTGCTTCCTTCACCCAAACATCTTCAGCTAGAGTCCTAGATTAGCTTGGCTTGCCTATTCTGTATGGGCTTACAATCAAAATGAATAAATCCTCAGAACCCAGGGAACAAATCATTTGCAGACATGTTTGGATGAACCATAGGAGTAGAACAATGGTGGGTTTAATTTTTTTTTATTACCGGTTCTGTGGGCGTCGCTTGGTGAGTGTGGCATGGCTTGGTGGGTGTGGCAGGGGAAGGATACTGTAAAATCTCCATTCCCACCCCACTCCATGGGAAGGATACTGTAAAATCTCCATTTCCTCCCCACTCCAGGGGAAGGTTACTGCAAAATCCCCATTTCCTCCTGATCAGCTAGGATTTGGGAGGCAGAGAATAGATGGGGGTGGGGCCAGTCAGAATTTTTATTACCAGTTCTCTGAACTACTCAAAATTTCCACTACCGGTTCACCAGAACTGGTCAGAACCTGCTGAAACCCACCTCTGGAGTAGAACCTGTTTACCCAAATGCCTTGCTATCTGAGCTATAGACAGTGGATGTTCCTCTGTGTTTATAATATTTTTCAAATGATAAATGTTAATAAGGAGTAATTTGTTTGGCCGACAAGTCATCATTTAAAAATATTATATAGACTTGGCTTTGTTTTTGTAAGAGCAAGACATATTCTAGAGGTTCCTTTCATGTTAGTTAAAATATAAGAACAGAGAGAATCCTTCTCTCCCACTAGCCTTATTTATGGGGATTTCTCAATTGGTTATTGATTTATTTCAGGATGAACAGAAAACAAGGCCCATTTGAACACATTTGCACAAGAGGAAAATCCCAAAGACTGAATGGAGATGAATGCAACCATCTATGGAACTGTCATTCATGTTAATTTAAGATGTGGGAGAGGGGGAGTTTATTTATCCTTGGAAGTAGCAGAACAGATAAATGGAAAGTGGGTTAAACTTTCCCGCTGAAGGAGAACTTTTGTGCCCAAAGTACATTTAGTCAGCTTATTTATTTGTATTCGTCCTAATGTTATTCCAATTAAATTCACAAATGCCGTTTGCCGTTGAGTATGAGCAGATTTTTAATGTATGTAAATGGCCCTCTTTCTGCATATGTACATATTTGTCCTGAATTGTTTTGGCTCCCTAATTTGGAGAAATGTTCTTTGTTAAGATGAGATTTCTTCTTTCACTTGCTAGCATTTCTTCTCTATTTCTAGCACTATTTCTTATTTTTGGTGAGTGTGTTTGGGGGTACCCATTTATTTTTCTACTCTGCACATGAAGGCTGCATTCTGGCATTCATTTGCAGGGTCTCTGAACAGCCACAGACAACAAGTAGTCCTTGATTTACAATAAGTTCATTTAGTGAATGTTCAAAATTACAAGGCAGTGAAAAAAGTGACTTATGACCATTTTCCACACTTACTACTGTTGTAGCATCTCCACAGTCATGTAATAAAAATCCAGACACTTGGCAACTGAGTCACATTTATGACTATTGCAATGTCCTGGGGTCATGTGATCACTTTTTCCTACCTTCTGACAAGCAACGTCAATGGGGAAACCAGGTTCACTTAACAATCATGTTACTAATTTAAGAACTGCAGTGATTCACCTAACAACTGTGGCAAGAAAGGTCGTAAAATGGAGCTTAATTCATTTAAGAACTATCTCACTTAGCAACAGAAATTTTGGACTCAATTGTGGTCATAAACCGAGGACTACTTATACACACGTTGCCGGTGAATGGATGAATGCTGTGTGCTAGGACAGCATGAGTCCCATTCCCTTTCAGCATGAAATGACTGTTTGCAATGAGGTAGAGTTACTTCTAATCATGGCTTCCTGAAAATTTGAATTTTTATGATGTGCATTTGTCATATTCACACAGAGTGTTTGTTAGTGTATCAATTCAATTTAGCTCTGTGACTAAAAGTACTGCATGTAGTCATTCATAGTCATAAGCTCATTACTCTTTGCATTTTTGTGGGGGCTGAAATATTGACGATTCAAAAGGGTCACAGTAATAAATTTTCACTGGTAGGTTAATTAAATTGTTCTGTACTCATTAGCCTGGTAACTTGGTAATTCTGTCTTTATCGCCCAAAGTTTAGTTGAGAATGAGAAAAATGAGAATGGGCAGTGAGTCAAATCGCATATGGGGCTTTAATTACTCAAATGGCATAATTAAAGTGCCATAATTTACAGACTAGATGGGGTTTCTAAATCCTAATGCTTTTTACCCTGTAACCAGGGCAATCATAAGATTAGGAATTAACACAGTAGAAACTTTCTCAGTACAAGATTTCTAAGGTATGTGCTCTGCTACAAAAACACAGCACAAGAAAAGTCATATGAATGTTTGGACATGGAGAGATTCTGTATCTGTGAATTGAATAGGACCGGTTTTTAAGCCTCAGAGATGTTTATGGTCCTCCCACCATAACATACTATAGATACTATCAGGGGTGGGCATTAAATTTTTAGCAAGGGATTCTCTACCCGGTTGCTGGGTGGACGTGGCCATGGTGGGCGTGGCCTAGTTGGCCTCCTGCACCATGCCCCCCCCCACATTTTTGCCCTCCCCAGGCTTTGGAGGCTTTTTTCGAGCCTCCGGGAGGGCGAAAATGGCCTCCCCAGACTCCGGAGGCCCTCTGGAGGTTGGAAAGGGGCCCGTTTCTGGCCTTCCCATGATGGGTAGGCCCATTTTTTACCCTCCCTGAGCCTTCGTAAATGCCCTGCACTTACTTGCATCCAAAGTGGGCCACGTGGGGACTCCTGGGAGGGGCAGGGCAGGGTGGGTGAGGCTAGCCAGGAGTGGGATTTGGGGGTTCTCTGAACTGCACAGAATTTTAGCTAGAGGTTCTCCTGAACCCCTGCGAACCCCCAACAGCCCATCCCTGGATACTAGTGTCCCTCTGATATCTCTCACCCACAAAATCACAAGGAACATCTCCTCACTTGCTCTGCTGCAACAGGGAATTTATATTGCACAAGTCTGCATACTTCATGGCAATTTCAACTCCTTAGTTTGCTACTATCACAATTTTCTAATCCATCAATAACAGGATTTTGCAGATGGATTACAAAACTCTTAAAATGAAACACAGGACAGATCTTGCTGCTTGCTTACAAGGAAGAGACAAGCAGGGTGACGTGCTGCAGGCCAGTTTATTCCATTTATGGATGACTATTAGATTTTGGTAGTGCTCTCAGTGTTGGCAGCAGGATACATAATGGATGGACTTGCCTTCTGCAGAAAAAGTGCCCTTATGATTACAATCAGACTTCCCAAATCTGCTGCCTTCTACTCATGCAGTATTTGCTATGAAAGTTATAGTTTATTAGAAATAAATCTCACTTTGAAATTATTTTTAATGAAAAAGGAGTGGTTTTTTTCCCCTTTAAACAAATTAAAAATAATAATATTTTTTAATATTAGCTGAATAGGGATTAATCACCTGCTGCTTTTGTTCTCTGAATCAGATCTATCCCCATGCCACTTTTTAGATAAGCTTCCCCAACCTGGGAATTATCCAGAAAATAGTTTAAACTCCCTGAATTTTCTGTGCCTCATAGGAATTCTGGAATTAGAGTCTAGCCAACCAGTAGTAGCAAGGTGGATGAACTCAGTTACAGAGGCCCTGAGTGCACCATTGGAAGACCTGAAAGAACATGTTGGGGATAGGCCATCATGGAGAAAAATCTGATTTGATCCTTGAGTTTTGAATGAGACATTCATATTTACAACATTTATTGAAGAGAGGACTCTTACTTTGATAAATACTGGCCTGATGTGAGATTCTTTTCCTCTGTGCTCAAGCAGTTGGTTGTACTTGGAATCAATGCCAGTTCTGGTTGGATAATTGTAGCTGAAGCAACTGCTCTAGCTACCAGCTCCATTGCATCCTGCACATAATCTTCAAAAAAAGATTGTGTTGTTTTCCCATGAGCTATAAGACCTAGCGGCAAACCTTCGGTCCTCAGCTCTTCCACATTGTGCGAATCCCCAAGAATCCAATGAAGTTCAGGTGGCATAACCCCAAATTGTGTGGTTATCTCAAAAACCCTCCTTGTGCTTTCCATGTCACATCCAAACATCACCACTGTTGAAGTTGTATCCTTAATGTTCTCCAGATGAAACTGCAGATAGGTCAAGAGGTCACTGGCTGATGTGAGGTTTCCTGTGATATTTATAATGGATCCCAAATAAAATTTGGAGCTCTGCTGAGTAAGGAAGAGAAAATCAGTGATGTTCCACTCTTCCTGGCATACCATCAAACTAAAATTATACCAGTTGTTCAAGGCCAAGATTGAAAAAGTGACATCAGCGTCAAAACTCAGGGAACGTTCTAAACTCAACTGCAGATGAAGGGGATTCTGTAAAATAAGGAAAATATTGGTTAGAGTCTCTTAACTGGAAAGATATTCAGATTTTGTGTGCAGTGTGCTTAAGTATGCCGACTCTGTTGCTGGAATACATCCCTAAATTATGAAAACTGGAAAAATGAATCTGATTCATGTTGGAGACAATTCCAGGTAGAAGTAAGCCCCACAGAACTTATTTGCAGATAATTCCTGTTATGCAACCTAGAAACGTACCTACTCAAAATATTCTGAATATTTTGAACGTACCTACTCAAAATATTCTGAAATTCAGCAGGGCTTATTCTGAAGTAAGTGTAGATAGGATATCAGCCATAATACCTGACTTCCCAGCATTTAAACCTCCAGAGATAATATTCCCAAGAATTTATAATGAGCCAGTGATGTCATTCCTAAAGGTTGATAAGAGAAACTCAAATCCAATTTCTCTTACCTCCCATCATTTGTGTGTTAAGTATTCAGAGTCTTTATATAAAAGCAGAGAGGCAAGCTCATTAAATGTATATGAGATAACACTATTTAAATCAATAAACACCTTGTAATGTCTGTTATAGTCCTGAACTACAGGATTAAAATGGTGATGGCCATGAATTCTACAAGACTATCATCTATACCCTTGACTGCAATGCAGTGATTTTTTTAAAATCTTGTTATGCTTTTGTGATAGTATTGACTCATGGGGACAGCATGGATTAGTCGCTACAATTTTCTTGGCAAGGTTTTTTGGAAGTGGTTTGCCACTGCCTCCTTCCAAGGGCTGAGAGAGAGTGCCTGGCCCAAGGTTACCCACATAGCTTTGGGTAGGACTAGAACTCACAGTTTTTAGCCTGGTATCTTAAGTACTATGCTAAACTGACTGTCATTGCAGTGACACATTCCATTAAAAGAAACTATAATTCATCTAACTAGCATTTGTGGAAACTTTGCTTTGAGAAATCAACATCATTAAAAGGGTTTAGAAATCCTTAGTATGCCTCTGAGGTTTTGGTCAATCTCTCAAAGGAACAGAAGTACTTGGACAATGGAAAGTACTGGTCATTTTTTATTATCAATTGTACTAAATTCTGTACAACGTCTAACTGAACATCTAACATATAACCGTAATCCATACACATGAGTCCAAACTCTAAGCTTCTTCCAATCAACTAGGCAGGTAACCTAGTAGCTTTGAGAGACTAAAATATGTTTACATAAAACCATCTTTAGCCTGGGAAACTTTGATTCTCCCCTTAGCAATCTTGGCCCTTATCTCATTATTGCTTACTCATACGGAAGTCCCACTAAATGTAACTAGAGTTGGCTGAGAGTAAATCCCACTGGACTCAATGTAATCATTCTTTGAGGACTGAACTCTATGAAATAGTTACCTCCGATATCAAAGCAGTAGTTTAGTTTAGATTTATTTATCGTACGGCATATTATTCATGAACTAGCAATATATGTTCACATTTCATCTAGATTAATAAAACACAATAAAATAGCAATAGCAATAGCAATAGCAATAGCACTTAGACTTCTATACCACTTCATAGTACTTTACAGCTCTCTCTAAGCGGTTTACGGAGTCAGCATATTGCCCCCAACAACCTGGGTCTCCATTTTACCAACCTCGGAAGGATGGAAGGCTGAGTCAACCTTGAGCCGGTGAGAATCAAACTGCCAAACTGCTGGCAGCCAGCAGAAGTAGCCTGCATTCTAACCACTGTGCCATCACAGCTCAATGTGTATTTGTGTCTGCATGTGTGTACATATATATTTACATTAAAATATAAATGTTAAAAATATATATGTCAAAATACCACTGTCTAGGCCCATGATGGCAAATCTATGCCACATGTGCCAGAGGTGGCACGCAGCGCCCCCTCTGTGGGCACGCAAGCAGTCGCCCCAGCTCAACTCTGCCGTTCATGCACAAGAGGTGGGGCACATGTGGGGGGTTGCACATGGAGGGCATGTATGCATGCACGGGGGGCAGGGCACATGCAGGGGCAAAGTGCATGTGGGGGGCCGCACATGCATGTGGGGAGCACATGCAGGGGGGCCATGTGCGCATGTGCAGGGGGCAGGGGTGGGGTGCATGCGCAGGGCCCACGCGTGAATTGCATTTTGGGGGTTCGGGTGCGCACATGCGCTTTGGGCACTCGATCCAGAAAAGGTTAGCCCATCACTGGGCTAGGCCATCTAATCATTGTGCAGCATTGTTTATATTAAAAAAAATCAGATAATGGACCGGTAAATGCCCTTAGCTTAAGGCCATTCAGTGTTTGGACATGTTTGTTTAGTTTGAATTATCACAGAAAACAGTATTGTGATTTTTTTTTCTTGCTGCATAACAAATCAAGCCCATCTAAACCAAACGCTGTGAACTGCTATTCCTTTTTGAAAATGATTCTTTTATTTTCCTGAAACTGATACTGACAGAGAATAGGAAGGCAGTCTCTACCTAAATGGTTCAACGATTAAACATCAAAAGTGAATATCAACTGGAATTAAAATGCGTGTATAAACATTTATTTTGCTCAGTTCATACATGTGAAGCATTATCTGTAGAAATTGAAAACCAGTGTTATTGAGCTAGAATTTGCCCCCCCCCCCAAATTGCTGGAGTGCTTCGACTGATATAAATAGGTTTTGACTCAAACTTATTACTCCGATTTAATTTTAAATGTGCATTAACATATAGTATTATTTAATAGTTCTGATGGGAGATTTTTAAAAACATTTATTCAGCTCTCCAGTTCAGGTGACTTACAGCAGGAGCTAGCAACTTTATGAGAGGTCAGTCTACATATAAAATCAAAACAAATTTTAAAAAAGCTCCATTTCTCATGAAATTGCTAACTTCCAGCTATTCCCCTCCCCCAAAATGTCATCCAATTACTCTGAGAATGGTATACTTTTATGTAATGTCACAGAAAAATGCCAGAATATCTTGAAATGTCCCCATTGTTGTTCAAATCCACTTATAATGTTGAGATCCCCATTGAAATCTAATGCAATAACATCATTACATTTATTTAACTTTGAGCTGCCATCAACAATTTTAGGGATGTATCGATACCACAGACAATGTTTTTCCTCATCTGACCTAAGCATAGTACATAAAATTATCTGCTACAACGTCCTACCTGTCAATGACTACTTCAGCTTCAACCACAACAATACACAAGCACACAATAGATACAAACTTAAGGTAAACCGCTCCAAACTTGATTGCAGAAAATATAACTTCAGTAACAGAGTGGTCAATGCCTGGAATGCACTACCTGACTCTGTGGTTTCATCCCCAAACCCCCAAAATTTTAACCTTAGACTGTCTACTGTTGACCTCACCCCATTCCTAAGAGGTCTGTAAGGGGCGTGCATAAGTGCATCAACATGCCTACCGTCCTTGTCCTACTGTCCCCATTTATTTGTATCTGTTTCATGTATTCATAATCATGTTTATACTTATATCTATTATCTGATACATGCTTGACAAAATCGATCGATCAATCAATCAATCAATCAATCCCTGGCCCATGCAAATCTTTGAAGGAGTACTTAGCTTTAAAAAAGATTTAGGCAAAGCACCCCTTCAAAGAAACACGGTGAAACATGCCTCATCAAATCAAAGCTTTGCACCAACTTAGTAGTTTCTCAAGATTGTATGTGGCATTGTAGTAGGTGATTCCCCCCCCCCCAGAACTAAATAATTAGACTTGAGCGTAATCCAACATTAAAATATAAGGTAGGATAATTCAGATACTTCTATTATAGTGATGGCTAACCTTTTTGCCATCGCGTGCCAAAAGCGGGGGAGCGCGGTGGGGTCACACGCACATGTGCCCACATCCATAATTCTATGCGCCGTGCCCGCCCATGCTCCCCCCGCTTTTGGCATGCAATAGCACAGTGGGCCCAGTAGCCCCTTTTTTTGCTCTCCCCAGGGTCCAGAGCCTTTCTAGGCCTCCCCCCCCCCAGAGGCCCTCTGGAGGCCGGAAACAGAGTGTTTCCTGACTTCTGGTGGGCCCAGAAGGCCTGAAAATCAGCTGGCTGGTGTACACATGCATACCGGAGCTGATATGGCTCCGCGTGCCACCTGTGGCACCCGTGCCATAGGTTCGCCATCACGGATCTCTAGCCTCATATAACATGAGTGATCATTACCAGGAAATTTCATTTATTCCCCATCCCATTTCATTCAGGAGGAACTGCAGATGCAATACACGTATCTAATCTTCCCAGTTAAAATCTCCCATGTTACTACTTCTCCCTTTGGAAAGGGATCCTTTTGAAAAAATGTAAACCCTTCATCTTATTTTTTTTTTGGGGGGGGGTTAGCTTTTCAATCCCTTTTCTTACAAATAGTGGGTAATCTTACAAATTGTTTCAGGTACCTTCAAGCTTTCTCTAAAAGTTGAGTACCTCTTTTTTCTTAGGTTGTGCATTCAACTTGTCTATCAAGGCATCAGGGTGTCAAAAATGTATGTGTGTCAAAATCTGCAAGATTTTTCACAAGAAAACAATTCCTCCTCCTCTTCCTTCCTGAGGAACTTATAAAGTTGCTATATAGAAAATCAGTCTCCTGGCCAGGATGAAATTTGGCAGGTTCTGACATGTTCTGGAGAACCGGTAGTGGAAATTTTGAGTAGTTCAGAGAACCAGCAAATATCACCTCTGGCTGACCCCATAGTGGGGGTGGGAATTTTTTTTTTAATTTGATTTATACGCCACCCTTCTCCGGAGACTCTGGGCGGCTTACAATGCGTTAAGCAATAGCCTTCATACTTTTGTATATATTTATACAAAGTCAGCTTATTGCCCCCATAATCTGGGTCCTCATTTCACCTACTTTAGAAAGGATGGAAGGCTGAGTCGACCTTGAGCCTGGTGGGATTTGAACTTGCAGTAATTGCAGGCAGCAGATGTAAGTGGATGTTAATAACTGCCTTAGTTTATTGAGCCGCCAGAGCTCTTGGGAATGGGAATTTTGCAGTATCCTTCCCCTGGAATGGGGTGGGAATGGAGATTTTGCAATATCCTTCCCCTTGAGTGGGGTGGGAATGGAGATCTTGCAGTATCCTTCCCCTGCCATGCCCACCAAGCCACACCATGCCCTCCAAGCCAAGCCCACAGAACCGGGAATAAAAAAAATTGAATTTCACCACTGCTCCTGGCTCAGCTTGCCTAGATGGCTGATAATACTGGCCAGTTCAGCTCTCCAGGTTATCAAGTATGATTCTTCTAGCCACACCTGAAAATGCCAAGAATCAAACTTGGGACCTTGGCCTGCAGGTTGTTTTTTTTTTTCCTTTTTTTTTAACTTCTGGATTAGTTCTCTATCTACACATGACATCTCTAGACCAGGGGTCAGCAACCTGTGGCTCCGGAGCTGCATGCGGCTCTTTGGGCCCTCTGCTGTGGCTCTCTGTCAGGTGATCCCATCATTGGCTGGCCCCGCCCCTTACCCTCCCCTCCCAGTCACTCCTCTCCTGGCCTGAGAAGGTAAGGGCGACGGCAGGGGATGGAGAAGCGGCCAGGGCAGAGACAGAGAGATACAGAATTGGGTGGGGGGGGGGAGAGAGAGACATAGAGAGATACAGAGAGAGAGAGGGAGAGATGGAGGGGAGAAAGAGATATGTCAAAATGATTTTGTAGTTCCCAGTGTTTTTTAACAACTGGTTCTCTGCCCTAATGACTGGCTGGGTAGATATGGCTGGGGGGTGTGTGTGGGTCATGTGACTGGTGGAAGTGAGTGACATTGAGTTGGCCATGCCCACCCAGGTTTTGTGGCTCCCGTGTTTTCTTTTCTGTGGGAAACGGGTCCAAATGGCTCTTTGAGTATTGAAGGTTGCAGACCCCTGCTCTAGACCAACTACTTCTAATATAACAGCAAAAATCCACAGAGGCAGAAAAATGTGAGGACTGAGAACAACAAGGAGAGGTAGCCTACTGGTTCTAGACTACCTACTGTTTCATTTGGAACACTTCCACCCATCTGCTCCAAAATTAAATATTAATTCCATCAGAGTTTTTTCTTAAAGCGAGATTGATTTCCAAATAAATGCCTGATATGTTCAATTGGGAATTCTTTGAATGGAAGCTGATTTAGACCTTCTTAAAATTCTTCTGCTCCTCGCAGTGAGTAAAGCAGGCAACCTGCCAAATGTCACAAACATACATCTATTGTTGATTTAAAAAATATTTAAAAAGTTAACCATCCTCTCTTTGATAAATTTAAGGCTTGTCTGAATTTGTCTTGAAAGCAACTTATCTTTGCACCAGATTGTGATCGTGCTGCAGGCTTGTTTAGCACTTTTAAAGGCGACAAAGATACCCTAACCTCATCAGTATGAATATTTTAAGCTTTTAAAGCTGGGGGAAAAAAAAGAACAGTCAGCCATTTTAGTAAAGAAATATATATTATTTATTCATGTTTCTTCTTGCAAATGTGGATAAATAATGTGGTTTTGCAGTAGTTCTTTGTTGGAGGACATTTAAAGGGGACTGCAATATTCAAATCTTGACTGGCTATTTTAAATTACAAGCCTAAATTGTATTGAAGCTGAAGGAGTTTGCAAGCAAAAAGGTTTTCTCAATGATTTCTACTAAGACCTATATTATATTGTGTCTCTGTTGCTGCAATTCAGACTGCAACTGATTGCAAGTTTTAATTCGTTTCTAACTTTTCTTCAACAGAAATACTTTTAAACTTCATAATGATAATTTAGCAGATTGTAACACATTTTTTTCTAAAATAGAATTGTAAAATGAACATATTTAATCCAGCTCACATAGTAAAGTCCTAATTTTTATTACCTAATAAATATTACCTAATGAAACAAACATGGTTAACTCTTGCTATAAGATCGGTACCTTCCTCTTCCACTCCCATAAACTGTGATTTGTTAAAAACAAAACAAAACAATGATTAGGCAGAGTGATAAGAACTCACTTCACCTTTCCTGCAATTAGTGCAATTATTTTCTGTGATTGCAAGGATGAACAATCTGACTTGGGTCTAATCCTTTTTTTTAAAGCAATACATGCAGTATCCTTTGGAGCATAGAGAGCTCTTTCTCAAAGACCGTTAGATGGCACCCTGCATCCATTTTCCAGATCAGCATTGGTCCTCTAAGGCTGCCTTTCTCCTTTGATTTGATTGCCACAGAACACCTGGCTTGGCTCGAAGATCTCCTGCATCTTGAATTCTGTTCTGCAGTTCAGCAATTTCCAATATACCCATAAAATATGAATGCAAGTAATATGTGCTGGTAAACATGACTCTGTAGTAAAAGAAAGGTTTTTGTTTGGACTTCCAGCTCCCTGGAGCATTTTTTCCCCTCCCAGTAATTACAAGAGCAGCAGCATGAAGCCATTGTGATAAGTAAAAATGTCAGGGTTCCAAGTAACACCCCCAACAAAAGAAAACTCTGAGGCTTAGATTTCCTCAAAGTTACATTGTATTAGAGATGTCATATTGGTACATCTGGAGAAACCCGAATCTGAAAGCTTCCAGGGTTTTCCCCACCCTAAGGAAAGTTCAAATCCCTACCCAACATCCACAAGTCCACCACATGGTCCAATCAGAGCTGTCCCAACTGGAGATGCCTTCCAGTACCAACCTCCCAGGTACAGGGCAAGATATCCTTGAACTCCTGAGAAAGGAATGTTATTATGATTATATATCCCCATGTGCTACCCAATCCCACCTCCCAATTTCCCACAGTAGTAAATATGGCAGGTTTGAAGGCCCAATACAAAAGATGGCTTCCAGGCCTGACCAAAAAAAAAGTTATGTACCATATAAGGAGTGAGTCATAGGCTTCACTCAGGTCCTCCAAAACGGCGGGAAAATACTTGAAGCTCATTAGTTAAGCTGTCTGGCATGTATATAAAAGGGGACACTGCCAGACAAGCAGGTTGTTGGGTTGTACTGGTCTACTAATAAAGAGCTGTTGTCACTGAAACAGCTGTGTCTGTCTCTTCCATCATCGAATCTAACAAAAATGATAATAGGAGCTTAATAATGCAGTGATCAAAAACCACTGAGAAAGATGGAAAACTGTAGATTTTGTTCAATGAAACTTTGTGATTCTTCTTTTGTCTTTGAGACTGCTTTACTCATTAACAAAGGGAAGAAATGTGTGCAGTTTGATCTTAAAATTTTGTCTTTTTGAGTCAATTCACCAACTTAAATTTAATCATGATTCCAAATTCTTAGTTCTCCAAATGTTGCACTGCAGTTTAGGAATGAGTCCTTATATGTTAGAATTTGCAGCAATCCAACCAGCACACAAATAAACAATTCAGCAGGATTCATTATATAAGAAACTTCTTTACATACAATACCATACAGCAGACACCAGAACCAGAACTCAGAACCCAGAAGTACAGAATCAATAATCACAGAAGCTACAGAATCACAGAAGCTATAGAATCACAGAAGCTCTCTCTCACACACATATATATACAGATCAGTGAACCTAAGCCACACCCAGGCTCCGAGCCATCTGGATCACCAAACAGTCCCCATTGGCTGACCTGTTATCATGTCTATTCTAATTCATGAACTCTTACACACTGACATTATATCTACATCTACATCACCAATGCAAAACCTTATACATTCTGCAAATTAAATTACAATAACTAAAACAATGTACATTAGTTTTGGGGGAAAATATATATGAAGAAACTATATATATATCAGACCAATGCAGATAAAAAAGTAGTAGAAGAAACAGTCACCTACAACAGCCACCAAAAATATACATTTGACTACATTTGACTTTGAAGTTTGGAAAACATTTCTCAAGCTTGACAAGCCAAATCGGACATATTGACAAAATGAGAAACCAAGGGAAATGGAAATCAATAGATGTACTCATATCTAGTACCACCTGAAGCTAGTTCCAGTCTCCCCAAGGAACTTGTGACTATCCATTTCAAATGTGAATGTAGCTAGCATGTGCTTGTGATCATGGTTAATTGCCACCCAAAATGAATGGGTCACATTTGATGACCCATGAAAATCAGCAACTGAGCATCTTTATAACAAACCAGCAGCAATCAATACATTGCAACTTTGCTAGTGTCTTTAGAAAACTTTCCTAAAGATCTTATAACCGGAACTTAGATTTAGCAAAAGAACAATCTGTGCCATTTTCTTGTGCAGATTCACAACATTGATTTTCTGTCTAAAATATTATAGGGCTAATGCTCTCTACATTCAGTGCCTGAACCTTCAAGGGGTCAGTAGGCACAGCCACTCACAGTCCACATGTACGAAAGTGTGAAATACAACATTTCAGGATGTTGGCAAGGGAAAAAAAAATCCCTTATGACTCAATAAAATGAGCAATGCCACTGGAGGAAAAAGTATATATTTTAGAGATTATTTTCAACAGAAGGGAGAAATCCTTCTTGGCGATGGTTTATAGGTCTTACCCTCTCATGCTACATTTGCTTAAATAATGTTAAGTCTGCTTTTAATAGTTCAGAGATAGGATTTCTCCTGGCTGTTCTCCCAATTGGAAAATATTCAGTGGTAAAGTGAAGTTGGATTACAGAGTGAACCAATCAGTTTGGATTTCCACTTTAATCTTGTCAAAGATAATAGTCCGGGGCTAGATCTGAAGGTGTTTAAGAGGCGAAAACAAGTGTGCATCTCCCCACCCCGCAAAATAAAATGAAAATGATCTCCTCATGGTCTCCTCAAAGCTGGCTTTGGAACGGAAATAAAGAAATAATCTGTTGCTAAAAAATGTAGTCCTTTTAAATCCGATCAAGGAATTTTCCAGGAAACCCAGAACAGAGCAAGGGATGTTATATGGCGCTCTTGAGAACTTCAAGAAGAAAGGCTGCCCTGCATGTGATTGAACTGTCACAGAGCTAACGCGGCAGAATTTTTCACGTTCCTTGATAAACGGTTCAAAGAAAACACAATTTTTTTTTTCACGAAAGGCTGTAAAGTACGCACAACAGCCTCTTCTACGCTGGTCATGCCAGTTTGTTTGTATATTTTGAGGCACGAAATTGGAAGCTTGAGTGGGGACATATTGAGTGACAAGAGAATCCATTAAGCAGCATCCTATTAACCCTTCCCATTCCATCGATTGTCAGAAAAAAAAAAGAAGCCAAATCTTTTCCCTCTTGTCCTTTTCTTTTCAAGAAAGTTAATATCTTTCAACGGGGTACAATGCTGCTCAAAGATACAACTGCCTTAAAATCAAGTTCCTTTTGCAGAAGAAAGACAAATTTCTTGCACTCAGAGACTTTAGGCCAAGGGTTGGCAACTATGGCCCTTTTACAACCTCTGGATTTTAACTCCTGAAATTCCTGAGTCAACCATGCTGGCTCAGGAATTCTGAGAGTTTAAGACCACCGATTATAAAGAGACCATAATTGTTCACTCCTGCTCTAGGCCCAAGAAAAGTTAAGTGGGTTCTCTTCTGGAGAAGGGATGCAGTGGCTCAGTGGCTAAGATGCTGAGCTTGTCGATCGAAAGGTCGGCAGTTCAGCAGTTCGAATCCCTAGTGCCGCCTAATGGGGTGAGCTCCCGTTACTTGTCCCAGCTTCTGCCAACCTAGCATGTCCCAGCTTCTGCCAACCTAGCATGTTCGAAAGCATGTAAAAAATGCAAGTAGAAAAATAGGGACCACCTTTGGTGGGAAGGTAACAGTGTTCCGGGTGCCTTTGGTGTTTAGTCATGCCGGCACATGACCACGGAGACGTCTTTGGACAGCGCTGGCTCTTTGGCTTTGAAACGGAGATGAGCACCGCCCCCTAGAGTCGGGAACGACTAGCACATATTTGCGAGTGAAACTTTACATTTACCTTTACCTTCTGGAGACATTAAGAGGGCCTCAACCCAGAATGTCAAGCTAAAAGACAAAACTAATAACCATCCCAAAACCAGCCACTGCTCGTTGAAGTAACTGCACAGTTCTTATGTTGTCCTGATTGGCATCAGTCATGTTATGTTTCTAATTCCCCCTCTTTTGCACTCTTTTGAATTGGTTAGTCAAAAGAATGCTCCTTCCAAGTGGAGCTTACATAGAGAATGGGTTATTATTGCAATTCTAGGAGGTTTATGAGCTACATAGATTTAGGAATGCATTCTAAGAGATCTAATTTTGTACTGACACAGGTCCCACAAGATAAGAAAGAACAATAAGCAATCTTTTTTAAAAACAAAAGACTGCTGGTAGAATAAGAAGACTAATAGAAAAAGAAATTGGCTGCATAAATGTTTTGGTTTTGCAGTTACTAGAGACGATAATCACCTAGCCAATCTAAGCTGATCTTTAAAAGGTCAGGCAAGATTAATGCTTGGTTGAGAGATCATCAGGGAATCTTTGACCTATAGACTAGAAAATGTTTAATAAAATAGAAGAAGGCAATTGCATATCACTTCCATATTGTTGCCAAAAAAACTGGACCGCTCGTTCATATAATCAGCTCAACTTGAAGGAGATTTTAAATTAGAGAACTGCTATTACATTACAGGCAGTCCTTGACTTATGACCATTAAATAAAAAGTTTAATGGCTTTTTGAAAATTATAATGGTGAAAAAAGCGACTTATGAACAGCCCTTGCACTTATGACTATTCCAGTGTCCTTGCAGTCACATGATCAAACTTCATGTGCTTAGCAACTGGCATGTACTTATGATGGTTGCAGGACCCTGGGGTCATGTATTTATTTATTTATTATTTATTAGTTCAATTTATATGCCGCCCTCCTCCAAAGACTCAGGGCGGCTTACAATGCATTTATAGCAATAGCCTTCATTCTTTTGTATATACCTGCTTCTTAGGGCTTTCGGCCCCCCATAAGCGGTGTTTCTACAAAGTCAGCTTATTACCCCAACAATCCGGGTCCTCAATTTACCTACCTCGGAAGGATGGTGTTCTGTCCCCGTCTCACACACGCACGCAAACAGTCAGCCAGGAGTTAATAAAACCAGCAGTCAGGAATTCCTTTGAGATAACAGAATTGGCAGCAACCTAGTAGCTGCCTGCCAAAGACTTTACTCACAAAGGGAGGTTTTTGTCCTCCGTCCGATACACCAAAATAAGTCCACAAAGTCAAAGAATTGTCAAGTCCAGTTCATAATAAATCCAAGGAGGGCATATAACAAAGTTCCAGAAACACAGTATGACTTGCTAGCTTTTCAGTTTTGTCCGTCACAAGGCCTATATTGCCATCACACCCCCTTTTATCCCCTGTGGGATGTGGTCCAGTGACTCATCTTAATCTCTGACATGCCTCTTTCTCTGCTGCGTGTGCTTATCTTTCCGATGCTGATGGGGATCCAGGCAAGACTCATCTCCGTAGCTGTCTAACTGCGGCTGCTCTGAAGTGCCTGGCTCCTGGCCAATCTCTTGGCCTTCGGAGGACATCTGAGGCATTGCCAGAGAGAAGGGTCCTGGAGAGGGAGGCCTTGCCAACTCCTCTCCTTCACTTTTGAAGTCTTCCCCCTCTGATAAGACAGGCTCGGGAGTCAGAGTCACAACAGATGGAAGGCTGAGTCAACCTTGAGCCTGGAGAGATTTGAACTCACACTAATTGCAGGCAGCTGGCAGCTAAGTGCTACATAATAGCACTTAGTCCGCTGCACCACCAAGGCTCTTAATGTGATTGCTATTTGCTACCTTCCTGGGGAACTTCCTCCAACAAACAAAGTCAATGGGGGAAGCTGAATTCACTTAACAACCATAGCAAAATAGGTTGTAAAATTGGGTGACAATGTGACAATCTCATCATTTAGTGATGGTGTTTCAGTCCCAGTTATGGTTGTAAGTTAGGACTACCTGTATGTAATTCGTGGTCAACCTTCTGGGGGAAAGTCAGCATTCAGAACTGAAATAAGATTTTCTTGCTGATGTGCTTGCTTGCCAGGTGTATTCTCATTTCTCAAAGAAAGCTATTTCTGAACAGACCTTTTAAAACAGGTTTTTACTAAAGAACAAAAGGAACAAACTAGAATAGTGATGTTCCTGAACCGCATAGTAATATTTAAGATGGTTAAAATGCATGAATATTAGCGGCAGCGGTGGGTTCTACTTACCTTTACTACCAATTCGCAACGGGAGCGTTGTGCATATGCGCAGATCGTCAATTATGATGTCCGGCCAGGTGGGCGGAGCCTCCCACCGCTTTTACTACCAGTTCTAAAGAACCGGACAGAACCAGGAGCAAACCACCACCGATTAGCGGACAGGTAGCCTTTCTGCCTAATTTAAGAACATCTATTAAAATTCTCCTTTCCTGTATCATAATTAAACTAAAAAAGCCTTATTTTGAATTAGATCACGGAATCCTTAAACCTCATTAATATTGAGTAATAGATGGATCCCTACTCTGATTATACAAACAGTTCTCCAATATACAACTAACACCTGGTAATACACTGCCCTGTACAATTGCCATTTTACTTTTCCCCCTATATTTTAAATTTCCCCCACCCAAAGTTAAAATACAAAATAAAGAAAAAAAAGAAAAGAAAAGAAACAAACTAACAACCATCTGATACTAATAAAAATAGCAATAGCACTTAGACTTTTATAGAGAGTACTTCACAGCCCTCTCTAAGCGGTTTACAGTGTCAGCATATTGCCCCCAACAATCTGGGTCCTCCTTTTACCAACCTCGGAAAGCTGGAAGGCTGAGTCAACCTTGAGCTGGTCAGGATTGAACTTGTGACAGTGAGCAGAGTCAGGCTGCAATGCTGCATTCTAATCACTGTGCCACCACGCCTCAATATAAAACCACGTGTACAAAAAAAGAGAAAAGAAATAAATAATGAATACATCATTCATACTAATATTAAATATAAAAAGTCCACTCTGGTAGAATAGAATAGAATAGAATAGACTGGACACACAAGGAATTTGTCTTTGGTGCATATGCTCTCAGTGTACATAAAAGGTAAAAAGGAAAAAAAAAGAAAAAAATATGCTGATAAGTATATCAAAAGTATCTGATGCGTTCTTGTCCCTTACACAACAGGCCTGCAAATAGTTATCAACTTTCCCATTTACTGTATGTTTGATACAAATACCATGTTACATAAAAATATCTCTGATGTGCAATCTAGTTATCTGACAATTTTTAAATTCCTACAATTGCCATGTTCATGTAAATTTTAAAACATGTGGTGGTGATAAAAAAACAATGCATGAACTGTGACAACAGGGCCTCTCTACAGAGAAACCATATCATCCTAGGTTCCAATGATGCATAATTGGTGATCCTTGGGAATTTTGACAGCTGCCTCATGGGCATCTGAAACTTGCCTCTTCCTGATTCATTAATTTCTGGATAATTGAGAAGCTAGTTGAGAAGATTCCTCTGCATAGGCTTTTTAGCAATAAATCAATTTAATTGGGCTTTCACATATGGACCTGCTCTTGTGGTGTAATGTGTTTTATATAAGGGAACCCATCCTGCTTGGTTAGGCAAAGTAGGTAAGTAGCCTTTTGAATGAAACCTTCATGATAAGAATGGGAATTTTTCTAAGGACAAAGGCATGATTTTCACATAATGGCAATAGATAGATAGATGCTTGGCAAAAAAGACCCAACACTCTGCCTCTCATTGGGTGGGTAAGATATTATGGGTAACCATAATGATGGCTCTGAATTAGGCAAGCCAGGTTTGAAATTCTTTGGCTAACCATCCAGTGTTTACCACTATTAAAAAAGAACAGTCGTTCGCTCCATCCTACCTTGTGATAAGAATAATTATATCTTCTATTTAATTGGTTCCCAGGGAAGTCTGCCAAAGACTGAAGGCCATGGATTAGGCAAAATAACTTTCTCTCTTTTAGAGCCAGCTGCTTTGGCTCCTGCTCACAGTTTTGACTTTTAAAAAAATGCTACATCAAAGAAATGAGTCAAAGAAAGTCCACAATCCTACAATCTCTTTGCTATAGTTTACAGCATAGCATTAATTTTTTCAGGAAAGGAAATAACACATGCAGACAAAATGCCGGCACTTGGTTGAAAGATCTTGATTGCAATACAATTAATATTTATTGCTCAGAGACATAAACATGCTTTGGTTGTATGGAGAAATTTGTCTTACACAAGGGACAGGAACCCATGGCCTTCCAAATGTTGCCAAAGTAATCTCTCAGCAACTTTTATAATTGGCCATGTAGTCTGTTTATTTGGAATGATGGTATATCAAGAATCTGACACAATTTGTTGGAATACAAGTTACAAGTTAGAAACATTTATTTATAATGTTTTTAGTCGTATTTTCCCCCCTCTTTCTTTTTGTATTTTTAAACAAATAGTGGAGATTTAAGCACTGAGCTCAGAGATTTGAAATTATTATTTACATTGTTAAAATAATTTAATGTACTGAACAATAATTTCATATTTTTTAGTTATTAATTTCTACTAATCAAAGATATACTATCTACTAACTATAACTCTGACTGCTCTTTAGAAGGCCAGATCCTGAAGATGAAACTCAAATACTTTGGCCACCTAATGAGAAGGAAGGACTCGCTGGAGAAGAGTCTAATGCTGCGAAAGATTGAGGGCAAAAGAAGAAGGGGACAACAGAGAATGAGGTGGCTGGATGGAGTCACTGAAGCAGTAGGCGTGAGTTTAAATGGACTCCAGAGGATGGTAGAAGACAGGAAGGCCTGGAGGAACATTGTCCATGGGGTCGCGATAGGTCAGACATTACTTTGCAACTAACAACAACAAAACTATAATCCTTGATAACATATATTTCTGTACCAGTTATTCATATTTTCTTTTCTCTTTTTGCTTGTTTGTGTACTTTTTTCTTTTTTAAAAACGATAAATAAATATATAAATATATAAGCATCTTTGGCCAGGAGTTCCCCATCCCTAGTCATCCCTTAGAATGATTCCATATTGGATACTATAGAAGAGTGAAGTGATATGGTACTATAAATATCAAGACTTGACTCAGTTGACTCTTCTTCTTGAGTTGTCTCCCACTTGAAATATGAAGGCTCGATTCTTCCTCTCAGAAGAAAAGCTGTTTTTGAGTTTATGAATAAATCACTGATCTTGGCATGCCTCCTGGTTCAAAGTAAAGTGTATGAAAAGTCTTCTTGATTCAAATCAAAGACCTATACAGTCTACAAGCTTGTTTCCCATAATGGTCAACAAGATGATCCTGGAAACCAACCAGCTTTCTGATCAGTAGGCTAATCCTGGAGGTATTTTGTTGTTGTTAGTTGAGAAGTCATGTCCAACCCATTATGACCCCATGGACAATGTTCCTCCAGGCCTTCCTGTCCTCTACCATCCTCTGGAGTCCATTTAAGCTCATGCCTACTGCTTCAGTGACTCCATCCAGCAACCTTGTTCTCTGTCGTCCCCTTCTTCCTTTGCTCTCAATCTTTCCCAGCATTAGGCTCTTCTCCAGTGAGTCCTTCCTTCTCATTAGGTGGCCAAAGTATTTGAGTTTCATCTTCAGGACCTGATCTCCTGGAGGTATGACTTATACGTTAACTTATGCCCAACAACCATTGACAGCCATTTTTTATGAATCAATTTCTAAGTGGTAGCTTAGCAGTTGCAAACTTTAATAATATATAGTATAAATATCCTTTCTATTTAGTCTTATCTTGCAAGCAAACTTCTCTATGAACAGAATTGGCTGCAACTCCAAGGCACAATTTAGGAATGCCAGTTGAGGAATTGCTGTATCATAATCGCAAAAATTCCATAGATATAATTGCATTGATGTTTGCTGATCCTGGTGAATTAAAGGCCATTTATGTTTGTGCTGGATCACGGCCTGTTGTATTGGAAAGAAAACTATTTTATTCATTTGGAAGGATTTAATATTTCCACAGTAAAAAAAAAAATCACAATTCCAGCCAAGTGAAGGCACAATAAATATTTTGAAAGATATTATGCTTACTCTTCTGGGCATAATTGGATGCAAATACAATGCTAATTATTTTAGCCAGCTAGTAACACAAAGTGAATTATTCATCCTGGTTTAAAAAAAAAATGGTCCCAAAAATCATAGGGAAAGTGACAACTTTGGCCATAATAATTTCTGCCAAAACAGGATCATTAATCTTGGGTTCACAAAAAGAGCATTATGAAGAAACAACAGATCATTTGCTACACTATCGTTTTACTACAGCATATGCTACATCAGCAGACATAAGAAAACTGCTTAGTTTTAAAAGGAGAAAAAAATTTAACATCACAACCATACACTTTACAATGAACACCACAAATGTGTATACCTGGGGTGAAATCCAGCAGGGTCTGACAGGTTCTGGAGAACTGGTAGTGGAAATTTTGAGTAGTTCGGAGAACCTGCAAATACCACCTCCAGCTGGCCCCAGAGTGGGGTGGGAATGGAGATTGTGCAATATCCTTCCCCCAGGAGAGGGGAGGGAATGGGGATTTTGCAGTATCCTTCCCCTGCCACGCCCACCAAGCCACACCCATCAAGCCATGCCATACCCACCAAGCCACGCCCACAGAACTGGTAGTAAAGAAATTTGGATTTCACCACTGGTGTACACATTACATGGAAGTAAGCACCACTGTACTCAACATAATTTAGAGTAGTTATAACCAACAGAAGACAATATACATAGCTCAGGGTTGAACTGTGGAGTCCTTGGTACTCACTGAGTTTGGTTGTTTGCCTGAGGATGTTTTTTTACTCAATTAGGTAACATCTTCAATACTAGAAGGGAGTGAGATTTGCTCTGGCCACCTACTATATATAAACAGAGCACAAACCCCACTTTCTTCTAACATTGAATGTATAACCTAGTCAGGTAACGAAATACCTGAAAGCAAACAATTAAGATCAGAGACCATCAAGGACTCTCCAGACTAGTTGTAAATAAGGATGCATTGTGTAGTCATTATTGATATGAACTAGAAGAATGAACGATCATTCCCAGCTAAACAATATGCTTTTGCATCTATGCTTAGAAAGTAAAAATTGGACTCATTAAAATGGCAAACATTCAAGAACCAAGTCTTTGCATGGGGCTGGGAATGGAATTTGATAGACTTCATCAGAAACTATTGGCAAAGACTGGTTAATAGACCAGATTGTTCTGTTTGTAAGGAATATATTTTAAAAATGATTCTTGTTTCATTTTACAGCTTCTGTGGATTGGATTACTGCTGTCATTAAAAAAAAAAGTGGTAATGCAATCGATCACCCATTTAACTACTAATGTCCCTTATGAGTGATTGTGATATGAATGCACTATTGGCCTCTCAAGTCAAGAATGTCCAGCTTTCAGGTGAAGTTGAATTATGTATGGGAACATCCCCTAACATTTATCTTGATGGAGTCCAAGAAATATTGCCTGCATGCAGGAAACTTGATACAATGGGTCTTTAAATCCAATATCCTCTTAAGGAAACAATTGGATGGAATTGAAAGAATTCTTGCCAAGTCAGAATATGGAGTGTTCCCCCATATTGTTTCATTAAGGTCATATGTCCTTGAAGTCAAGCTCGCTTTTTGGTAATGATATTGCTATGTACTTGTTGCTTTTATTGGCAACAAGGTGGAAGTGATTTGCTGTTGGCTTCTTCCATTATATTTACTTCCTAGTCTACCCAAATCACAGCATTTTAAAAACAAGGATGGACTTTTTGCAAACATTGTCCTGCCTCTGGATATAATTGCAATTATAGGCATACTGTAACAGTAATCTCAAAGCACGTAAGCCTGGAGAGGTCTCTGCTTGTTCAGAACACACACATACATGCACGCACACACACACACACACACACACACACAGGATCTATGACCTTAATAAAGATTTGATTTATCCCTAATCAAAATGTCAAAACACCCAGGAGAGAAATATTATTAAATGTTTACAGGCACACAGATCCCTCCTTGAGGTTAACTACAGGAAAGAGATTGCTAGAAACATCTTACCGGAGAAAGAGAAAGACTACTCTAAGGTTCAAGTAGGAAAGGACCAATCGCAAATTAGCTTCTAGATGCAAAAAGGGAATTTAGCTTAGAGGAGCCGTGTCAAACTCAATTTTATTGAGGGCCACATCAGGGTTGTGTTTGACTTTGGGGGGCCAGGGTGGATGTGGCCAGCGGGATGTCACTTGTGTCAGGGGCACCTGTGGTGGCCCAAGCAAAAATGGGCTCCCAAGCTCCGTTTTCGGCTGCAACGGCTTCCTACAACCCCCTGCCAGTGAAAACGGAGCTCGGGAGGGCACCCATGGCCCTCACAAGCTCCATTTTTGGCTGTGACTGCCTCCTACAACCCTCTGCCAGCAAAAACAGAGCTCGAGAGGGCCGCTGGCAGAGATACCGCAGGCCGGTCCTTTGTTGTTTCCAGGGTGGCCCCAGGGGCCAGATTTAAGAACCGCATGGATCTGGCCCCTGGGCCTTGAGTTTGACACCCCTGGCTTAGAGTGTAAGTTGATTTTTTTGAAAGGAGGAGAGATGTGGTCAAATACAATAATCCTTTCTCTATAAGCCCTAAAACCACCCATTCACTTACCTTCCCTACCAGTTCGCAAATGTGAGTGCACGCCTCTGCGTATGCGTACAACCTTCTGTGCATGTGCAGTAGTCGCACATTATGTCTGGATGGATGGGCGGAGCCTCCTGCAGTCACCGCTACTGGTTCACGCAATCCGGAAAGAAATGGCTGAATCTTTTCTTTAGATACCCCTAGATCCCTAGTTAGTCTTGGGGACTGAATTTTGTTCAGATGCCTCAACTAACCTAGCCTACACTGGGTAGGCTACACTACCTGCAGATACTTACACTGGGTAATTATCCCCAATGGGGTAATTTGGATATATCCCAGGGATAACGGGTCAATACTTGTTTGCGAATTGTGTATCCACAGTGCTTGTTTGTAAATCAAGGTTTGGGATTACCACTGTTAAGACGCTTGTAATAAAACAGAATCTAGGGTATTTTTGTGGTGTTAAAGATATTTGAGATCAGGAAAAAATGTATTTAAGTCAAATAGATTAAGAACTACTGGTGTAGTCTCTGCTTTGGGCTGAAACTCAATTCCCCTTACGTTTTTCTTTTCATTTGATAAACTGGGAAGATTTTGTTAGCCTTGGTGTAGCCTCATTTTAGAGAGGCAACCCCCCCCCCCCAAATCCCCAAAGACAACAATGCCTTCAAATGCAATCACTATTACATGTTCCCTGGACTGTTCTGATTGGGTGGAAGGAAGACCCAGGGTTGGTAATTGAGACCTCCATACAATAGCTATAAATTCATCCCTCCTTGCGATGCAGCACGAGGCCTGGTACAGAAGTCTTCTTTCGGTTTTGACTAAAAAAAAAGGACGGCATAAAAAAATCCCTCGCTATGCATTACTTGCAAAAAAAAATATGTTTAAAATACTCTCCGTATATAAAGAGGCAGAACTTAATGCATTCTCCTGACTTACCTAGAATCTGCAAACCCTGCTTTGCTCCACAGAGCAGTCTTGCAATTATTAAAATCATTATCAGAGACAGAACATCCCCATTAGAAGAGCTAAAAGAAGGTTTGCATTTTAGGCTGGTACATTGGCTTTATAATGTACCACGTCCACTTGAGCGTGCCTGGCAGTCCATTATGGTATGCAGGTACTGACAGCAGGTATTAGTCACAGAGGCTAAGCATCTTCTCCACCTTTGCTTTAACTAGCCTTCCTTATTTGCACTAATCATTATGAAAACATATTGCTGTAGGCTGTTGAATCTCCAGCTTTATCAGGGAAGATAAGGGTTTTATAGGCAGTGTGCTACTAAGGCATTCAATAGAATATTTTGAAATATTTTCTCTATGTCATTGACCATAGAATGAATGACCATGGGCCACTCCTGGTCTGGCTTCTACCTTGGCAATAAAGCAGGAAGGTTGAAAGCTCCCTCAGTGCTTTCTCCTGTTGGAAAGCCTTCAGCTGTGCTCTCGCTTTCATTTGGCTTTCCCCGTATCATTGCCTGTGCCATTATTATCTCTAGGTACGTGACGTGACTTGGATCCTCAAACGGACCGTTTCAGGAAAACGATGTTTTAAAAAGTAAATATAGATCTGAAAAAATACCAGCCAACCCTGACAGCACTGAGTACTTTCTAATAATGTATTAACAGTGTGCTAAAAATGATTTTTCTCTGAAGTTTTCTTCCTGGGAGAGAAAGCTTCCTGTCTTCTAGATCAGGGTTGTCAAACTCGCTTCCCCTCACGAAAGGGAAAAAAAGTCACGATACGTCACATGACACTGTGATGTATCATGGCTTCCCCCCCCCTTCGCTAAACCGGGCATGGGTGTGGCCAGCACATGACAGATCCAGCCGCGAGTTTGACACCCCTGTTCTAGATTATTTTCAGGATACTCAAGAGTGTTGTCCATATTTCTCTCGGTGGTGCTTTTGAGCTTCCTTTATAGTTAGAGGAGGGCTTCAGTGTGATTTTCTGTAATGCTCTAAAGCCTTCATATGTGCCTCCATAACAGGTTTGGGGGGGGGGAACCCCACCCAGTTGGTTTCTTAAGGAATTAGTGGGAAACAAGGCAGGCTGCAGACAGCTGAGAGAGACTGGATCATGAAAGGCTCCATTTAATTAAAAGCCAGCTTTCCATACTTGGGTTATGAGCATTTCTCCATCTTTCTCTTCTTAAATGAAAAAAGTTCATGAAAAGCCAAAACCCTTTCATCAGATTCACTGAGAATGAACAGAAAGAAGCAAAATAAGGTTTATGCATAGTGCTACTCAAATTAATTAATATACAGAGACAATACCCGATTGCCTACATATTATACTGTATATACACTATATTATTTTTACTTGAGCATAGTCTACTAGGTCACATAATACAAGTACTAATATCATGTCTGATTCAGGCAGAAAAACCAAATATTTTAACTTAATAGTTTGCTTTGGAGAGAGAAACAGAAATAAGGTGACTGCTACTTAACAATCATCACAGAAAATGAGTACAACAATAGAGAGAGAATGGAGAGGGACAGAGGAGAGGAGAGAGGAAGGAGAGAGAGGGAAAGAAGAAAGGGAAAAGGAGAGGAAGAAAGAGAGGGAAAACGAGTAGGAGAGAAGGTTAGAAGGGAGGAAGAAGGGAGGTGTGGGGAAAGGAAGGGGAAATAGAGAAGGAAAAGGAGAGGAGGAAAGAAAAAAGTAGAAGAGTAGATGGAAGAAGGGAGGGAAAGGAAAGAGAGGAGAAGGAGAAGAAGAATTGTTGTAAAACAAGGGAGATGAAATGGTAGAAGAGCAACCCTGAATATAATTAAATTGTTTAGGATGAAGATTGTATTAGTATGAAAGTTAAAAGAAAATATTATGTTAGATAAGAAATTGTACATTTAAGATATGTTTATGAGAATTTTTTTTTCAAAACAAAACAAAACAAAACAAAAACCAATCAGCACAGTTGACTTCCACAGATGTTCCAATCAGTTTAAAATCAGAATTCAGTCCCAATTTTTTTCCCTCAAATTACCCCAAAAATTGTGGGATTTATAACATAAACCACAGTTTCTCTCCACCCTTCCAGTTCCTTTACAAATTCCAAAGAAGTTGGAAATCAGAGGATAATTCAGATTAGGAAGCTCCAAAGTATTCTACACAATTTTATTCAGCATCACAATTCAAAGTCATTCATGCATCCTCGTGTAGCTTTTCTTATGGTTCAGCTCTCATAGCACATGTTACAACTGGGAAAACTATTCTCTGGATTAATATAATATAATGTAATATAATCTAACATAGCATAGGATAGTCAAGTATATAATAATACAATACAATGCAATGCAATACAATACAATACTGTACTATACTGTACTATACTGTGACTGTACTATAATAAATATGATATGATACAATATTATATCAAATTATCTTATTATTTTGTAGTATATTTTATGTATGATATTATATATTGTTAATCTGATGTCCGCATTTTTATTTTGTCTAGAATCATCAATGTCTTTTTCCCAAAATAGCAGCTGTTTATTTCATGGCTCCAGTTCAGAATACCAGTGAATTTTGGAGACTAGAAAGATAAAGTCTGTTCCTCATTCAGCTTCTTCCCTGATTTGCACTAGGTTGGCATTGCCTGTTGACATAAGTTTAGTTGCTTTTTTATTGAGCAAAAGGCTGGGTTTCAAACTGTCTTCTCTCATTGCCAGTAAGAGATTCCTTAAGCTTTACTTGCTTCCAGCCATCAAAATAATATCAACAACAGATCAGTGCTTATTGCTGTTACTCCCAGACATTTTAATCTCAATTTCTTCGAGTCCAACATTTATCACAATATGTTCTGCATATAAATTAATGAAATAAGCTGGCAATATATAACTTCAGTGCCTTCTTTTCTCAGCTTTGAATCATTTGTTTGTTCCATATTTCACTCTAGATTGCTGGCTGTCATACAAAATTCTTCAGTAATCAGACAAGGTGGCCTGATATGCCCATGATTTAAGAGCTATCCATAATTTGTTGTGCTATACAAAGTCAGACTTATATTGCTTAGTATAATAAATAAAGCAAAACCAGAAGTTTTTTTGATACTCCCTTTTGATTTTCATCATTCATCAGATGTTAGCAATGAGATCATAGACCTCTCTTCTGAATTCAGCCTGCTGATCTGGCAGGCCTTGTAAGGTGCAATGTTGAAGTCCGGATTGCAAAATCTTGTGAGTTGTCTTATTATAATATAAAAGAAGTGCAGTTGTATGAACTTTGAACATTATTTAGAACTGCCTCTTTCTGGCAATGGACTATCTTCTTCAGTTCTTGTTTCAATTCTGGTGGATTTTCCAGACTTGTTTACAAATCTCAAGCATCACTTTAATTGCATTATCTTGAGAAGTTCTATACAATTTATTTGGAACTCTCAAACTACTACAGCATTGTTGTCCAAGTATTTTCATTTGTTTTTTTCTAAAATATCTGCCTCCAGTTCTGTGATACGAATCTGTGTATGGGTGTGTTATCAGTTGATTACATTTTCTTTCTCTGATAGAACTTGTTTCTTTGTGTTTTATTGTGCCCATCTTTGCATATCAGAGTTCCTTAATTTCTGAGATTTTTCCAAAGAAAAAAAAATGTCTTTCCCATTTAATTCTTGTCCTTAGTATGCACTGCTTACTCAGATATATCTTCTCATCTCTTCTTGCTCTTCTCTGTAACTCAGTTTTTATCTTAGCTTAGATTTTCTTGTGTCTCTGGTCTGTTTACCCATTCTTGAGCTACAGTATTTTAACCCATTAGTAAACAGAAGTTTCATGTTATTTTCCTTTTACAATGCAGAACATTTTGTTCATTCTTTAATGATGGCTTGAATTTTGGTCCAGAGCTCTTCAGGCACTGTTTCTCAAATCTTTTATTATGTAGATTTGATTTTTTTCCCCTTGACATTAAGTTCCAATTTTGTAAGAAGAGCTTTGTGATCTGAGCTGGTCAACACCAAATCTTATTTTTGCTGATTGAATATAATAGCAGTAGCAATAGCGCTTAAACTTATATACCACTTCACAGTGCTTTACAGCCCTCTCTAAGCAGTTTACTGAGTCAGCATATTGCCCCCAACAATCCTCATTTTTACCAACCTTGGAAGGATGGAAGGCTGAGTCAACCTTGAGCTGGTGAGACGCGAATTGCTGAACTGCTGGCAGTCGGCAGCCAGCAGAATTGGCCTGCAATGCAATACTGCATTCTAACCACTGCGCCATCACAGCTCTTTTTACTTGTAGTTTGATTTTGAACTTGTCCAACTGGTGATCTGCATATGTAGAATTATCTTGTAGGTTGTTGGAAGAAATTTATTTGCTACAAACGCTGGTGATTGAATTTGTATGTGTGTGTGTGTGTGTGTGTGTGTGTGCGTGCGTGCGTGCATTGCCAGAACTCTATTAGCACACCTTTTATTAATTTCATACCCTAAAGTGAAATTTCCCCATTACTCCAGATACTATTTTACTTGCAATTTTAACATTCTGGTCTCCTATATAGTAATAATACTTTATTGATTAGCCATTTTGCCATATCAGAATAAAAAATGCAAGTGTAACAAAACAGACTAAAAGGCAAGACTAAAAGAAAACGCAAATCACAATTCTGTGTCACTCCTACATTTTACCCCAATCAGTTCCACCTATGCCGTTCTCAATTGTACTGTTTTGTACAGAGAAAGGGCTGTATTGTATGCAATACGTTCAGCAATTATATGTATGCATATATGTAATCCTGTTGCATATATATTGAATGGCCAAAAACGTTTCTACCTGGTCATTTTATTGTTCAGAAAGATTGTCCAAGCTGAAGCAAGCGATATTTGTTTTGCAAATCAGATAACATTTAGCAGGTTGTAAATCTTCACTGTGAAACCAGGATGCTTTGGTCATCAACAATATGATGGATGTCTTCTGCAAATGTAGTAGAGCAGGCATCCTGAGAGGAGCAGTCTGCTTCTGTTGACAATTTTCCTTCCATTTTATTGATCCTAAAATGCTGCCTGAATAACCTGAAGATGATTCGGCTTTCCCCACCCTTATGCTGAAAGAAGTTATTTCTATGATGTCACAGTACCAAACTTGTGTAAAACATTTTTCAGGGTTTGGTTCAGGGGTGGGTTCTACTTACCTTTACTAACAGTTTACAACGGGATTGCGCTTGCGCGCTTGCTTTGCTCTCGCCTGCGCCTTGCTTCTGTGCATGTGCAGAACGCGGATGATGACCGGGACGGTAGGCGCAGGGGTGAAATGCTCCCGGTTCGGGGTGGTTCGGAGAACCAGTAGCAAAAATCCCTATGCCTCCCCCCATGCCCAGCTGAGCTGCATGATCATCAGAGGCTTTAAAAAAAAAAACTTTTAAAAGCATTTTTTCTACAACCTCTTCCCACAAAAAAAATGCTTTTAAAAGTTAAAAAAAAAGCCTCTGATGATCGTGCGGCTCAGCTGGGATCGTCAGAGGCTTTTCAAAGCATTTTTTTCTGCAACCTCTTGGCCGAAGAGGTGGTAAAAAAATGCTTTGAAAAGTCTCTGACGATCCCAGCTGAGTTGCCTGATTGTCAGAGAAACTTTTCAAAGCATTTTTAAAAAAGCCTCTCTGACGATCCCAGCTGAGTTGCCTGATTGTCAGAGAGGCTTTTCAAAGCATTTTAAAAAAAGCCTCTCTGACAATCCCAGCTGAGTTGCCTGATTGTCAGAGAGGCTTTTCAAAGCATTTTTAAAAAAGCCTCTCTGATGATCCCAGCTGAGTTGCCTGATTGTCAGAGAGGCTTTTCAAAGCATTTTTAAAAAAGCCTCTCTGACGATCCCAGCTGAGTTGCCTGATCGCCAGAGGCTTTTCAAAGCATTAGAAAAAATGCTTTGAAAAGTTTTTTTTTAAAAAAAGTTGGCCACACCCATCCAGTCACATTACCCCCCACCACCAAACCACGCCCACAGAACCAGTAGTAACAAATTTTACATTTCACCCCTGGGTAGGTGGGGCCTCCCTCTGGTTTTACTACCAGTTCTTGCGAACCGGGGACAACCCACCACTGGTTTGGTTCCAAAGTACAAAAAAAAAAAAAATGGATTTAGTCTACCATGGGAAAAATACTCTTATATTTACAGAAAGGCTCTGGCAGTAAATTTCTACTTTCAGTAAATCTTTGCCATCCCAATTTATGTCCCAAAGGTGCTTTTTCAAAAAGCAACTGGACTTTCTTTGCTTTTCCTGGAAGACGTTTCGCTTCTCATCCAAAAAGCTTCTTCAGTTCTGAAGAATGCTGGAGATATGGCAGGTAACATTCATGTGCCTGAAAAGAAAAGGGTGTTTGGTTTGAAAGGCCTGACATTTTGATCTCACGGTGCCATTCTAGCAGTCAAATGATTAACCTTATGTTCTCTTCATTTCTCAAGGACCGAAGCCAGAAAATTTCCTGTCAATTACTGTGCTTATGAAACCTTTACTGACCAACACGTTGCAGGTCCAGACTTTCCAATCCATTGTCAAACAGATGCCTTCCAGTCGGTTACAGCAAGGTGGTCTTTTTGCTCTGGGTCTTGGTGAGGCTCATTAGCATCACCTGTCAGAGTTGTGAGATCTGATTCCTGTAACAAGATCTAACCAGACATGCCTTCTTAACATATTCACAAACTGCAGTGAATGAATAATGCAGCAGCCATTTATTTGCTGGGGTTTTAAATGGTGTCACATCAAAATCTTCCTCCTCTCAGATCCTCAGTTCATTTGGAACTGCATTCGAAATTTGTTTGGTCTCCAGTTCTAAATGAATGATGTCCAACCTTGGCAACGTTATGACTTGTGAGATTTGGGGAGTTGAAGTTCACAAGTGTTAAAGTTGCCAAGGTTGGACACCCCTGCTCTAAATAATATGAGATTAGGAGATCTGAATGAAGTTCTCTTTCATGATTCTGGCCATTCTTTATGTCAGGAAGCACACATCTTTGATTGGGAGTTATAGTTCTGCAATATTTGGTCACAGGCACCATACTCCAGATTTACTATCATCATTAGATGCCCTGTGTTTTATCAGCAAGAGAGGGGTAGCTGACGTGAGCACAAAACAAGAACTTTTTGGTGAGAGCACCTTATTTATGGAAGCTGTGGTGGCGCAGTGGTTAGAATGCTGTACTACAGGCTAACTCTGCTGAGTGCCAGCTGCCAGAAGTTTGTCAGTTCGAATCTCACTGGCTCAAGGTTGACTGAGCCTTCCATCCTTCCCAGGTCAGTAAAATGAGGACCCAGAATGTTAAGGGCAATATGCTGATTCTGTAAACAGCTTAGAGAGGCCTGTAAAGCACTGTGAAGTGGTAAATAAGTCTAAGTGCTATTACTATTGCTTTTGCTAAGTCTCTACCCTTGGAGGTTCAACCAAATCCTCAAAAAATATGGGCTCGGAAATCCGAATATTACCAAAGCAAAACATGGTAGCCAGGACTTAGAACTTTTTGGGTCTCTTTCTGCCGTCCAGAACCAACCAGGTCTTTTGTAATTCAGAATTTATAATCCTCCCCATTGCTATTGGTTTGTAGATACAAAATTCAGCTGTTTTATTATGCTGCGTGCCTGTGAGTTTTAATGGCTTTTATTCTGTTTCATTCTTGTCTGCTCAGGTTTGTGTTTTATTATTGGAAACTACTTTGGAAGCTTTTAGAGGGGGTGAGATGTGATTTATAATGCTTCTATAAATGAAATAAACATTTTTCACCTTTGTGGGCCACCAATTTTAGTGCTTAAACACAGGCTTTTAACCTGATGAATATGCCTGTTATTAATTTATTTAAACTAAAAGCATATCAATAGCTTTGCTTTAACAGGTATTTTCTGCATGAAAAAGCCACATACATTTGCGCCCCATCCTTTCTTTTAGATAAAGGTTACCAAATCAAAAGAGCAATTGTCTGCAGAGGGATTTGGTTTTCAGAGGGTTTTTTTTTTTTTGCATGCAAATGAAGAGAAAGACTTAAGGTAGATAATAGGACATTTGGAATTCAGCAGCAGAAGTCAGAATCTGAAGTTGAACTATGTACAAATGATGAACGTGTAACTGTCAAAATGTATAAACTTTTATTCAAATTTGAAACGGAAGAACAAGTGAACGACTGTATGATAAAATGGACTAAGAAATGTGGACACACATTATACTGATGGAACAATGAGAAAATATGTGGTTAAAAGGCCTGAAATTTACATTGTTGTAACCTAAAAGAGAATTTTTATAAAACAATGTACTATTGGTATACCTCTCCAGAAAATAAATATCTAGAATATAGAAAGAAGTTTGAAATTTATCTTGGAAATGCGGAAAACATGAAGGGCCATTTTATCATGCCTGGTGGGATTGTGAAAAAGTCAGAAATTTCTGGGTTCACACATACAGTATATAAAATAAAGGATTTTAAAAATCAACATTCAACTGAAAATAGAATTTTACTTTTTGGGATTAGTGGACAGCCAATTAGAAAAGAGCCATGGAAGATTTTAATTTTTTTTGGGTATATACAGTATTATTATGCTGGGAGACTGACATATCTACAATGGAGGAATGGTAGTGAAGATGAAGTAGAGATGGCAAAATTAACTTGTTTAATTATAGAAAGATCAATAACTGCATTTATCAGTGACTGGAAACTCTTTATGGATCTATTGCTGAAAAGAAGAGAAAATGGACCTGTGATTTATGGGTTTGAGGATTAAAAAGGATATCTTATAGAAAGAAGGAAATTATTATGTTCCTTTAAAAAGAGAGGCTAAACTATAAATGTGTTTATAACCACTGTCATAAAGATTGGAAGCTGATTTTTTATTTGTTTACCCCTTTTCCTTTCCCATTTCTCCTTTTTATTTTCTCACTAGTCTTATTTTTTTCTTTTCTAATAGTTGTATTGTTCTATCTTGTTACAAATTTGTTCAATACAAATTATATATAAAAAAAGAAAAAAATCACCAAACAGACAATGCTGTATAATTTTAAATCAATGCTCGAGTTGAAGAATACATACACACACATACATACATACACACATACTTACATACACACACACACACACACACACACACATATATATATATATGTATATGTATATATTCGTATACACTCTCTCTCTCTCTCTCTCTCTCTCTCTCTCTCTCTCTCTCTCTCCTGTTCTCATAATATTGAAAACTAGCTTGACCAAATGGTTGGATGAGCAAAAGTCTTAGTGCAGGGGTGAAAAGCCATTTGCTGCCATAGAATATCTGTCACCACTTTTATTACTGTGAATTAATGAATGCAGCACCTTTCCAGTTTGTTCAGAATATATCTGCATAGCTAGGTCTCTTCAATTGCTGTAGTAAACAGTTAGATTAGGAAGGCTTAATTATAATAAGGGCAGGTGACTGGGGACATATCAGCAACATATATTTTGGGTTATTTTCTCTTCTGCAGAGTTTTGATCAAGAAAAGTTATACCCTAAATTGGTTTTTTCTTTGATGCTGGATGTCACCCTGAAATATAGCTTAATAGAAAAACACACAAGTTTTTCTCAAGAGAATTCGTGGCAAAATTCTTGTTCATCCTAATGCAGGGTAGGCATTCCCTTGCCCACACCCCCAAGTTTGGGGAAGTTAGAAGAGCTGGATACATGATGCAATGATATTCATTCATCCAATTGATATGACTGCCAACTCACCAAGTGACAGCTAACATATGCAGCTAATAAGCGTTAAAAGCATCAGAATACATAAGAATCAGCAAAGATATACAAATATGTTTATATATAGTGTCAGGGATAATAACTCATATATCACATTAATTGCTTATATAATATCCTGGCCCCATGCTGGAGGGACATGTGGATAGGAAAATTTGTTGGGCTGCATCTTTTTTTTTTGTGTGTGTGTGTGGGGGGGAGTTTTAATTGTGGAAATAATTATGGAAAAATTGTACCGCTGAAAATTGACCATTTTGTGACTGAATATTAGCAGTTTGCTTGGGGGTTATTTTAGGGGCGAAAGAATTTCAGATTACGGCTTGAAGATCACCTAATCCTTTATTAATGGCATAATCTTATACTGGATTATTCCCAAGCAAATATGTAGGATATGTGCAATTACTTCTTAAATGAGTGGATGAAAGGATGAATGGCAGTTGGACCAGAGAAATGAAATAGCGATCAGATATGGAAACATGTATCCAACTGAGGTTTTGACAGCATACACAAGAAACATGTATAGAAGAAGGAAGATGATGAGGAATACCTTACTGGTCCAGCTTTATTTTTTCATATACAATTAACCCCACGTATCAAGATATGTTCATTTGTGCAAAATCTACTAAGGTATTCCTCCTTGCTTAAAAGCATCCCATGCAAACAAGGGTCCATAAATGAGTAGCGGCCCCGATCAAAATGTGTAATAATAGTTAAGCAGCTACCTCTTTGAAAACATTACGTTGAATGCCTATATGTCAGTATGCCTGGCCAGAAATATATTCTGGGGGTAGGCAATGTGACACCTCTCAGTTATTTTAAATGAAAATTCCTATAATCCCAGAATGAATGGGACTATGAGAACTGTAGTTCAGAACATCCAACTGTCTGTCCCTGGTTTAGATACTACATTCTTGCTTTCTTCATCACTATGCAAATCTTGCATCTGGATATTACTTGAAGATGGCGGAAACGAAATATTGAAATTTATTGGGAGTGAACTATTGGGAAAACCAGGTTAACTCACTTGAAGTTTTGCTATTTCAAATGTATTATTTAATGTAGATTAAATAAGGTGTTATTATAAAAAAGCATCATGTTTGAAGCTGTCTAAGGTTTTGGGCTTTAAAAGCGCACTTAAAATTTGAACACAAAAGCTGAGCACAAAACGAAGTGCATTAGCAAAAAATTCACAGATGACCTTTCTTCTCATGGAGGCTATAATGCTGCCTCCTGCATTTAGAGCTGTGTTTTATTTTTAACACTTTCAAACTTAGTTTTAGGTTGCAAATTTCTTGCAAACTAGGCCTGTTGAAATCAACAAGGCTTCCTTTTGAAAAACCACACTGAGGATTTCAAATCAGATACACTTGGCAACCAGATTCCTTGGTCTTCTATGAGATTAATTTTCAGGTAAATCAAGTCTCGAGAGTGCTACCTAATTTGATATTTTTATTTAACCTCCATCAATTTAGGTTTAATTACTACAATGGCATGGAAAGAAATGATAAATTACTACAAGAGTTTCCTTCTGGAAAATCAGTTTCATACACATGCTGAGATGCTGCTTCTCGAAGACTTGTGAATTTGCTAGGCAATTGGGAAGAAATTCAAGTTGCTTTTGATTTGTCTATCTGCCTGCCTCCGATTAAAAAAAATCTTGCACTTTCACAGACTCAAACAAAGTGTCAACAAAGAAAGTGTCAAAGAAGTTTCTTTAAATAGTAACTACCAGCTATGGTGTTCTTTTTTTTAAAAAAAAAGTATAAGCAAACATAGGGGACCAAGTCTTAGAATGGGACCCAGGATGAAGCACAATCCCCATATGAACTCCCCAAACCACAAATTACATTACTAAAATGTGATCTAATAACATAACAGAGTGTCTTTGGAGTTACTGAAATTGTAGGCAAAAACAGAGATAATTCAGATTAAGACATTATTTGAAAGTGAAGCAGCTAATGCCTTTTTAAGGTACCAGTCTAGATTGAGTTTATTTTGATTACAGCAACACATTTAAAATTGGAGTGTCAAAATCTGGCTTTTAAGGCAGTCCTGGGAGAAGACTGAGTATAAGTTAGGAACCTACCAACAACTGGGCTATGCTTTAATATTCATTTTTTACAATGGTCTTTCCCAAAGGTACTTTTCAAAAGGCAAGTGAACTTTCTTGGTTTTTTTCCTTGAAACATTTTGTTTCTCATTCAAGAAGCTTCTTCAGTTCTGAAGAACTAAATAGAAGAACATGAACTGAAGAAGCAAAATATGGTCAAAGGAAAAACTAAGGAAGAAAATCCAGTTGCCTTTTGGAAAGCACCTTTGGGACAAACGTTACTTGGATAACTGAGAATGTCTATATACAATGGTCTTTGTTTCTTTGCTCTAATGCTATTAATGTCTATGTTTTAAGCATTTACTGTACGAACAGAAACCATTCACAGCTCTCTTGGACTCAGGTGTTGTAGAAGCCTTAGGAAAGAAACTTCACATCTGTGCAGTCTCCAGTAAAAAAACTAGATCATATAATGCCATTTTATAAAAATGTGCATACAGGATCTTTCTCACTCTCTCAAGCTTTTGGCAAACCTAAACCATGAATTAGACGTAAGTACTGCAAGAAGTTAAGGAAAGAAGGGAGTTGGGTTTACCAGATTTGAAACTGTATTTCGATGCTTGTTGTTTGGTCTGGCTAAAAGAATGAGTGAACATTCAAAATAAAAGGGTACTCGATTTAGAACAGAGGTCTTCAAACTTGGCAGCTTTAAGACTTGTGGACTTCAACTCCCAGAATTCTCCAGCCAGCATAGCTCCACAAGTCTTAAAGCTGCCAAGTTTGAAGACCTCTGATTTAGAAGGTCATGATTTAAAATTTGGATGGCACGGTTATTTATCTCCTCCTCCCCCTCCCCTTCCCCCCTCCTCCTCCACAATAATCATCACCACTCCAAGAATATCCCTTAAGTGATTCTCTGTCATATAAAAAGTCTCCCGACTGGCATTATTTCAGCAAATAAATAAAGGACAGAAATGATGGCCACATTCCATTTTCTTTCCATGCAACATTACTTGAGAAATGCATCGGGGAATATTCTCTAGTTTGTGGCTTTCCTTGCCCTTTTCATCGTGGCATTAATCAATAGCAATAATGATTTCAATTTCAGAATCTTGCCCACTCGTCAGTTTAAAAAAAATATTGCAAGGACTCCTTGGCTCTTCTTTACAGGAAAAAAAAAAAGAAAGGCCTGCACCAACTGTCATTTGCTTTGACATGACAGGTATCTCTGGAAAATGCTTAATGGCTAGTTTAAGGGTTTTACCGAGGAATAATTGCAGAATATATTAGTGTTTTCTAAATAGGCAATATTCTACTCCCTTACATGGAATAAATTGCATTGTACCTCTTAGGCATATTCTTTAGATGCACACTATACAGGATGACTGAGTAGTTGTTTTTTGTTGTTGTTAGTTGAGAAGTTGTGTCCGACGCATTGCGACCTCATAGACAATGTTCCCCCAGGACTTCCTGTCCTCTACCATCCTCTGGAGTCCATTTAAGCTCACGCCTACTGCTTCAGTGACTCCATCCAGCCACCCAGTGGTGAAATCCAATTTTTTTTACTACTGGTTCTGTGGGCCTGGCTTGGTGGGGGTCGCTTGGTGGGCATGGTAGGGGAAGGATTCTGCAAAATCCCCATTCCCTCCCCACTCCTGGGGGAAGGATATTGCAAAATCTCCGTTCCCACCCCACTCTGGGGCCAGCCAGAGGTGGTATTTGCCGGTTCTCCAAACTACTCAAAATTTCCGCTACCAGTTCTCCAGAACCTGCTGGATTTCATCCCTGCAGCCACCTCATTCTCAGTCATCCCCTAGGATGACTGAGTACAATCTACCAAATAACAAGTAGCAATGCTGTTCACATAGAAGAGAAAAATAAAGATAGTTAATAAGGTTGTTAGAACCAAGCGATCTTGACAGTGTTGAGCAGTGGAAAAAAGTTGTAAGTTATAAGCATGGAAGAAGAAAAAAGTTTTTGGGGAAACCCAAGACAAATGTTTGGCAACAATTCTGTAAGTGGTCCAGGGTGTTTATTGCCCTTTTTTCTGGGGAAACTAATTATTAAGACAGGATAAAAACCTAAATAAATAAATAAAAATAAACAAAAAATAACAGACAAAACAGAAAGGATGGGTGCATGAAACATTTTTATTTTCAAAGAATGTTTATGTTCACATCCGGATATGGATAATAATAATAACTTTATTGTCATTGTACATGTATACACAGTATACCCATACAACGAAATTCACTTAACACCCAAAGACCAGGTCCAACACACATAACAATCCCCAAACACACCCCCACCCACCACAATTCCCCACCCCTAAACTACCCAAACATCCACACAACAGACCAAGTAATGCTATCCAACAGCTCACTGATGGTGGCCCTTTAGTTCATGGTTGAGTGCAATTATAGCTCTAGGATAAAAACTATTCAGAAAATGTGTGGTCCGAATTTTAATTGTTCTGTATCTTCTGCCAGAAGGCAACAGTCCAAAAAGATTGTAAGCAGGATGGGAAGAGTCTCTGAGAATGTTATGCAACATTTTTGAGTGCAGATCATCCAAAATCGGATTAGAAGTATTCATTCAAGAATAGCAATAGCAATAGCACTTAGATTTATATACTGCTTGATAGTGCTTTATAGCATGCTCAGTTTACAGAGTCAGCATATTGCCTCCAACAATCTGGGTCCTCATTTTACCCATCTTGGAAGAATGGAAGGCTGAGTCAACCTTGAGCCTGGTGAGATTTGAATGGCCAAATTGCCATCAGCCGTCGGCCAGAAGAAGTAGCCTGCAGTACTGCACTCTAACCACTGTGCCACTGAAGCTCATGGTCAGAATACTTGAATTCAGACAATTCAGTGTGAATTGAATGTGAGCAAAGGTGTGTGCATGTACAGTATGTGCAAATCACTGATTTGGCACAACTGATTCCGTTTGTGTTGGTTTGATTGGAATATTCCATTAAAAAATTGAGGGGTGACTGAATTGCCTTTGGCTTGAATATATAAACCAAAACATCATAGTTGTGATTGACTTTTGATTGAGGGTGTTGAGCTAGGCTGAAATTATACTCTCTCAGCATCAAGATCCGAACAAAACAGGTTATCTGTTATGGTGATAAAATCAGAAAAGCAATTCCTATGTACATTTTATTGAGAAGGTTATATGTCGGGGACTTCAGCAAGATTATTATATGCACAACAATGGAGAAATAATGAAACACCCACAATGGAGGAAAGGATTGTGAAAATGGCAGAATTGTCAAAACCGACCTGTTTGGTCAGAGCAAAACAATAAATACTTTTAGAAAAGCCTGGAAACCCTTTATGGACTTTTTGCTGAAAATGAAAAAAAAAAAGTAAAATGATGATTTGGGGATTCAACAATTGAAAATGGATTGAATAAACAGGGACTTTTGAAACATTTAAGGCAGAAGAATAATAATGAGTTTCTTTACAACAGTTGAAAAGAACGTTGTGTAGGAAGTTAGCACCCACCCCTTTCCTAGAAGAATGAAATATTTTGGGAAATATTAAAAAGGCAGAATATTATGTTTCCCTGGATGAGAAATGGAGAAACATGTTTTAAAGACAAAGCAGCGTTCTGCCTTCCCCCCTCCCCCCCACACCTTTGTTAAAGGGCCATTAAGGCTTCAGCCAAGCTCACTCAATGGGCCATATCTGCAACACAATAGGACTCATCTAGCAACAGAAACTCACCACATGGCAAGACTCAAGCAAACTTGAGAGAAAACCTACAAAGTTAGCTAAGACCCCTAGACCACCTGAGAATTTGACGACCAATCAGGATACTCTTTCTGGGCCTCAGGAAGTTCAAAACCAGAGAGGGCATAAAACCCGGGGACTCACTGCGTCTCGCCCCTTTTCTGTTCAGGAACTCAAACCATGTGATCCTGTCCACCATTAAACCATCTTTCCAAGCAGTCTCCATGTTTCCTGTGTCTTTTTCCCCACTTGGAGCTGAACCCAGAAGGATATTTCTTCTTACAGTTGGAAGTCACTTCCTTTTCTGATTCATGTTTCTTTATATTTTTGTCTTTCTTTTATTGTTTTACTGTTCTGCTTTTTGCTTCCTCTTTCTTATACATTTCCATTTTTTCTTTTATTGAGGTAAAATTTTTAAAGGGACTCCACAATTTATCCATAATTGTTCTAATTATAGCCTAACCCCTAGTGGGGGATCTATGGTCACCTTAAATATTTTTAAACAGTATTAAATAATTTACATTTCAATAGCACTTTAAATAGTGATCAGTTGAAACTGACCACTTGTGTGTCCAGCTATGATTGTATGCAGCTTGAGCCCTCTGCCTTCTATAGCTTTGGTCTTTTTCTTGGTTCTTTTTCCTGTTTAAATTAAAAGTCAGTTCAAAAAAACCCGACAGTGCCCTCTTTGCAAATATGGAGAAACCTATAAGCCTGATGAAAGGCATTCATGTCTCCACATTGGCTGCAGTAGCAGGGGAAAATATTGCTCTTGGAATTTATGAATATATATTGCTTGGACTCACATAGCCTTTTGGAGAAAGAAATAATTAATTTGCTTCCTTAGAGAATCACTGGCAGCAAAACCTGAAGCTGGAAACGGGGGTAAGAGCCACTAGAACTGGATAACGTACAAATCATCACTGCACAGGGCTCCTGTAATAAAAGGATTAGTTAAAAAAAGAAAAGAAAGGGAGTGTTATTTGGAAGCATTCTTTATTACAGAGGAAGCCTAAACTGCTTGGCAAAGAGGATCTGGATAAAAAAAAAAGAGAGAGAGAGAGCTAGGAAAAGACGTTTTTAACACCAGTGCTGCATTAAAGACAGATCCTTTGGAGTTTGCCTGCTTTTACAAGAATTCCTCTTGGAAACACAGTGGAATCACAGGTCGCATCTGTGACCACAGATGACATGATTAAAATAATGGCCTCTTCCATCTTCTTGTACTATTAAAGCGTAAAAAAAGTGGTTCCAGGTTGCAAGGTCCACATTGCAAGTTATTTAAATATGTTGGGAATGTGAAGCTTGACTCTTATTAATTCTACCGGGATATTTTAATGTCCCTTTTAATGTTTCTCAGGTCTCTCAAGACCTGGCTTTATCATCAGACCTGGGGCTCCCGAGGGATCAGAGATATCTTATTATCACACTTCAGCATTTGGTTTAATCTACTGGTTCCTGTACTGGAGGCTGTGTGTGTGTGTGTGTGTGTGTGTGTGTGTGTGTGTGTGTATTAATAATGACTACTTTTAACAATTGTTTTATATATTTATTATTTATTTATTTTAAGGGTTGAATGCCACCTACAGTCACTTCATGTAAGTAAAAGTCACTTCATAGAAAATAAATAAACAAACAAGTAAACAAATAAATAAAAAAGAAAGAAAAAGAAAGAGAGAGAGAGGGAGAAAGAGAGAAAGAAAGAATAATTGTCTAACTTGGGCCTCTGGGCAAGACAAGAATGTAATACATCCCATAAAAACATCAGAAATTGCAACAACACACTGTGGGAAGCCCCCCCACTAGAAGTGGGTTTCAGCAGGTTCTGACCAGTTCTGGAGAACCGGTAGCAGAAATGTTGAGTAGTTCAGAGAACCGGTAGTAAAAATTCTGAGTGGCTCCGCTCCCATCTATTCTCTGCCTCCCAAGTCCCAGCTGAATTGGAGGAAATGGGGATTTTGCAGTAACCTTCCCCTGGATTGGGGTGGGAATGGAGATTTTACAGTATCCTTCCCCTGCCACGCCCACCAAGCCACACCCACCAAGCCATGCCATGCCCACCAAGCCACAGCCACAGAACCAGTAGTAAAAAAATTTGAAACCCACAACTGCCCCCCACCCTCCCCCGGAAGAGTGAAATATTTTGGGAAATATTTAAAAAAAGGCAGGATAGAATATCTCCCCTAAAGGAGAAATGGAATTTTTTTTTAGGGGAGGCAGAAACCAGCACCAGTCTCCCTGCCCCCAGCAGAAACTGAGGAGGCCAGCTTTTAGAAATGCAGATTTGCTAAGGATATTTCAAAACTTCTTGCAGCAAAGTTTGACAGCTAACAAAGGCAGAATGGTAGGAGTAGAAAGCAGCCCCTCACCCAAGATCCAACACAGGACGAAAGCCATTGGCCACAATAGGAATTGCCCAACACCCTTTCAGAACACAAACCCCTTCATTGCACCACTCCCCAGAACAGTTCAAACTTCAAAGTCACAGAAACCTATAAAGATCCATTCACTCATTCAACCATTTGTTCAGCTGACCCAGAACTGCACACTGTCTTTGTGGTTCTGTTCAATAAACTTTCTTCCCAATCGGCCTCCATGTTCTTTCCAGCAATCTTCCCAGCTTGCAACTGAACCAGATGGATTTTCCTTCCAACAACACACATACACACACCCACACCCAAATTGGCGTACCCCAACTTCTTCTTCCTCAGAAGAACACACCTTACATCCTGGCTTAATCCCATGTCTTCAAACCATTCCTAAAGGCTATCCCTAGTCTCAGGAACAAGGTCATTCCACAGGGTAAGGACCATAACAGAGAAGACCAATTCATGTTAGATTTTGGTTCTGGATTTCATTCAGGAGGTCAGATGGCTTACAGAGCGCTTCTTCCTCATTTTTCCCTACAACAACTCTGGAATGTTGTTGGAATAGGAGTGATGGCTGGCTCAAAGTTATTTTTTGACCTTCCATGGCTGAAGATGGATTTGAATCTATAACTGAAAAGGTCCGATATGCCATCTTCACTGCATCATGCTAGTTCCCAAAATCTTAGGACTATGTCTCAGAAATATATCTTTGAGCTGACAAGAATGACACAGAAAGCAGAAAAATTATTGTATCGCATGAGCACAGGTCTACTCACGGAGCATTGAGAGGGTTTCCATTTTAAAAACACATGACTGCCAGATAATCCATTTTAATTTTTCTAGATCTGAGCATTTCCCTGCTCATAAAAATTGGTAACATCCTCTTATTCTGTTGTGTTAAATGTTCAGTGTGGAATCTTCCAGCTTGATATCATAACTATTAGCCAAATTCTTTTGATCTAGCTTATTCTTATGATATTGGAGTGGGGCAACATTAGTGTTGCAAGGTGCAAATTCTTAAAAAGAGTTGCTTTGTGAATTGACTACAGCAGGTGTGTCAAACTCAAGGCCCTCAGGCTGGATCTGGCCCACAGGGTGCTTAGATCTGGCCCACAGGGCTGCTCTGGAAACAGCGAAGGACCGGCCTGCGGTGCCTCTGCCAGTAAAAAGGGATCTTGGGAGGACTATGTGTCGCCCTCCCAAGCTCCATTTTCGCCAGCAGGGAGTTGCAGGAGGCCGTCCCAGCTGAAAATGGAGCTCAGTTTTTGCTGGGAGAGCAGTTGGACCATCACAGGTTCCCCCAGACACAAGTGTGGGCGGCCACCCGAGACCCCAGACCCTCCTGGGTCAAACACAACCCTGATGCAGCCCTCAATGAAATCGAATTTGACACCCCTGGACTACAGTATTTTATTCCTGCTAATTTTGTCTTCCTTGGTGCTAATTCACTAACTCATTGTCTCCTTCTTGGTAGATTACTCCAGCTTCATAGACACTTTCGGTTTCTACCGGCAGCTTTAATCAACTATAAATTCTGTCTGTTTTGCTGCTGGATTGTAAAGAGCAGCAGCCAGCAAGAAAATCCTTTTCATCTTTTCGGAAAAGTTGCTAAAATTTTTTTAGTTCCTGTCCAAATAAGAGACATTTTACAGCACTATGCAAGCTCTTATTTTGACAGCTTTATTTCCGCTTGGGCTATAAAATAGGGACTTAGTACAGTAAATCATTTCATAGGAATTCTGGCATGTAGCGGTTATTTCTGAACAGCCAGGTTTGAAATGAACCAATGTACCCCAAGGATATTTAATGTCATTCTTTGGAGAAAAGCGTGCAAGACTTTGACAATCAAATGGCCCATTCTGCTCAAATAAATGTACAATTATGGAAAATCTGTAAACCCTAATATAGTTTTAACCTATGATCGTACAACAGAATTTGTGGCTGATTTCTCAAAAGAGTTTGAGAGAATACAAAAACAACTGCATTTTTCAAAACTGTCTTGTATGTGTTTCAAGGAATTGGTGTCACTAAATCCTAAATAAGTATCCTTAGGATCCAGCAGTTTCATTCAGAAACTGACCAACCATTTCAGTGATGGAAGAGGAGCAGGAAAAAACATATTAAAGACTTCGTACTTTCATTCCTCAGTGGGTGATTTTAATGGAATTGTAGTTCTAACTGAAACGGAACATGGAAATCAGAAGCCTGACAGGGTTTTGAGGAATGATTACCATATTTTTTGGTATATAAGACATACTTCCCCCCCCAAAAGTGGGTGGAAATGTCTGTGTGTCTTATACAATGGCAAATGTTGCCAAAGCCCTGCCCACCCATCAGCTCCCACCCTTCAGCCTCTGCCTCCCAGCAATTTACCTCCTTATAGCAAACAGTCTGGTCAGCTTTAACACAGCCTGATTTAGTACAAGCAGCTGATTGGCGGTTTGATTGGTCTCCCAAAATACCACCTATCAGCTGTTCCAGGCTGCAGGGATCACACTGCCTGTCACCACCGCCCATCACTGCTGCTACCTATCGCTGTGTCCGCGTGCCCCATTTTCTGCTTCGGTGTGCCCCATTTTCGGCTTCAGTATGTCCCATTTTTGGCCTGTTCCAGGTGGTGGGGATAGGTGGCATCAGTAATCCCCACTGCCTGGAACGGGCCAAAAATGGGATGTGCGGAGGCCAAAAACGGGACACGCGGAGGCTGAAAATGGGGTGCACAGAGGTGGTGATAGGCAGAAGCAGCAATGGGTGATTACACCGGCAATGGGCAGTGGCAATCCCTGCAGCCTGGAACAGCTAATAGGCAGTATTCCAGGATGCCGAACCAACTGCCAATCAGCTGCTTGTGCTAAATCAGGCTGTGCTGAAGCTGACCAGGCTGTTTGCTGCAAGGAGGTAAATTACTGGGTGGCAGAGGCAGATTTTTTTCCCTTTGTTTTCCTCCCCCAAAGCTAGGTGCGTTTTATACTTCAGAGCAGGGGTAGGTTCTAAATTTTTTTACTACCGGTTCTGTGGGCGTGGCTTATTTTGTGGGCATGGCTTGATGGTCATGTGACAATTATTTAGAATTTAGCAGAGGTACTGGTCCACCAGGCTTTTAACTGCTTGCAGAGCTGTACCAATCTACCCATTTATTTTTTGCAGGCACTGGTCTACCCATTTATTTTTTAAGGCACTGGTCTACCCATTTATTTTTGCAGGCACTGATCTACTTATGTATTTTTGCAGGCACTGATCTACTTATGTATTTTTGCAGGCACTGGTCTATTCATTTGTTTTCTTTTAACACTGATCAGCTGTAGGGTGGCCCTTTGAAGCCCTGCAGCAAGAGTTTAAACAGTTTTTTTCCCTCTAGCCATCAGCTGGGACTCAGGAGGCAGCAATAGATTGAGGGTGGGGCCAAATAAAAGGTAAGAATAACACAGGGGGTGAGGGGGCACGGGGGTGGGTGGAGGGGTGGGGGGCAGAATCAGTTTGGTGATGTCATATTGTCACCGCTACCGGCTCGGGAGAACCGGGCCGAACCGGGAGGAACCCATCACTGCTTCAGAGCGTCTTATAGTATGAAAAATACGGTAACAATATTTAGCTCAAATTAGACAGACATGTATTTGCTAGCAGTTTAATGTGCCCACCCGCCTGCACTCAGTAGTATAGGTATTGCTCCTCTAATCTTTTCCATCCTCAAAACAACCATGTGAATATATACATTTATGACCAAAAAATATAATATATCTTGTATTGTCATCTGGGTTTCTGGATTTTTCAGAAGGGAAGAAATGAACAGCCTGATCTGGGAAATGGTCACTGCTTCTTTGGTGGAAGGGACCATAATGGCTGCCTTAAATGTGGTGGTAGTGGTGATGCATATTTCACCATCACCTTTGATGAAGATGCCTTTCTTAATGTCCAAATACCTAACTTAACCAAAGAAAATTGTTTCAACTGTTGATAGATTCTCCTTGATCTTTTGACTCTTACTATCAAGAGTTAACCATCAGTGATGTACTAAGTGCTGTAAACTAAAACGTTCCTTTTCTGCTCTTAATGATTGTGTTGTGTTCCTATTTCTATTTGTGGCTGTATGTGAACGTGAATTTCAAAATAAATTGAACATTTTTTTTTAAAATTAAAAATGTGATGGAGAAGGAAAAGAGGAAATATCATCTGTTTATATTCTAGGAACTGCAATGTAAGATACACAGTATTAGAACAGAATTCTGGAAACAATTTCAAAAGTCTATTGGAGGTAGGGAAAAAAGGCTTCTAGGCATAGCTAAGAGCTATAACAGATAAGGGAAAATGTGTTTGCAGAGGTGATATAGTAGAGAGTTGACACATATTAGTATGTCATGGGGTTCTAAAGTGATACTGGATTACATATGGATCAAACTTATTGCCTGCTTTTAATAATAGATGATTCAGAATACAAGTATGCTTTTCTATTGCCAAAATAAAGTGCTATTTCTTCTGAGAAAAAAAGAAGCAATCTTCTGAATTAATTTATTTGCCAATTCTTCTTCTTCTTCTTCTTCTTCTTCTTCTCCTTCTCCTTCTCCTTCTCCTTCTCCTTCTCCTTCTCCTTCT
>WNWU01000034.1:3504065-3538625 GCA_012654045.1 Ptyas mucosa | reverse complement strand
CTTCTCCTTCTCCTTCTCCTTCTCCTTCTCCTTCTCCTTCTCCTTCTCCTTCTCCTTCTCCTTCTTCTTCTTCTTCTTCTTCTTCTTCTTCTTCTTCTTCTTCTTCGCACTAGTCAATGGTATTTGTGATGCATTTTTGAATGTTCAATTGACTGAGTCTCATGTTTAATGAATAAAAGAGATAATAATAATACACAAAATGCAAAGACCTGCAAATAGGAGTAGACTGATTCTGGCAAAAGAAAACAAGTACTACAGTAATAAGTACCTTGGGTGCAATTTCAAAACATCTGGAGCACCACTTGAACACAATCAGCATTGACAAAATTTCCATCAGTCAATTGCAAAAGGAAGCTTTACTTGGAACAGTTTACATCCTGCAATGATACCTTTAATATTATTAAGCAACAACATTTGCCTATCCCAGGTTCTTCGGAAGGGCTTGATAGGTGGATAAAAATGCCAAATCCAGTCTAAACATCTGGCTGACTGCGCAACCAACCAACATAATAAATTGAGGTGTGGTTGGCAAATGGCATCTGTGTAACAAAGATGACAAAGAGCTTGCTGGCCAGCATCCCTTTTGTGGTCTTCAGATTAGGTAAGGTCAAAAATAGGGGACTTTTTAAATATTTGAGTGGTGATTATGGGGGGAAATGGGTGCCTTAAGCTTGGCAGGTGCTTGTCACACATTTTACTACTAAAATCTTCTCCCCTGTCAAATAAGCTCTAGTCCAATCCACATTTGAAGTTTGGCCTTCAAGATGATAGATATTATCTATCAGCTCTCCTGTATAAACACAACCAACTGGTTGATAGCAGTAAATCATAAGAACCATGATTATGGGTTAGTGTCTATTCTAGAAAGTGCACATTTTATTCTTTAGTCTTTATTTAGATAATATAAGTAATCTAAAATCAACTAGACCCTCTAGGATGCTACTCAGATTCAGTATGATCATTTAAAGGAAAAGATGGAGAAAAACCCATCAACTCACAAACTAAATGTCTTCAAGCCTTTTATCCTAAAATAAGTTCCACCATGAACATGATACCTCTTGAAGGCAGAGATAACAAAAGACCACAGAAACAGCCCTCAAATTGTTCAACTTAAAAATAGACTAGACTAGAATAGATAAAATTTTGTTAAAGATTATAAACATACTGTAAACAAAGAACAGATTGCTGGGATTGGTGAGGGCAGGACTCAGCCTTCCATCCTTTCGAGGTAGGTAAAATGAGAACCCGGATTGTGTATAAAAAAGAACACCGCTTAGGAGGGACCGAAAGCCCTACTAATCAGGTATATACAAAAGTATGAAGTCTAATGCTTAACGCATTGTAAGCCGCCCTGAGTCCCCGGAGAAGGGCGGCATATAAATCGAACCAATAAATAAATAAACAATAAATAAAATAAAAAAATGAACAAAGTGATGACCGGATCAAAGCTCTGTTCCGAAAGGATGTAATTTGTATGTTTGGAAAAAAATAAAAAAAACTTTTTGAAAAAAAAAAAGACTTTAATGTCCTTACTAGAGACTGAAGTGTTCACAAACTTTCTGACCACTTGTTTTTTTATATTTATTTGACTTATTGCCATGTCTCATTGGCAAGGTTAGTGTTTTCTAAGAACGATGCATTATATATTACTTGTATGACACTTAAAAATAAATCTAGTGTGTATTTTCACTATTGTGTATATAATACATTATGAAATAGGTTAGTCTAAATTGTAGACCAACAGCAATAATCTACCTGAGTGAAATCCATTCACACTGTGAAAATGACTTATTTCATACAAGGCCAAACATAATAGAGAAGTAGCAGAAAATAGGCAGTATTTTCAAAGGGAAGAATAAAAGTGGTAACAAAAAGAAAGCTAAGGACTACAGACAGATTAGACATGGAGATTTTTTTACAAGTCAGACAAATACATTACACATTAGGAATAAAGATAAACACATATATTTTGGGGGGAAAATGGATAATCACATAAGAAACATTAAAGTGGCTTAAAATAATCAACAGAATAACGTTCTCTCAAAGTAAACATATTTAAACACACATACATTAAAATATATGTATACATAAGCAAAGGTATGGTAGAAATATCAGTACTCTGATAGGCTATGAGGTAGCCAGATGACCATAATTATTTTGGACAACCATAATTTTTAAAGTTTGCTCTTTGTCTATCTGCTCTCCTCTAGGAGACTTTTGGCTGTTTTATTGTCTGCTCTATCTTGATTCTTTTCCTGACATTTTATGGGACATGACTTGGAGCTGTGGTACATATATGAGCTGCACAATTTTGGACAACCATTGGATGACAGTAAAGAGTATGGAAAACTCTTTCCTACGATCTGGTGATCATAGAGGAATGACTATGATCAGTGCAATGACTTGCCTCCAGAAGGTGGGGGTGCTCCAACAATGGAAGTTGGAGGACCCCCAAATGCCCAGGCCACCACAGGTGCCCCCAACAAAGTGACATCGAGCTGGCCATGCCCCCCCTGGCCATGCCCCCCCGGCCCACCCAGGTCAACCACAACCCTGATGCGTCCATCAATGAAATAGAGTTTGACACCTTTTGTATGGGGTTTCCTGCCTGAGCAGGGGGTTGGACTAGAAGGTCTCTTCTCCTCCAAGGTCTCTTCCAACTCTGATATTCTGTTATTCAGTTATTTTGTTAGAGACTTCTGTAGCCTAGATATAATAGCTCTATTGAAGACAATAGAGTATGTGCAGCATACTGACAGCACACTGGCTCAGAGAGTCTCTAAGGAATCTGCATGGTGGCAAGGCATGCTGGGTAGGAAGTGGACAAGATAAATGGCTGAGTCTTTATCCAAGTTTACAAACTTTTATTCTTTCTCTTGATAACTCTCCATACAGATGTATACAGTTAACTAACCAAGACAGCTAATGCTGTCATTATCCATTAATAAAAAATAGAATAACATTGAATTAATATATACACACACAACATGCTGTATGTGTCAGTGTTCTGAGTAACACATCCATAGAAATCAGACCTCCAAGGCAGGAACATTCCTCAGAGAACATATTTATTGGACACATCATATCTGCACAGCTAGTGAGAACCGACTCTAAAGTTTCCCACAGTTGCCATGTAATTAAAAGAGCAAAAGTTTCCCTCCCCAGGCATCACAGTTCACATTGTCCAATCAAAGCAGGTGGTGGGCTCCCTCGATCACTTCTGCTCCTCCTCCAATTGCCACCTATTGGGATGACCTTGGTTCCCATGGAAGAGCTCTTTATTTTGTCTATGAAATGGTCTAGCTATTTCCCCCTCATCCTCCCCCCATAGTGCATGGCAACTGCGAAGCAGCACAAGATGGCTTCAGCCTGGTTTGATTCAGAATTGACAGTATGTTTGCATCTAGCATGCAGAATGTGTGTATGTTTTTAAAGAGACCTCGGAAGTTGTTTTTTTTCTTCGTGTGCACTTCAGTCTCCTCTCTCATCAAACAATTACTTCTCAGAGCTTCGAAGTGCTACTTTTAAAGAAAATTCTGACTGCCTTTGCTAAACTGATTGCTTCGGATGGCAGCATTTCTACAGCATTAGGATTTATTATTTGCAAATAGATACCAGAATGTAAAGCAGCCTTCCTTGGTAATAGCAGTTCTTGGATTTATTGTCAGTAGACATTATCAATGAATTTTTGGTGGAGGGGTAGAAAAAACGAGGCAGTTATATCAGATTGTTCCCTGCTAGTTTCCCCAGATGCTTTTGTGTGTTCGTTACTGAACTCCTGATTGCTTTTTTTTTTACTCAAAAAATGGAAGAGAATTTTCCCTCCTGGCTGACTACATCTTTTCCTCCCTTTTGGTGCAACCCTATGTTGGCTTATTCAAAGTTTGGAGGGACATAATTTCAGGCATAAAGGTACAATAACTGAGGATTTGGCTTAAATAAATTTATTAAATAAATTGCTGGATGGCTTTGCATAAATATGAAGCTCTAAACCAGGTGTTCTTAAATATTTTGTGGCCACACCTCCCTTTAGTGTAATCTAAATGTACACACTTCCCCTAAAAACCCAAAAGAACACCAATGAACAATAAAAACAATACGATGAAATTTTGGGAAAGGTGGATTTATGGTAGCAATTTAACTAAAAGATATTTCACACTTCCCCGGGCCTCTGTCTCTAGCTTCCCAAGGGAGGGAAACCTCACATAGATTGCAAATGAGTCATTTGTGATGCTAAAGAGCACGGTAGCTCATGTGGTTAGGACACTAGGTTTGAGATGAGCAAGCCTGTGTTTGAGACCAGAGTGCTCCATGGGGCGGGGTGAGCTCCTGTCCTTTGCTCCAGCTCCTGCCGGAGACATGAAAGGAGTCCTCTATAACACTGTTGTCTCTCAGGCAACAGTGATGTCATCAGCTAATCCTTTCAACCCGGAAGTGCCTCAGTGCGTCTGACACAAATGTTACGTGATGCAATTTGTGATGCTAATAATCAGAAAATTCCTGTGCTGTTGTGTTGTGTCTGAAAAAAGCACTGAAAAAACATGACTTATGACCATTTTTCATATTTATTATTTATTATTTATTATGACCATTGCAGCATCCCCGTGATCAAAATTTGGATGCTTGGCAATTGATTCATACTTACGACAGTTGCAGTGTCCTGAGGTCATGTCATCACCTTTTGTGACCTTCTGATCAGCAATGTCAGTGGGGAAGCCAGATTCACTTAACAATCATGTTACTAACTTAACTGAAGTGATTCACTTAACAACTGTGGCAAGAAAGGTTATAAAATGGGGCAAAACTCACTTAACAGTTTCACTTAACAACATAAATGTTGTTTCACTTAGCAACATAATGTTTCACTTAGCAGCATAAATTTTGGACTCGAGTGTGGTCGTAAGTTGAGGACTACCTGTATGGCCGGTTTTTAGCGGTTTTCAGTGGTTCCTAAAATCATTGAGAAGCCTCAGCGCTTTGTTGGCTTGAGGAAGGACAATGCCATTGGCCATTTTTAATAATATGCAGTCTTTTTGTAAGTATGAGTTCTGATTTAAATACTAATTCAGATTAAAGACAGAATAAGTCACAGTACTCGTTCTTAACCTTTAATCAATTTGCAGAAGCCTAGGCTATCTGAAGTATGCTTCTGGTTTCCATCCCCAAAGACACAAATCAGTACCATAAATCTCTGTTTAAAACATTAGTTATTTTTTTAAACTTTGAAAATGCTCAACAGGAAGATGGATGCGGGTGGAAACTGGGCTTAGAGAAAAATGAATAGGTTCAAGGAACAGAGACTAAGCAAAGGAACAGGAGGTTAAGTTCATCCCCCTGAAGACTGACCATTGTGGGAAAATACTGTAGTTATGAAAGGAATTGGGTAAAGAACTGATTGCACCCCAAATACATTGATTTTCATTTTTCATGGTAGCTACGTGCCGTAAAGTCACTGCAAACATTGCATTAGCGAACACCGAAACCTCAGATGGAACATGAGTATGGGTGATTCCAATTTGTTGCCACTCTGCATGTCCATGAATGACCGTGAAAGGGCCTTGAGTATTGATTTTTGCAGTTACAAATACATTTAGCAAGTAGGTGAATTTGCAAATAGAGAATCCATGAATAACGGACGTAAAATAAAAAATGCCAACATGGTCTAATTTACTAATGCTAAAAGCCTGCATGTTCTTGATTCTTCCATAAATCCCAAAAGTTTCTTAGTCCATGTAATCTGATGGACTGTCAGGCTTCCCCTCCCTGTACCCCGGAAGATTCTAATATAAAAAGCCTCTAGTAAACTAGAGGCTAATATAAATAGCCTCTAGGAAACTCTCTGGCTAGCTTAACCTTAAAGTGGAGAGAGGAATTATCTTTGTGTAAGAGGATGTGCTAGATGGCTCAGTGGCTAAGACACTGAGCTTGTTGATCGGAAAAGTCGGCAGTCTGGCGGTTCGAATCCCTAGTACAGGTCTCCTGCGTGAGCAGAGGGTTGGACTAGATGACCTCCAAGGTCCCTTCCAACTCTGTTACTGTTACATACCTATCTGTTACACGAATTGTACAGGTAGCCCTCGACTTACAACAGTCCATTTAGTGACCATTCGAAGTTACAACACCACTGAAAAAAGGGACTGACTTATGATTATTTTTAAATTACTTATGACTGTTGCTCCATCCCCATGGTCATGTGATTTACATTTGAATGCTTGACAACTGACTCATATTTATGACGGTTGCAGTGTCCCGGAGTCATGTGATCTCCTTTTGCAAATTTCTGATCAACAAAGTCAACGAGGAAACCAGATTCACTTAACACCTTGCTACTAATTGAAGAACGGCAGTGATTCGCTTAATCAAGGTGGTGGGAAAAGTCAAGTGGGGCAAAACTCCCTTAACAAATTTCTCACTTAACAACATAAACGTTGGGCTCAGTTGTGGCCGTAAATTGAGGATTACCTGAATTTGGTCCTTCCTTCAATCCAAATATCCTTGGTGTTCCCTCTAGAGTAGGGTGGGCAATTCATTTTCTCAAGGGGTCACATGAGAAATTGGGACCGTTGGGCAACTACCATGGCCCTGCCCCCTGTTATAGCTCCACTCCCACCACCTTTGCCCTGCCTTACCCTCTATTATCCTGTTATCCTGTTCCCTGCCACTGATGCTGCAGGCCAGACAAGGACAGCCAAAGGATCTGATGTGGTCCAAAGCCAGTGTTGGGTTTCAAAAATTTTTACTACTGGTTCTGTGGGTGTGGCTTGGTGGGCGTGGCAGGGCTTGGTGGGTGTGGCTTAGTGGGTGTGGCAAGGGAAGGATACTGTAAAATCTCTATTCCCACCCCACTCCAGGGGAAGGTTACTGCAAAATCCCCATTTCCTCCCAATCAGCTGAGACTTGGGAGGCAGAGAATAGATGGGGCAGGGCCACTCAGAATTTTTACTACCGGTTCTCCGAACTACTCAAAATTCCCGCTACCAGTTCTCCAGAACTGGTCAGAACCTGCTGAAACCCACCTCTGCCCAAGGGCCATTAAATGTCCAAGTCTGCTCTAGAGATAAAGATATTTTCTGATTGGGAGTGGGTTTTGACTGGATTTTCTGATTCAACAGGAAACCCTATGGGCGTACCATTGTTAAGGCTGCCTATGATGATTTGCTTAACTATGGTTTATTAAATAACCGTCTATGGAGATTCTCAATCATCCGGGTCATGATTGTCCCAAAGATGCTTTTTCAAGAGGCAAATGGACTTTCCGGTTTTTCTTTGAAGACCTATCGCTTCTTATTCAAAAAGCTTCTTCAGCTCACCTTATGTTATTATTATTATTATGATGTTATTATGTTATTGTTAAATAACACAATAATTCCTGCCTTCGCCGAACACATTAAGGTATAAACATTAGTTTGCAAAGATTGCTGTAAAATATAAACAAGCAAAAGCACATTTTGATTCAATTATACTCACGCTAAGCATCAGAAATTTTTTTGGCAAGGTCAGGGCTGTTTGCCGTTAGTTGGCATAGTTCCTTCATGGTCCCTTGAAAAAGGATTAAAGCCAGGGTTTTGCACTGCAGCCAGGCAGGCAGACAAGCAAGCAAGCAAGGAAATAAATAAATGAACAGAAACCTAATTCTGTAAGGAGTTTAAAATTATGTAAACCACATTTTATATAAAAAAACATCTTACTCTTTTTGCACAAATTCTCCTGCTTTTTTGTGAAGAAATGATGGGACATCTATGCCCTGGTTCCCTCGGTCACTGCTTTGGGCATTCCATATAATACAGAAGACCTGTGGACAGGATTTATGGTGGAGGTTTTAAACAACCATCTTCCTTTGACCCATGTAATTTCGAATGATTAAAAAATGAAATTGCTAGCATTGTAAACGCTACTCTGCTGTAAAATAGGATTCTACAAAGCCTTTGAAAGGGTCTTCCGCAAGGTGCGATGTTGAGGGCTTGGTAAACAATGTCTCCAGATGGCTTCTGCATGCATGAGCTGCTTTGCTTTGTAAGAGTAACAGAGTTGGAAGAGACTTTGGAGGTCATCTAGTCCAACTCCCCTGCTCTTGCAGGAGGCCCAGGGGTGAAATGCTCCCGGTTCGGACTGGTTCGGCCGAATCGGTAGCGATGGCGGCCGGTGGTTTGGGAAAACTATAGCGATGGCGGAGCAAGGCTCTGCCCACCCACCCAGTTGTCGTTGCTTCCTGGTTTTAACCAGGAAGTAACCTATTTTTTGCCCTCTGCACATGTGCAGAAGGGTTTGTGCATGCGCAGAGGGTTGGTGCGAGTGAAGCGAGCATGTGCACGGGGCGTGTGCACTTCCGAACCGGTTGGTAAGTAGATTTCACCCCTGAGGAGGCCTATACCATTTCTGATAAATGGATATCCAGTCTCTTCTCAAAAGCCTCCAGTGATGGGGCACCCACAACTTCCGAGGACAATTTTTTTCTCTGGCTAATTGTTCTGACTGTTATGAATGTTCTTCTTAGTTCTAGATTGCTTCTTGCCTAGATTAGGTTCCATTGTTTCTTGTCCTGCCTACAAGTGCTTTGGTAAATACGTTGGCCCTCTCTTCTTAGTGGCAGCTCTTCAAGTATTGGAAGAAGCTATCATGTCACCCCCTGGTCCTTCTTTTCACAAGACTAGGTATACCCAGTTCCTGCAATCGTTCTTCGTATTTTTAGCTTCTAGGCCCCTAATCATTTTTGTTGCTCTTCTCTGAACTCTTTCCAAAGTCTCAATGTTTTTTTTGTGTGTATTGGGGTGACCAAAACTGGATGTAGTATTCTCTTTGGTCTTAGAATAAGGCTTTAGAGAGCAGTACTAGTACTTCATGTGATCTTGATTCTATCCCTTTGTTAATACAATTTAGGATTGCATTGGCTGCTGCCGCACACTGTAGGCTCATATTTAGAGGGTTGTCCAATAGGACGCCAAGATTCCTCTCACGCTTATTAGTTTGAGCCAGGTTTCTACCTAGTTCTGTACCTGTAACTTTTGATTTTTATTGCCTGAGTGTAAAATCTTGCTTTTCTCTAAGTTAAATTTCATTTTGTTGAATAGGGCCTGGTGAACTAATATAAAGCTCCAATGGCCCTTCAGCCCGGGCCTACACAATAGGGGAAGAGGTCAGAGGTGGGCTTCACATACTTTAACAACTGGTTCGGCCAGAATCGAACATGTGAGCGTGTGCGCATTTGCTTCGCTCGCATGCACCTTGTGCACATGTGCGCTACATCAAAAATATGGCAATTCTATTGGACAGGATAGCTTTGCTCGCGTCTGCGCCTTGCGCACATGGACGCTGCATCAAAAACACGGCATTGTATAAGGCAGGATAGCACCGGGGTGGGTGGATGGATGGGCCCAGCCGCTGGCCATAACTACCGGTTCACCTGAACCGGTCTGAACCGACTGAATCCCACCCCTGGAAGAGATTCAAAGCAGCTTTTCCAAACCTTTTAGAAGACACAGCTGCTTTAATGCCTTGAAGATGGCTTCTTCTCTTGAGCTGTAATGCTTGGTGAGGCATTCTTTCACAGCTTCAGCATGAAAGAATATCATAACATCAAACGTTAATAATAATAATATGCGTGTCTTGCATATTCTAAAAAGATAATTTCACAATTTTTTTAACAGATTTCAGGTTACATATCCCCTCTCTGTTTTTTTATATGAAATACAGGCACATATTGAATATACAGTTCTCTGAATTTGAGCATTTGAGATCTCCCTCCCACTTTAGTCATAAGTAAGGTAAAGATTCCCTTGAGTTAAGCTCAGGTTCTAGTCATTACATGCCTACGTGGTTTTATTGGCAATATCCACGGAATCCATAAGAGTTGGGAGACTAATAAACTTTAAATAAATAAATTGTTCATTGGAAGTGGGTGGCTAATAAATAATTAAGTAGTACAGATAGTCCTCAACTTACGACTACAGTTGAGCCCAAAATTTCTGTTGCTAAATGAAAGAGTTAAGTGAATTTTGCCCCGTTTTGTGACCTTTCTTGCCACAGTTGTTAAGTGAATCACTGCAGTTGTTCAGTTAATAACATGACTGTTAAGTGAACCTGGCTTTCCCATTGATTTTACCTCACAAAAGGTGATGACATGACCCCGGATACTGCAACCATCATCAATACATGCCAGTTGCCAAGTGTCTGAATTTTGATCACGTGCCTGTGGCTGCAATGGCTGCAATGGCTGTAAATGTGAAAAAACGGTCATAAGTCACTTTTTTCAGAACTGTTGTAACTTCAAATGGCTACTAAATGAATTGTTGTAAGTCGAGGACTACTTGTACATTGGAGTTTGGTGGCTAATAAGTTGAAAATAAATAAATAAAGTGATTTACTACTACCTTTTTCTACGATGTTTCGATGTAGCCTACAGTAGTGGGATCTTCTGGTGGGCAAACAGTCTGGGCAGTCGGTATCTCTCAGTTTCTCCAGAGGAAGGAGAAATTCTCCCATCATTTTTCAAGGGCAATGGCGATAGTAACCATTACTGTCAGAAAGAATGAAGGGGGGGGGGGGGCGGGGAGACACATTTCCTTCCTGAAGTTTTCTCTCGGGATTTAACTGAACTGCAAGAAACTGGAAGCTGCAGATTGATAGGGAGCGTGTAGCGCAGAGAAAAACAGGACATTACAACTGCTCCTTAACAATCTCAGAATGAAATGCCACCCAAATATCACACGCCACCCCTGAGATTTTCTTCACTCCTTTGAATGTGCTTTGAAAGCCAATTCTCTTCCATCAAACTGAAATGAGAATCGGTAGGGAAAATGCAGGGACGTTTCTCCGTAAGTAAGAATGTCAATTATCAGCTGCCTGGAAGACGGAGCTACGATACTGGGAGACCAAGCACGTTTCCAATTTTAATTGCTCAGGAGTCTCCAAGAAGAAAAGACACAGAGCTCTTTATAGTTTCTCTGTACGAACAGCATTTAAATTGGGGAAACAATGCATGGGAAAATCCCACTTGCAGATGTGGAATGTTACTATGGCTCTGATTTTATTTATTCATTTTATTACCATAGTGTATAAAATACAAAAATACAAAAGAGTAGGAAAATTAGGGAGGGAGAAGGGAAGAGAAAAGAGTAGGGAAAAAGGAAGGAAGGAAGGAAGAAAGGAAAGGAAAGAAAGAAAGAAAGAAAGAAGGAAGGAAGGAAGGAAGGAAAGAAAGAAAGAAAGAAAGAAAGCAAGAAGGAAGGAAGGAAGGAAGGAAGGAAAGAAAGAAAGAAAGAAAGAAAGAAAGAAAGAAAGAAAGAAAGAAAGAAAGAAAGTTGGAAGTCAACTCCCTTTGGTGCAGTAGAATAAGATAATAGCATCAAACCTCAACTTTTTACTCTTACATAGTAGTATAAACTACTATGTTGTTCCTATAACAACAAACCTATCTAATCGGTAAAACCCAAAATCAAAGTTTCATCAGTGGTGGTATTCAGCGGGTTCTATCTGGATCACGTGATCCGGTAGTGGTGGCTGTGATAGGCTCCACCCACCCGCCTGGACGTCTCTGCGCATGTGCGGAAGGCTCTGTGCGCTCACATTTGTGAACTGGTAGCGAAGGTAAGTGAATACCACCCCCGAGTTTCATTTTTTCCCCACCTCAGGCACAAAGCCCAGAAGTGGTTTCCAAGTAGAAACAAAAGTAACTGTGATTTCCCCCCCTTTAATCTAAGCAGTCAATTTAGTCATCTCTGCTAACTCCATCAACTTTTGCAGCCATTCATCCATTGTAGGAATCCAAGTGTCCTTCCATTTTTGTGTATAAAATAATCTTGCTGCTGTCAACATATATAACATCTATGGCTCTGATTTTAAACCCCTCCGCCTCTTTCCCCAAATAAAAAAAGAGATATGAGGAAAAGATTGGGGGGGGGGAAGTAAAGCTGGAGTTGCTGTCTGTGCTTGGGAAAAGCAGCCGCAGTCAGACAGAAATGTTTCCTACCCACCTTCCCAAGGCTCAGCACAGCTCATGCTTTTTCGCAAAAGGATATAAAAGTTTATGGCCCTAGAAACCTGAGAAATATGCTCGTGCATGCATTCATTTCTTACAAGCGTCCAAGCTGGCATTCCAGCTGCCTGACTAATTGAGTCACATCCTGATATCCAGAGGCCGCCTCACCTCACCCAGACCCTTAGCTTACAAAAGCCAATGCTAAAACAGAATGTTGTGTGTATTTAGAAGAAAAAGGAGACAGCAAACAGCCTGCAGGTGAGGAAGCGAGAGGCTGTATTTGGAGACTGACAGTTATTACAACCAGGCTAGCCTATCAGTCAATTGCAAGGACCACAAGCTATGTTCCTAGCGGGGTTCCTCGCCTGGAGCTTGGCTTGGAAGCTCAGCTGGAATGCTGAAAAGCAACACTGCTTAAGAGCAGAGCCTAGAAGAGGGTCATACTACTAACCAGAGCATACAAAACATTTGCTAGACCAATTCTCAAATACAGCTCATCTGTCTGGAACCCGCAGTACATATCAGACATTAATACAATTTAACGTGTCCAGAAATATTTCACAAGAAGAGTCCTCCACTTCTCTGTTTGCAACAAAATACCTTATGCCACCAGACTTGAAATTCTGGGCTTAGAAAACTTAGAACTACGCCACCTTCGGTATGATCTAAGCATAGCTCATAAAATTATCTGCTACAATGTCCTACTACTTCAGCTTCAACCACAACAATACATGAGCATAAAATAGATACAAACTTAAAGTGAATTCAATTGCACAAAATATGTCTTCAGCAACAGAGTGTCAATGCCTGGAATGCACTACCTGACTCTGTAGTTTCATTCCCAAACCCCCAAATTTTAACCTAAGACTGTCCATTGTTGACCTCACCCCATTCCTAAGAGGTCTGTAAGGGGCGTACATAAGAGCACCAGGGTGCCTACAGTCCCTGTCCTAATGTTTCCTCTATTTGTATCTATTTATATATCCAATCCATGTTTATACTTAATACCTAATATGTTCTTGACAAATAAATAAAATTAATAAATAAAATTTGCCACAGCCAGCTCGCCATGACCAACCTGCCACAGCCAACTCACCATGGCCAACTCACTGCAGGACAACTCGCCATGGCCATGCAGGACAACTCGCCATACACTAATATCAAAGAAATGGTGGAATAGAATCATTAAAGAAAGGATGCAAAAGATGGGACAGAATCAAGTGTGAATGGCAAAAATTTAAACAATTTTTATTTATTTTAAATAATTAAATAGAATTGTTAAATTGTCCCGCAACTAGTTGTCTTGTAGTGAGTTGGCGAGTTCTCCTGCCTCAGGTTGGCCGTGGTGAGTTGGCTGCGGTGAGCTGCCCATGGCAAGTTGGCCACAGTGAGTTTGCCGCAGCAAGTTGGCTGTGGCAAATTGTCCCATTCTCCCTAGAAGAGGCAACCACATCCAAACAGCACCAAACATCATCCCAGCTAGTGCAAGACCTTTTGGAAAAAGGCAAAGATTGGATGCTACTTTGTGGACTTTGAGACTTTGGTTTGAACTGAGCCTTAATAGACTGAGTATAAAGCAGGGGTGAAATCCAGCAAGTTCTGACAGGTTCTGGAAAACCGGTAGCGGAAATTTTGAGTAGTTCAGAGAACTGGCAAATACCACTTCTGGCTGGCCCCAGAGTGGGGTGGGAATGGAGATTTTGCAATATTCTTCCCTCAGGAGTGGGGAGGGAATGGGGATTTTGCAGTATCCTTCTCCTGCTATGCCCACCAAGCCACACCCACCAAGCCACACCATGCCCACCAAGCCACGCTCATAGAACTGGTAGTAAAAAAATTTGAATTTCACCACTAGTATAAAGCACTGAATATTAAAGACATAGTGATGTGGCAGCATCGCCTTGCAAAGTCCTGGAAGGATAGAGTTGACCCAGAGCAATAGTTGTTGGGCTGCAATAAAGTACTGTGTATAGATTTGCTACGCTATGTTATTCCGGCCCTTGGAGAGCAAAAAACCTCTTACACTCCTGTCAATTGGTTGCCCTCATCTTGTCTATTCTGCCTCTGAGATTCAATAGCTGCTGTTTACATTGGCCCTTTAATCCGCAGAAAATTACTTAAACAAAGAAAAAAGAATCCCCAAACAGATTTCTGGGAAGATGATTTCAGTGGCACAATCTAAGCTACTTTGGTGCTTGCATGGAATCAAGACAAGGATGCACACTGAGTCAAGCTGGAAGCTAAGCCTCTTTAAAAATGCCCTTGCTGATTGATACCATCTTTTCATGTGAGAATTGCAGTCATAGTTTCTGTGGCATCCTTGGAGTGAACATCTTTTCCCTGGGAGAGCTGAAAGAGTGATCTTGACTGGATTGGTTACATATAAGATTTAACTCCAGATAGATGGATGGATGGATGGATAGATGGATAGATAGATATAATAGATAGATAGATAGATAGATAGATAGATAGATAGATAGATAGATAGATAGATAGATAGATAGATAGATAGATGGATGATGGACGGACGGACAGACAGACACTTTCAAGTCAATTCCTAGTGATTACCTGGGCAAGTCCCTGAACTTCCAGCAAAGTTTTTGGGAAAGCAGCTTGCCCTGGCTTTCTTCCTAGAATTGAGAGAGGGACTAGCCCAAGATCAGACAGTCACCTTTGTGCTTATGCCAGAACTAGAACTTCCAGTCACCCAGTTTCTAGCCTAACACCTGAACCTTGAGATTGTGTGTGTTTTTTGTGTGGAAGATTTGATGCTAGATCCATCACTTAGTTATTATTATTATTATTATTTATTAAATTTGTATACCGCCTTTCTCCTGCGGGACTCAGGGCGGTGCACAGCCAAGTAGAAACATACAATACAAAATTTAAAAGAAATATAAAATAATTATATATTGTGGTAGGCTTGCTCTGAATGAGCTAATCTGCATATTACTCTGCTGATTTTTGACTCTACTAATTAAAATCACAGAGAATGAATCAGTGCTGTTCTACCTTAAAAACATTTGTCCCTTTTTATAATATAGTATAGGGTGCGAGATTAACCCAGAATGTTTTCCCATAGGTGACAATTTTTATGTTCAAGGAATTCTATTTGCACAGATGAGCACTGATTCTGTGTTTATTCCATCTTTCACTTCTTTTCTGAAATGGTGAGTTAGCCAGGAGTCTGCTGATTATAAATTCGTGATTAGTGGCAATAGAGAATATTTTTATTTTAGGCTACAGATTTCCATTACACACTTTGTCACTTAACAGAAATCGTTTCTATATCATAGGAAAATGTGTAGATTTACTTCTTTCTTACCTCCTTATATCTTACATATTTCTCACTGAGGATTTTGTATCAATGGTCAGGCACATTCTTATTTTATTGATACTTCCTTATGCTTCATATAAGATAAAGGTAAAGGTTCCCCTCGTACATATGTGCTAGTCGTTCCCAACTCTAGGGGGCAGTGCTAATCTCCGTTTCAAAGCCAAAGAGCCAGCGCTGTCCAAAGACATCTCTGTGGTCATGTGGCCGGCATGACTAAATGCCAAAGGCGCATGGAACGCTGTTAGCTTCCCACCAAAGTGATCCCTACTTTTCTACTTGCATTTTTTATGTGCTTTCGGACTGCTAGGTTGGCAGAAACTGGGACAAGAAACAGGAATTCACCCCGTTACGCAGCACTAGGGATTCAAACCACTGAACTGCCGACTTTTTGATTGACAAGCTCAGTGTCTTAGCCACTGAGCCACCGTGTCCCTTTTATGCTTCATATACCATGGAATAAATGAAATACAGTTATACAAAGACATGTGCAATCTTTACCCATGGAATATCCTATTTCACTGCAAAACTTGTACAAATTCTTATTTCAGCCTAGATTTTATATAGTTTTTATGCAATTTGATCTGGATTCCTTTTCTGTTTTCTGACATTGTAATTATTTTGCTGCTATCACCTTCAGGTCATTTTACCAAGTTCTTGTCAAGAGCTGCCATCCTTAGAGGTACAAAGGAAGCTCAGCACAGAATGCTACCAATTGGCAGATGAGCGAAATAAAATGGCAAATTAATAGGCTCACATTCTGATTCTTGCTTGGATAACATTTCCTGAATTACTACTAATGACTAGATGCATCTTACTAAGAGAAACATCTCAATATTTGTCCTTTTCAAATTTTCCATCCAAATTTTCTGAAGATCCTGCTGTGCTGTCTCAAAATCCTATTAAATTATGAAAAAGATATTTTTCTCTCTTATGGCCCTAATGCTTCAGAATAAGTAGGGTAATGCAACTCCCCCTATTGACTTGTTTAATTGGATTTAGGCAGTGCCAACTCCAAAATGACTCTGGGTGATTCATCAATAAATAAAAAAATAGAATACAATATAAATAAACCAGATAGCTCTGAGCAATCAATACATAATATATGCACAGTCTTGCATTCAGCAAGGGTGTCCCATTTACGTTAGTCCAGGGTATGTGTGTGTGGGTGCACTATACCTTACAAAGCAGGGGTGAAATGCTACCGGTTTGAACCGGTTCGGGCGAACCGATAATGATAAAAAATACTGGTTCAGTCGAACCAGTAGTAAAAAAAAGCTACCCGTTTATTCGAACCAGTATTTCCGACAATCTAAATCACATGGCACAGCTGTTTCTCCCCCTCAGTGTTCTACTTACCTTGTCCAGCCTTCTTTTTCCACCCAAAGTGCATGTTTGGCACACACCATATGTGTGCAGGCAGCAAATCGGTGGTAATCAGTGGAGGATTTCACCACTGTTACAAAGTGTTGTGTTTTCAGGTTCACCCGACAGACAGGAGGTTTACATTGCCATAATGGGACTGTAGAGAACGACTATTACTTGTGCTCATCTGCAGCCATCTTAATATGGGTCAGTTCATTTAACAATTTTTGCTCTTTGTATTGGCAGCTAGTTTTTATTCTTTGCCACTCAATGGAACGTTGGAAAGAAACATTCCATTGTAGAGAAGATCAGGGGCTTTGATCATCAGCAAGATAGTTCTCTAAATCTAGAGCAGATGTAGACCAAATGTGGGAGAAGAAGCCAGCAGGAAGAGAGGGGGAGAAAGACCCCCTTCAAAATGGGTTGGACCAAACTTAGATCTGTAGAAAAAAAATAATAATTCCCAAGAGAGCCCTATGGGAAAGGCAACTGGGCTGGGGCTCAGAATGTTGCCGATTGATCTGTTCTAACCACCATTACCTCAGTTATAAGATGCAGAGCAACACTATTGTTAAAGAAAGCATTTCGGAAGCAACGTTCTGCCTCTTTCCCCCACTTATTTAAAAAAAAAAATGAATCCATAAGGCTCAAATGAAAGATGTCCTCCCTTTTAAAAGATTAGCAGGTGTGATGGAAGTGAGGAAACAGATTCAGCAAATGGTCTTTGTATACATCAGATTCTTGTGTATTAGGCTGGACCAGAATTCTTACAAAGAGTACAAACTGAACACTTCAGTACAGTGTGCAAAATAATATCCCATGGATATTACATTTTCCTGAATAAAAGAAAAGTAGCTTAACGAGAATGCAGATCTGAGTGGAAGAGCTAAACAATGAAAGAGGTACCTACTATTTTTTCTGTTTCTCCTATAAAGAATCGCATTAGGCTTTATTTAATATATAATATATAATATTATATTTATCTAAAATAAATCTTGGCTATTGTTTACCTAGACAAGAGTCCAGCTGTCATAATGGAAAGCAGAAAGCAAGATTACAAGTAGTCCTCGATTTACAACAGTTCGTTTGGTGACTATTCAAAGTTATAACGGCAATTGAAAAACTGACTTATGTCTGTTTTTCACACTTGCATAGGACCTTTGCAGCATCCCCATGGTCACATGATCAAAATTAACACGCTTGGCAACCGACTCAGATCTATGACTGTTGCACTATCCCGGGGTCATGTGATCCCCCTTTGCGACCTTCTGACAAGCAAAGTCAATGGGGAAGCCAGATTCGCTTAATAACCACATTGCTAACTTAATGACTTGCGGTGATCCATTTAACAATCGAGGCAAGAAGGTCGTAAAATGGGGCAAAGCTCACTTAACAAATGTCTCAATTAACAGCAGAAATTTTGGGCTCAATTGTGGTCGTAAATCAAGGACTACCCGCACTTTTGTCTAGGGTAGATTCCTAAATACTTTCATACTCCTACTGAAATTAGCTACTTCCTACTTCCACTAGGATCTTATAAATATATTCATTTGGTATTTTTTTCCTTAGCTTTGAACTCTGAAAAAGGTGGTCTTTTAGTTCAGAGGCAGAAGAGCTGTATAACAACAATCCCAGGATAATTTCCTAGCAGGTCTAGGTTGAAAACAGTGGTGGGATTCAAATTTTTTAACAACTGGCTCGGTGAGCGCACGCTTCCGGCTGAAATTGGATCATTTAGAAGCTCAGCTGCTTACCTTCCAAGTTAGCAATGGTAAGTTGTTCTGCCCCAGCTATGGATCCCAAAGAACACAACACACACAAACTCTGAACAAAACTTAGTTTACTCAAATAACGCAGTTTTAGTAAATGCCGGCTGTTACTAAGCGTTCTTAACAGCCTGCCAGAATTCCACAGATAAGATAGTCAGAGTCTTACTGGAGTTGGCAGAAAGCCCGGAAGCAAGGTTGCAGAGATATCCCAACGCAATGATTAGCGAACTAAAGTTGTTTCCTGCAGCTTGTTACAAGCTGCGTTCTTTCTTAAATAAGCTAAGGGCGTGGCCAATTAGCCCCAAGCCTTAGTCTTGAGGACACCTCCTCCTGAGGAACCACTCCTGCCTGTTGGCAGCTCTGCATGCCCGTGCATTGAGAAGAGGCTCCTCCTCTTCATCCTCTTCACTTAAAGGAGTCTCTGGAGGTTCTGAAGGCCCTGACTGAATCCCTGCCTCTGGCACCACATCTTCAGCCTCCTTGCTGTCCGACTCAAATGCCGGCTGCACAGGCTGCTGGCACAGCACCATACCAGCCTCCTTGTCATCGGGATCAGCAACAATCCGTGCAGGCTGCTGGCAGGCCACAACATAAGTAGAACAGCAAGGGGTGGGTGGGAAATCACCTGTGCTGCATGATTGAAATGAGCTAGAAAGCAGGAAATAAAAGACAGGATAGGGCGGGGCCAGTTGATCATGGCCAGAGCTACCAGTTCACCTGAACTGGTTTGAACCGGCTGAATACTACCTCTGGTTGAAAAGCACCTTGAAGCCTCAAGTTAAGAAAGAGTGTTGTTAAGGCCACCAAGAACTCCGTAAAGAAGAAACTTGGCCAAAAGAGAAATTGGCCCAAATAGAACAAACTTGCTTATGCTGTAGATTGAAGATGGGCCTTCCTTCTCTGACACTGGCCTTGCTCAGCAATTTGGTTTCTATCCTCAGTTCCCATTATTGCTTAACCTATTTGTGCCAGAAGGTGCATATGTTTTCCCAGTTTCTACTTCTGAATCATTAACAAGCAAGCTGATTATTTTATCTCAGCTGAACCACAGAAATTAGGCTTCGGAGGCTAACTTCTTCGGGGTCCAAGGATTCTAATGATACAGTTTTAGCCCCTTGCTCTAGAGGTTAGGGCACAAAATATGCCAACCATCCCATAACCCATTTCCGTAAATAGCCTATAGAGAACTGCCACAGAATCAAGAGACAGAAAAACAAACAGTAACCTCATTAAACTGCTTTGTAGGCAAGCTCGGTGCAAATGAAGCTGTCCTTTATCGACGTCCGTGCTCATTCTTCTAGATTAGCGATGTACTACTAGCACACGTAGACTTGCATGCAGAGGCTAATAACTCTCGTTATTAAATATGACCAGGCCAATTTTGCAGTTTATAGTAATTCCGAGTAAAATTACTGGCTCTGCGCCTGAGATATAAAGTTGCTTTACAGTCCTGGAAGGATGAGCCCATTTACAAAACCATCAAAGAATGCTCACCAAAGTTGCTGACCATTCTGAACAAAAACAACTATGCTAGGAAATCATGCTTTGGAGCTAAAAAAAAAAAGTTAACAAAGCAGCTTAAAACAAAAGATTGACACCAAGCAATAGGAAAGCCGCACTCTGAAGTTTTAGAATGGTATATGCTATAGTCCGGGGTCTGCAACCTTAAACACTCAAAGAGCCATTTGGACCAGTTTCCCACAAAAAAGAAAACACTGGGAGCCACAAAACCCTTCCCGTGCCTGACTATTTCTTGAGCAGCCACAAAACTAGCATATGTAGTTGAATTAAATGTTCTGTTTTCTTCTGAAACTTTTCTTATCTTGTATTTATCCATGGTTGGCCTACCAGGGGTTGAAAAGCTCAATAAATCATGTGCTAGTGGGTATCGCACATTGGCAGTTATGACGCATATTTTGAGTGACAGGGAGCCGCAGCAGAGGGGTCAAAGAGCCACATGCGGCTCCAGAGACGCAGGTTGCTGACCCCTGCTATTGTTGAAATGTGGCCCCATTGCCAAGGCTAAAAGTACATACAGGTAGTCCTCGATGTATAACCACAATTAAGGCCAAAATTTGTGTTGCTAAGTGAGATATTTGTTAAGTGAGTTTTGTCCCATTTTACATCCTTTCTTGCCACAGTGGTTAAGTGAATCACTGCAGTTGTTAAGTTAGTAACACGGTTGATAAGTGAATCTGGCTTCCCCCTTGACTTTGCTTGTTGGAAGGTCGCAAAAGGGGATCACATGACCCCAGGATACTGTAACTGTCATAAATATGAGCCAGTGGCCAAGCGGCTGAATTTTGATCACATGACTGTGGGGATGCTGCAAAGGTCGTAACTCTGAAAAATGGTCATAAGTCACATTTTACAATGCTGTCATAACTTTGAAAGGACATTAAACGAACAGTTGTAAATCGAGGACTACCTGTAGTATAATGGGGATGTAACAAAATTTCAAATTGTATTATAAATAAAAAAAATAATGAGGACCACCTGATGGTTGAAGAGCAGGGTGTTAATGTATACATTGCAAATATACAAATATACCTATAGATACTCTGAGTGGCATGGTTGCCATTGGGAAGAAATTCAACTGGTTGCTAACAGAAAACACGTGTAGGATATTTGTGGCCATTCATTCCCAACACCATTTTTCGCAATCTATGTTGATGGAGCTACTGCAGTCCAACCATCTTTGGAAGACTACTAACTTCCAAATCCTGGGTTATTACCCTCCCGGATGAATCCTCATCCGACTAAAAGGAGGAAGAAAGGCTGATCAACCAGCTTATGGAGAGAAGGGAAGGGGCCTTTCTCCTGAACTAGCCAGGGACATGTATCCCAGCACCAGTTCTTGAACATAACCCACAACTCCTAGTCTATAAAAATGGAACCATTATTGAGTTTTCAAGCCTGGACTAAGCTTGTATAGAATCCTCTGTTATTTATGCATGAACAGCTTTGGGCAAAAGGCCGTCAAATGTTGGGTAGAATGTTGGCTATAACTTTTCCTAGTCTTTAAAAAGAAAGGTGTATGCAGTATGTGCCCAAACTTTCTTACTTGGACTTTAGGATCTCAGATTGTTGTTTGAGTATTCCTACACAAGTATGTTCTTCTAATTGTGTGCTACTGCCTGTATTTCTGAGGCATGGACTTGATTTTGGCTTCCTTGATGCTTTTCCACCATTTTGAGCACCTCTTGTAGCCCTACTCTTGTCTCGTGAGCCATGTTCCTTGATTAGAAATCCATAGTATAAAGAGATGCTCTTGTAGGAGAAGATACACTAGCACAACACCCAAGAACAGAGCTAATGCAGATTGCTATGGCTATGGTTGGATTGAAACATGAGCACCTCATAGAAACTAAAAGATGACATAGCTGGATACTTACATGACAGGCTAATTTCTAGTAGTAATTACCCTGGAGATCAGAGTGGTGTAATAGCAAAGGTGCTAGGGCCAAGGAGACCCAGGCTATAAATCTACCGTAGCAATAAATACATGAATGAAATTATATAAATTCAGCTTGTCTATGGAATAAATAACATTGAGTTGACAGAATCCAAAGCTACCTGGTTTAACAGTGCTTTTCATGTAAACTCCCTGTCCATCTAAAAATTATTCTGCATTTAGTGAACTTCCCCATCACAGCAAGCAAGAAGTAGCTTCACTGACATTTGTGTGAGGAGCATTAAGAGTCTTTCCAATGCAATTTAAAGTGTAATATTCCTGAAATCTATGTTTTTGATGTACATTAAAAGTGTCATTTTTTGGTAAAAAGGAGATAATTTCTTAAATGTTACTTTGCAAAAATGCTAAAATCCATAGAGTTGTCAAACTGAAGATTAAATTTAGAAGAAAGTTCCTACTTTCACTGCCCTCTGACACATTGACTAAAGTAATAAAAAGGTTCTGCAATTTAGAAGAGCTGGCTATCATTTTAAGACACAGAAATATAATTTGAACTTAAAAAATAAAACTAACTTTTACAATTGCATCCTATCTCTCCCCCACTTCCAGATTAGACATAATGACTCTTTGAGGGTAGAAGAAAAGATAATTCCTGGCCCCAAATAACCCAGTTTGATGATTAAGTAACTGCTTGAATCTGGGATTTTCTGATCTGAGTTCATGACTTTAAACATCATGTCAAATGCTTTGGAGCACTAGGTCAACACTTACAACCTGCATTTTTAGACTTAAATGTAAACTTCAGTGTTTACTCTTAAGTACCCAATGTAATTTAGTGAATTCAGAAGCACTGTGTCTGCAAAGAAACTAGAGAAGTGAGTAGAAGAGAAGCTAAATATGAATCAGTGATGATGTGTGGAATAAATAAATAAATGTGTTGATGCAATTTTCATTTCCAATCTAGAAATACTGTGCATTCTTTAAATTAGGAGAAAGAGTGCTCCAATTTTGTTCTGCTTTAATCTGGTCACACTAGAAATTTTTTGTCCAATTTTAGGCAATACACTTGAAAAAGTTTATTGATGTACTGAAATATGTTTGAAGAAAGGCAATAAAAATAATGTAAAGACCAAATCCTATGAAAGTAGGGGAAGAACATGGATGCAGAGGAGGAGGAGGAGACCATTTTTAAAATTAAGAACAATCACATATTCTAATGTTTCTGAGTGTAGGACTTGAATTAAAGGATTCAAATTACATACACATTCTTCAATGAATGAAAGTAGAGACTGTAACGGAACATATTGCCTTAGAAGATGTTGGTTTTTCTTGCTCTCTATAAAATGTTTAAAATTTAGAGATGTGCAATTCTGTGATATCATAATTATACATGTTTTACAGTTTTACAGCAACCTTACAATCTCTGAATTGCATAGGACTTGATTGTCAATATATTTTTGATGTTATTCTTGATACATTCTCATATTCCCTCTCTCCATGCATATGTACATTACAGTTTATTATATCATCCAAATCTTATTTATCTTTATAAATGGAAGTAAATCCCACTGAGTTAAATAAGGATTGTTCCAAAGTAAATAGTCAGGCTTGTAATCTTAATCTTCCCAATTCTTCAGTTCTTCGCACTGGAGAAGAAGGGAAAGTCTTTTTAAACTTTGAACTGACTTTTTAGTTGTAAGAAAATAATGCAAATTGGGCTTAAGAAAGAGAGAAACTAAAGTTTTCACAGATTATAATAAGCTGCTAATTCATATAATATTGCCTTTTCTCAAAACCTAGCGGTCAAATCACTAATCCCTGGTGATTGATCCTAGACTCTAAATATAAAGTGAAGGCACAGAAATGTTTCCTTTTAAACAGATATTTGAAGTTGCTCAGTTTAAGACTTATGCAGTGACTTGACTATCCAGAAGTAATGTTGAAAATGTGAATTCTTGCTTCTATTATTAACAGTGATTAATAGCCAAGTATGTCAAATATAATGTTTTAGTTTTGTTGTACACTGGCCAGAGTCACTTGCCTGAGAGATGAGTGGCTATATAAATTAGATAGATAGATAGATAGATAGATAGATAGATAGATAGATAGGTAATCATTTTATGTGGTTTATACACAAACCAAGGAATGAATTCCCCCCTCTCTCCCCCCTCTCCCTCCCTCCCTCCCTCCCTCCCTCCCTCCCTTTCTCTCTCTCCCTCCCTCTCTCTCTCTGTGCTGGAATATAGCTGTCTTTCCTTATCAGTACATTAAATGATCTCGGAGACATGGAACCAGGAAAACAAAGCCAGTTTGAGATGTTTAATCTATTTTGCAATCATCCACGATATTTGCGCAACAAAAGAAAAGTATGTTTAATTTATTTGAATTGGATGGCTTCCACCTGAATTCTCTGAGAAGCCTCCGAATTCAGAGTTAATTAGGGTTGAACACACACACACACACACACACACACACACACAGAGAGAGAGAGAGAGAGAGAGAGAGAGAGAGAGAGAGAGAGAGAGAGAGGCAAACGTACATATACACCCATCCCTATTTCTGTTATGCGGTGGAAACAGTCTGAGCACAAATGTCGTTTTAGATTCCAGCAACTTTACTTGGTGGAGCAAAGACTACCTTTTTAACTCGGAGAAAGTGGTGGTGGGGGGAACCCAGTCCAAGTAAACATTCAGCATCGCAAGCAAAACAGCACGAGCAGCGTTAACCAAAAGGGTGGTTGCGCGGGATCGATGAGAGAATGTTGGACTCGTTTCTGTCCCGCTGCAGCACCAGAATTGGCTGCCTGGGGAACGTTATGCTGTCCATGGTCCTGAATTCCTAAATCAGCTTTGTAAAGGCAACTCGCCCGAACTCTTACATAGGAACCGCCCCCCTCCCGGCATCCCTGCTGAAGATCTTAAATATTTCTCGCGGTTCCGGGAGCGTGGGTCCTCTCCCTGCCGCCACTTCTCTGTGCACATTCACAGAGGCAAGACCCCAGGTCTCTCTTTCTCTCTCTCACTCTTCCCGTCCTGATCTCCCGCCGTCCCTTACCTGACTCTTTCGAGGAAACTCATTGAGTACGATGCTGATCACTGGAATGTGCAAAGCGGTGGCGACGAAGTCCATCTGTAAGATCTCGCTTCTGCTCTGCGGAAAGGCAAGAATGGCCGAGACCCCTTGTACCACCACAGTGTGGCAGATGCTCTGCAAGAAGGAGACCGGGTCGTTGCTCCAGGAGGAGGCGCTGGGCGAAGAAAAGGGGAAAAGAGGTAGATCGCCCAGGCCCGCCTCGATAGCCATCACCACTTCCAGGGAAAGGTTGTAAGGGAGAAGCCCCTTGACGCGGTTGAGGTTCTCCACCGCCAACAGGAGCGCCTCCCTCGGTATTAGAGGCAGTTGTGGCGCCTGGTCCGGACTCTCTTTGTCGATCAGGTTCTCAGTACCCAGGTGCGCTCTCCTTCTCACACTGGTCCCCGTTTTCCATCTCTCTGGAGTCCCGGGGTCCTGCCACCCAGATTCTTCCCCGGCAGAGTGGCTTCGAAGCGGGATGTCATTGTGAGCTCTCCAGCCTCCTGCCCCGCCTTGGGAGGTAGCCCAAGGCTGCAGGTGCGCCGCCCCGATCCTTACCGTGTGCCCGATCCGTTTGAGGATCCGGCAAGGCTGCGGGTGGCAAGAAGAGAGGGGCACCCCGGCCAACACGAGGGCGCAGGGCGGCGGGAACAGCAGACAGACTCTGCTCAGGAGCCACCAAACACTCAGTCTCCACATCACTGGAGAGCCAAATGCCCGGCACGTTAGGAGAAACCCCCTTCTCCCTCTCTGCCTTCCCACCTCAGCCACCTCCCCCTCCACCGATGCTAGGCGCTCCTCTCCCAGCCGCTCTCCCACCGTCAGCCATACAAGTTGCGGGGCTCTTCAGGCGCCTCGGAGGCTCCCAAAACCTACACGACCGATTTCCTCTCCCTGCTTCAGAAAGATCCTCCAGACTTCTGCCGGTGGCCGCCTAACCAGACTAGGCTCTAAGGATTAAGATCCATTCTATTCTACCCCTGGAGGGTCGTCGCAACCCTTCGGGGCGATCTGCTGGATCTCCATGGCTCGAATCTACCAGAAGAACCGACCCGGAGATCCAGATTTCCAGACGCCTCTGAGGACAGCAAGAGGCAGGATCCCACCCTCCAGAGATGCCTCATCTCCCTTGGGCCACTTCCCCTTTCTTCTCGCCGCTTCTTTCCCCCACTTCTTCCTTCGCCTCTTTTCCAGTCCTCTGCCTTCCCTTTGCAGTTTGTTTCGAAAGCTCTTGTTCAAAGGGAAGCCAAAGTTGCCAAGCAGGCGGGTAAGCAAGTAGCAGCAACGGTTCTTTCTCGTCCGATGGAGCTCCAGTCGGTCGCTTGGCTCGCTAAACACCCACTGCCTTGCCTGCCAAGGCGGCTTTGGAAAGGCGAACAGGTAGCGCTCTGAGCGGGACAAACGCCCCGCGAGGAACGCTGGGAGTTGTAGTCATCCTAGCCGGACTGTTGGAAGCCTCCCTAGCGCTGGGGCTTTCTCCAAACGCTTTGCTGTTTGTATTCGTATTTAGTGTGCTAGTGGAGCCATGTTTTAGGAGTCTTTTCTCTTCTTTCCCTACTGGGAACTGTTCAATATCTGAAGAGAAAAAAGGACGCAGTTAAAGAAATTTTATTCTCAAATCCCCGCCCCCCCCCTTTTTAAAGGGTAGAGCAAAAATACATCTCCAAACATTTTATTTATTGCTCCAAACATATATCCTCTGGCAAGGGATGTCCCTTTCCCTTTGATTCATTTACTTCTCATAGCAGAATGATGAGAAGGAGACATTCAAGAAGACCAGTCAAAGTGATCCCCTGTCCTTTTGCTTTTTTGGCAACTAACCAAGGCAGGGAAGTATGGGGGTGGTGGCAGAAGTGGAGAGGGCCAATTCCAACAACTGGGAAGAGAACATGAGACTTTATGGAGCACTTGTGGTCCATCACCCCAGGAGGTGTCTATCTCATTCAGGCTCTCATTCAAGACTACATAAAAGTATAGGAAGAAATATCCTTCTGGGTTTGGCTCCAAGTGGGGAAAAAGACACTGGAAACATGGAGACGGCTTGGAAAGATGGTTTAATGGTGGACAGGATCACATGGTTTGAGTTCCTGAACAGAAAAGGGGTGAGATACAGCAAGTCCCCGGGTTTTATGCTTTCTCTGGCTTTGAACTTCCTGGGGCCCTGAAAAAGTATCCTGATTGGTTGTCAGACTCCCAAGGGGTGGGGGTCTTAGCTAGCCTTGCTGGCTGATGTAATCTTCCCAGGTGCCATGTGGTGAGTTTCTGTCCTAGATGGGTCCCATTGTGTTAGTTTCTGTTGCTATTGTGTTGCAGATGAGTTTCAAAGATTGAAAGATTGAGTTTCTGCCTCTGGCCCATTAACAAAAGGGTGGGGGCAAGAAGGTGGGAGCTGCTTTGTCCTTACAACATGTTTCTCCATTTCTCAACCAGGGAAACATAATATTCTGCCTTTTTAATCATTCCTAAAATATTTCATTCTTCCAGGAAAGGGGTAGGTACTAACTTCCTACAAAAGGTCGAGTAATAAGAACCTGCACAATATTTGACATTCTCCCACCAACTGTAGTATCCAGTATTTTCTGTTGAGAAAACTGTGATGCTGAAGCTAGGGCACTGTTCATACTGTCCATGTGAGGCTTTGTCAGTCTGATTGAGCTACCCCTCTGAAACAATGGAGTCCACTGAAACTAGTCAAACAAAAGGGAAGTCTCCATTGACGTGAAACTGATAGGTTATTACGGCAGAACTAAGGACATCACAGACATGAAGCCATATAGCCAATTTGTTATTCCTTTCTTCTTGGGACACTAAGCAAAAGTATTCTGTACTGCAGGAAAGTGTTCATGCTCAGCTCCTTTAAGCTAAAAACAGCAACACCAAACAGAAGGAACCTGAACAAGTAGACCAAAGTATTTCACAGAGATAATGTTGGCTAGGAAAATTTGGGAGTGAATCGTGCATCTGTAGCAAAGAGTTTGGAAAACAATCAAAATTGTTCCCTGTTCCATAAATTGATTGTTTGCATAGAAAAGAAAATTAATGTCAAGCTCCCATTGGTTTATGTTCTCTACTTTTTAAATGCTTCTCTATGTTGTGAGATTTATTTATTTAGTTATTGGTTTGATTTATATGCCGCCCTTCTCCGGAGACTCAGGGCAGCTTACAATGCATTAAGCAATAGCCTTCATACTTTTGTATATACCTGCTTAGTAGGGCTTTTGGCCCCCTCTAAGTGGTGTTCTTTTTTATACAAAGTCAGTTTATTGCCCCCACAATCAGGGTCCTCATTTTATCTACCTCAGAAGGATGGAAGGCTGAGTCAACCTTGAGCCTGGTGGGATTTGAACTTGCAGTAATTGCAGGCAGCTGGTGCTACTTAACAGCGCTTTAGTCTGCTGCGCCACCAAGGCTCTTACTGAAGAGATGAAAAGGAAGTCCATAAAACAAAGAAATTAGAGTTTTGGACAAGGACTAAGGAAGCTCATGTTCACATTCAACTAAGCTATGTACCATAGTTCATTGATTATCTTGCCACCACTCCTCTTAGCCTATCCTACTTGCATAGTCTTTTCATGAGGGGGGGAAAAATGAAAGGATAGCCAACTTGCTGCTGGAGTTAAAGTAAATATAAACAGATCCAATACATGGAACTATCTCTTCTTGGCTCCAGGCATCTTGAATAACCATTTTCTTAATTGGTGATAATTTAATTTTTTACAAATGGGTGTGCATGTTTTTTTTACTGGATTTAAGCATTGGCTATCCCAGACCTGAAATTTGAAGTTTAATCATGATTTTGTTTAATTCTAGGCATAGATCTGGTTCAGGTCTTTTGGCCTGAGGTATCACCTTTTGAATCATTTCTTCCATCTTTATCATTTTTATATAACAATGGCAGGGGATAACTGAGCCGAGGTGGCGCAGTGGTTAGAGTGCAGTACTGCAGCTACTTCAGCTGACTGCTAGTTCAGCAGATCAGCGGATCAAACCTCACCGGCTCAAGGTTGACTCAGCCTCCCATCCTTCCGAGGTGCGTAAAATGAGGACCCAGATTGTTGGGGGCAATATGCTATTTAGTATACTGTCTTTGATGTAAGCCGTCCAGAGTCCTTGGAGAGTGGGCGGCATAGAAATATGACTAATAAAATAAATAAAATAAATAAAAATAAATAATGTTTAATCTGTTGGTTTTCTTTTTCTTCAACTGTAATAAAAGAAGGCACAAAAAGGACTACCATCATCTTGGTTTCTTTTTGCCATATTAGATGGACTTCTGCTGTCTTGCTGATGGGTGGACACTTGTCATTTGCTTTACAAATGCAAATAAAGATTATTTGTGGGTTTTAAAACAGCTACATGCTGCAGGGTAATATAAGCTCCATAGATGCAGAAGGAATTGAAAAGAAACCAAGGAATGAGCATATGTTTTCATGTTAGACATGCTTCTATAGATAGAGGGACCTGATGTAATACTTTAGACATTTAGCCATAGTCATATATTAGATTAACATATGCCTTTTCTAAAATGGGCCCACTTTGGAATTCCGGCTGCTTTTCACTCATAATTGAAGCATCTATTAAAAAACACTTCTACAGAGAGCTATGGAGATAACAGACAGTGTATCATGGAGAAATACCCACTAGGATTAAAACATGCATAATTTAGCATACAGGATATACTTTTTAAAATTTTATGCAAATAAGCCTGTTCCATCAGTTTAGAGAACAGCAGAAGAGAAAGAGGGCTCTTTCATTACTTGTCCTGGAAGATCCGCAGCTGTTAATTCTCCCAGTATTCACATTTCTAAGAGAGAAACAAGACTATTCCATCCCTTTGGTTAAGATTCAGCTGTTGGTAATCTTATTTCAGCTGCCATCTAGTGGTGGCCATTTCCAGCAAGGTGCAGAACATAAGGACAATGGAGACAGGTGAAGCTCTTCCATGTTAATTATCCCTTGCTGTCTTATTACCCATCTTGCTGTCTTGTCTTGCCTCATCCCAGTTGGCTCCAAAGCTCCCCCCCCCATTTTATCCAGCCCCCTTTCCTTATGCGTGATGCTTTTTTTTTAAAGGTACAAGAGAAAAAGCGTGGAGGCTTTGAAATTATTTATTGATAGTTAGCACCTGGACCACATATTCGATCAAAACATCAGTTATCCGTTTGCAGTCTTCTTATTCTGGAATCAGGAAGAAAAGAGAATGAATTTCCTCTGGTGATGTTAGTCTTTAAGGGGAGAAATTGCAAAGAGCTGTAAAATTATAGTGGCCCTATGCAATAAATTGATTTAGCTTAATTGTTCTAATATTTATAATCCACTTGTTAAAAAGCTACAAGAATGTCTTACAGTACAATTAAACAATATTGATAGATTATATGTCATCAAGTTGGTTTTGATTCTTAACAATCCCATAGATCCCCACCCCCCAACATATCTGTCTCTAATCTGGTCTTTTAGATCTTCCAATCACTGCTGTAATCTGGTCTGTTTACCTTGTTGCTGGTTGTCCTCTATTACTCTTTCCTTCCACCTTTCCTACTATTAGAGTCCTCTCCAGAGAGCTGGTTTTTCACATAATGTGTCTGAAGTGGGATAATTTTGAGCTTGGTCATTTGTGCCTCTGGTGAGAATTTTGGGACAATTAGTTTATGATCTATTTGTTCATTTTCTTGGCTGTCCGTGATATTCTTAAGAATCTTCTCTAATAAGGTATAGGTAAAGATTCCTCTCACACATATGTGCTAGTCGTTCCTGACTCTAGGGGGCAGTGCTCATCTCCATTTCAAAGAGAGACAGTGCTGTCCGAAGGCGTCTCTGTGGTCATGTGGCCGACATGACTAAATGCCAAAGGCGCACAGAATACTGTTACTTTCCCACCAAAGGTGGTCCCTATTTTTCTACTTGCATTTTTTACGTGCTTTCGAACTGATAGGTTGGCAGAAGCTGGGACAAGTAACGGGAGCTCACCCCGTTAGGCAGCACGAGGGATTCGAACAGCTGAACTGCTGACCTTTCGATTGACAAGCTCAGCATCTTAGCCACTGAGCCACTGTGTCCCTTTCTTCTCTAATACCAGGATTCAAAAGCATCAACACTCTTGCTATCCTTCTTTTTCATGGTCCAACTTTCTCTCCCATTGAGTGTTGCAGGGAATACCATTGCTGGTGTGATTATGAGCCTTGGTGGTGCAGCAGACTAAAGCAGACTTGGTGGCGCAGCAGATTAAAGTGCTGTTAAGTAGCACCAGCTGCCTGCAATTACTGCAAGTTCAAATCTCACCAGGTTCAAGGTTGACTCAGCCTTCCATCCTTCTGAGGTAGGTAAAATGAGGACCCGGTTTGTGGGGGCAATAAGCTGACTTTGTATAAAAAAAGAACACGGCTTGGGGGGGGGGCGAAAGCCCTACTAAGCAGGTATATACAAAAGTATGAAGGCTATTGCTTAACGCATTGTAAGCTTCCCTGAGTCTCCGGAGAAGGGCGGCATATAAATCGAACCAATAAATAAATAAATAAATAAATCTCATTAAACAATAGGTTTAATGATTAAAAAGCAATAGGTTTGTGCACAGCATTGAGACAGGAGCTAGTGGCTGGGAAATAATTGCAGAAGAATTGGTATTGCCTTCACGTCCAAGTTACCGATTCTTTTTTAGACACTAACATCTGAACAAGTAAAAAAAAAATGATCACAGAGATGAAATTTAATATAGTAATTATTTAACTTTGAGAACAACACAGATCTTTTTGTGTTCCCTTCAGTAGCTCAAACAATTGTGTGCAAAAGCAAGAAAGGGGAATAGCCTCGCTTTGTATGCTATTCAACCCTCTCTTGAATAGTCTACAAAATGTGTTCTGCAGAGTCCTAGGGTTCCACAGGAACTTGAAGGGGTTCTATGAAAGACCAAGAGAGAAAAGCCATGGTGAAATGCAACCAGTTGTCTATCTCAGCATCTTTGTCTCTCAGTCAGGGGCTTTGAAGATTTTTTTAAAAAAAGTTTCTGCAGTCCAACATAGTTGAAAAAAATTGTACTGAAGCAAACCTTGATTAGAAAGAATTCAGTCAGAGATTTGGAGGCAAATGCTGACATTCTATTATCAAAGGATAATAGAGAGATGGTTAACTAGCTAGCAAAACCCTTCCCTTGAAGTAATCAGTAGCAGGTTTGATAATAATTGTGTTTACTTTCTAAATTTTGCAAGATAGCTGATGGTAGATAGCTGATTCCATTTTTTAAAAAAATATATAGAAATATATTTTTTTAAAAATAGTTTTAATAATTTTTTAAAAATCTCAGCATAGTTTCAGTAGGACAGAGCAGGGCAGAGCCTTTATTCTTTGAAGAGTAAAAGTTTCCGTTTCAGCACTTCCCAGATTATGCATGCACTCAAATGATGTTGCCCTGATCCGCTAATTCCTAATTCAAATCCTCACAAATGAAAATGTTCTGGTCTAAAAAAGATGAAATGGAAGAAAGGAAACCTCGAACATATGTAAATGTATTAGGATAAAGAATGAATTATTAAAAAGTAAAAAAGAATAAAAATGAATAAAAATAGAGAAATTAGAATTTGAGGGCGAATGAAGATATTGTTCATATCAATAAACATATAAATATTAAGATATGATTTAAAAACATGGAAAAAGATGATTTTGGTAGAAATTGTAACTAAGTAAAATATTTGGATATGATAAGTTGTATAAGATATGATACGGCCAATACTCTGTTCTTAAAATATGCGGGTGAATTGGGGGGGGGGGAGAAAAAAAATCAATAAAACTTGATTAAAAAAAATCAATAAAACTTGATTCAAAAAAAAGAAAGAAAGAAAATGTTCTGGGCTCAATACTGACCATTGATCGTTCTGGTGGCAGGGAGTTCTGCAAGATAGTTTTTTATAATCTTGGGTGGAATTTTTTGGCGAGCTTATTTAGAAGAGAACGTTCCTAAAATATTGATGTGAAGCCAATCATATTGCATGGAGCTACAAGTAATCATGTAATCAGCAAAGCTGTTAGAGGAGAAGTGATTAACTGATCCACCTAGGAATGTCCATAAAGAATGTCCATAATATTAAAATTAAAATTATTAACTTCAAGATGACCACATGAACGACCAGCTGAGATCTGATTTCTTTTAAAAAGGAAGGAAGAACATTTTGGCTATTATAGCTACCTGAGTATTCTTAAGAAGGTAAAGTTCTAGGAGCATTTCTCTTTCTTTAAAAAAAAAAAGTTTATTAAAAATTTTACATAATTCAAAAATAAACATGACCTAACACAAAGGTAAGAAAAGTAAAAAGAGGAACGGTTTAAAAAAAAAGTCTGAAAAGTAATACGGATAGAAATAAAATAAATATCAACAACTTCCGATCTTTACAGCAGTTGCTAGCAAACCTATGGTCTCCCAAGCCTCCTTAAAATTACATATGATTCCCTTGTTCTCATATTCAGTCTTTTTAAATCAGCAAATCCATAAATCAAGAGTTCATTTTTTCCATTTCCATTTCCAAAAAAATCCATAAGAGGTTTCTAGTCTGTTATGAAAGTACTTACAGTATTCCTGATCAAACAGGTCAATTTTGCTATTCCTACAAATTCCATCATTTTCACAATCCACTTCTCAAGTGTGAATATTCTTTGTATCTTTCCTTCCTTATGGATATAATAAATTCTAGGAGTATTCTTGATAATGTGATGCTGTTATGATTAGTAGGTCCTTTCAGAAGCCTGATTTGTCCATATCTTGAACTGGGCAACCATGTGTTTTAGAACAAGCCAAGAGTTTGATTTTTACATTAATTGCAAACCAGTGCATACTGCCTGATTTGCATATACCAAGATATGCAAAACAGTAACTTTTTTTTCTCTTGATAAAAAGCTGTTCATTAAGTAGCATAGAGGAACCACAGTTTATTACCCCCAATAAAACATTCAAGTCATTATTTTCATCATCCTCAAATTGCACCCCTGGGCATCCATTGGGATTCTCTTTACAAAGTTCTATTCTAATTAGCATATTTTAACATGGAGAAAAAAAGGGTGGCTTAATAAGAGAAGAGGAAAACAAAGAGAAATGCAATGTATTATTAGACAAAACATGGTAGAATGGGGTACTTTGAGAGCTCTGCTGCTACATGTCTAGAAGTACTATATACAGGTAGTCCTCTATTTATAACAGTTCATTTAGTGATGGCTCAAAGTTACAATGGCACTGAAAAAAGTGACTTATGATCATTTTTCACACAACCATTGCAGCATCCCCATGGCCACATGGTAAAATTCAGACCCTTGATAATTGACTCGTATTTATGACCGTTGCAGTGTCCCAGAGTCAGGTGATTATGTTTTGTAACCTTCTGACAAGCAAAGTCAATGGGGAAGCTAAATTCACTTAACAACCATGTTGCTAACCCAACAACTGCAGTGATTCACCTAACAACTATGGCAAGAAAGGTTGTAAAATGGGGCAAAACTCACTTAACGAATGTCTCCTTTAGCGACAGAAATGTTGGGCTCAATTGTCATCGTAATTTGAGAACTTCATGTAATGCAATGTATAATGTGATTTATAATGTCACAGGCCTTCTCCTTCTCCTTCTCCTTCTCCTTCTCCTTCTCCTTCTCCTTC
>WNWU01000034.1:3445416-3504055 GCA_012654045.1 Ptyas mucosa | reverse complement strand
CCTTCTCCTTCTCCTTCTCCTTCTCCTTCTCCTTCTCCTTCTCCTTCTCCTTCTCCTTCTCCTTCTCCTTCTCCTTCTCCTCTTCCTCCCTTCTTCCTCCTTCTTCCTTATTCCCAAACTCAATAAATGCAGAGCACACAAACCCAGCAAATATTACAAACTGTTTCTGGGAATGGTCCAGTGGTGGGTTGCCCCCGGTTTGCACCGGTTCTATAGAACTGGTAGTAAAAACGGCGGGAGGCTCCGTCCACCGATCCTGACATCATCCAAATGCTTATGCGCATGCGCAGAAGAGTGCGTGCGCACACGTGTGAGCGAAGTGTGTGTGCGCGCGAGGCCCCGCTACAAACTGGTAGTAAAGGTAAGTAGAACCCACCCCTGGAATGGTCACATTATAGATTTAAACTGGTTGAATAGTCATTCCATGTCCCAAGAGAATCTGAAAGGATTGCATTGAGTAAAGGGCAGGGATTTTATAACAGTTATGTTTTAGGATTATTGGGTGCTTACGATTCATGTGCCTCTTTGTGGGATGCTGTGACATTTAAACTACTGCAAAACTGATAGAGGCTTGAAAGGCAGATCAGCTCCCACAATGCTCTGAATTAAAGAGAGGCTGTCATAATTTACAGCAGATCATTAGTGTCACTCCATTTCCATTCAAATAAACTCAAGTCAACTGTGAAAAGTGTGACAGAACTTTTTATTTATGCTCTTAGCAGTCCAAAGAGAAACTTACCACTCTATTTTAGGGAGGAGATGTAATTATGTTGTTTCTTTTTATGTTTTTTTGATTAGAGACAAAAAAAAAATTACTCCCAGTTTTGGTGAGTTCTTAGAAACGTAGCTCCAAGAACTCGAATGCATATAAATATAAATAAATTAAAAAAAAATTGTGACCTTAGTCTAATACCGGTAGTCCTCGATTTATGGCAGTTTGTTTAGTGACCTTTCATAGTTACAACAGCGCTGAAAAAAGTGACTTGGGACCATTTTTCACACTTATGACCATTGCCGCATCCCCATGGTCACATGATCAAAATTCAGATGCTTGGCAACTAACTCATATTTATGACGGTTGCAGTGTCCCGTGAATACCTTTTGCATCCTTCTGAAAAGCAAAGTCAATGAGGAAGCCAGAGTCACTAAACAACTATGTTACTCAGTTAAAAACTTTAGTGATTCACTGAATTATCATAGCTGAGATGAGGCAACCCTAATATTTTATTTACCGTATTTTTCTGAGTATAAGATGCACCTTCCCCCCCTAAAAGAGTGTGAAAATTTGAGTATGTCTTATACACCGAATGTAGCCCCGCCCACCCGCTGGCCCCCATCCTTTGGCCTCTGCCTCCCAGCAATTTACCTCCTTGCAGCAAGCAGCAAACAGCAAACAACCCATTTCAGCTTCAGCACAGCCTGATTAGCACAAGCAGTTGATTGTGGGGCCTCCCAACCCTCAGCTGTTTCAGGCTGCAGGGATTGCCATTGCCTATTGCCGCGTGGGCCTCCGCTGTTTGCTGCAAGGAGCCTGGTTTAGCTCAGCAGACTAAAAGCATAGTGATTAAAACCAGCTGTCTGAAATTACTGTAAGTTCAAATCTCACCAGGCTCAAGGTTGACTCAGCCTTCCATCCTTTCTAAGGTAGGTTAAATGAGACCCAGTTTGTGGGGGCAATAAGCTGACTTTATATAAATATACAAAAGTATGAAGGCTATTGCTTAACACATTGTAAGCCACCCTGAGTCTCCGGAGAAGGGCGGCATATAAATCAAATTTTTTAAAAAAATTGCTGGGAGGCAGATTTTTTTTTCTTGTGCTAATCAGGTTGTGCTGAAAATGAAAATGAAACTAAAGCAGGCTGTTTTCTGTTTTCTGCAAGGAGGCAAATTGCTGGGAGGCAGAGACAGAGGCAGATATTTTTTCTTGTTTTCCTCCCCCAAAAAGGTAGGTGTGTCTTATACTCTGAACAATACGGTATGTTGTGGTACAGTGCACCCTGTAGGGTAGAGCATTAAAACTGCCTTTTTCAGAAGCTTTCTTGTTCTACTTCCTGTTTCTAGTCATAGCAGTTTTCGCTACTACCATCTATCTTCTAAAGCAGGGGTCCCCAACTCCCAGTTCACACCCCACTACTGGGCTGCAGCCCATTTGGAACTGGGCCACACAAGCTGGAAAGATTTGGGACCACTGTACTAAGGAGTGCCACAGCCCTGTTAGTTGGGAGCATTAGAGTTCCAACTCCTTCTGGCAAGTAACTGGGTTAAAAGTGACAAAAGCAAAATAATTACTACTGCACCTCTTCCTGGCCACATAGCATTGAGGCATGAACCAGCTATATCAGTCCTCCCTCTTCCTGTTATTCCATCAGTAGATCAATCTCACAAGAGGTAAAGGATAATCAAACTTTACTAAAAATATATATTTTAAACAATTTTTAAAAAAATCTATTATAAAATAGAAAGTTATTAAAAACACTTTTGAACAATATTAAAGTTGTAAGTATGCACGGCTGCAGGAGATAGCTTAAACAGTTCCCAAGTTACACAGTACAGCAGTTGGCAAATTGGTTAAACTGAAAACTCTACAATGGCACAAGAGGGTGTGCTGGTTCTGTGATAAATGGCTATGTTATTATGCTTACTTGCAGAGTCAGTCAAATCGTTAGACCGGATGTGGCATTTTTGTCCACCTATAAAGCCCTTCCCAAGGATCTGGGGTAGGCAGATGTTTTTGTCTGAGAGCATTAAAAGTTACATCGTCACACATCGCAGGATGTAAGCAGTTGCAAGTAAAGCTCCTTTTTGCAATGTCAGGAATGTCAAACTCAAGGCCCGTGAGCCGAATCCAGCCCGAGGGGTGCTTAGATCTGGCCCGTGGTGCCCTGAAAACAGTGAAGGACTGGCCTGCGGTGTGCACCCCTCCCAAGCTCCATTTTCACTGGCAGAGGGTTGCGGGAGGCTGTCACAGCCAAAAATGGAGCTTGTGAAGATCGCGGGCAGCACTTTAAAGCTCCGTTTTCGCTGGCAGAGGGTTGCAGGAGGCCATCGCAGCCAAAATAGCCTGAGTGGTGTAGCAGGCTAATGCCTCCTACTAAGGCAGCATTTAACATTCAGCTGCCTGCAATTACTGCGAGTTCTAATCTCACCAGGCTCAAGGTCGACTCAGCCTTCCATCCTTTCTAAGGTAGGTTAAATGAGGACCCAGTTTGTGGGGGCAATAAGCTGACTTTGTATAAAATATACAAAAGTATGAAGGCTATTGCTTAACGCATTGTAAGCTGCCCTGAGTCTCCGGAGAAGGGCGGCATATAAATAAAATTAAAAAAAAAAATTGGAGCTCGCAAGGGCCGTGGATGGCACTCCCAAGTCCATTTTCACTAACAGCAGGTTGCATGAGGCCGTCGCAGCTAAAAACAGAGTTCGGGAGCCCGTTTTTGCTCGTAGAGCGCTCAGGCCACCATAGGTGCTGACACAAGTGATGTCGAACTGTCCACGCCCACCCTGGCCACCCCAGCTCCCCAAGGTCAAACACAACCCTGATGCGGCCTTCAATGAAATTTAATTTGACCCCCGCTGTGCAATATTATTAAATATTATTTGATTAAAAAGGATGTGACTGGAAAAAATATTCACAACCAATATTCAATTCCCTCTACTCACCACAGGAAAAAAAAATACGCTTAAGCCTATACAGGTAGTTCTCAACATACGACCACAATTGAGCCCAACATTTCTGTTGCTAAGTGAGATAGTTGTTAAGTGAATTGTGCCCCATTTTATGACCTTTCTTGCCACAGTTGTTAAGTGAATCACTGCCCTTCTTACGTTAGTAATGGGGCTGCTAAGAGAATCTGGCTTTCCCATTGACTTTGCTTTTGAAAATACCACAAAAGGTGATCACATGACCCCAGGACACTACAACTGTCATAAACACGAACCAAATGCCCAGCATCCAACTTATGATCACATGACCATGGGGATGCTGCAATGGTCATAAGTGTGAAAATCGGTCATAGCTTTTTTCAGTGATGTTGAAACTTTGAACGGTCACTAAGTGAGCTGTTGTAAGTCGAGGACTACCTGGAGTGAAATATAAAGATAAAAATCAAAAATTCTTCCTTTTGTGTATGTGCAGAAACCTGAATCAGGGAGAAAATGTGTTTTGAAGGAGCTTGTCTGGCTGGTAAGTTTTGCAAATCAGGTTTTTAAGGGTAGTTTTCATAACTACTAATTACCAAAGTTATTTGGGAGTTTATAATCAAAACAAGCTTTAAAACATGACATTAACAACAGTTAAAATATAATTAAAACCAATAAAAACAAGTAAAACTAATTAAGAATTACCAGTAGTTAAAGCTTGTTCAAAAATATGTTTTTAAGGAATTTTCAAATAGCTAATAAAGAAGTTAAACTTCTTAACCCAACAGAGAGTGCATTTTCAAGGATTTATTTATTTATTTTGTCAAGCATGTATAAGATAACAGATATAAGTATCAACATGATTATGAATACATCAAATGGATACAAATAAATGGGGACAGTAGAACAGGGATGGTAGGCACGTTGGTGCGCTTATGCACGCCCCTTACAGACCTCTTAGGAATGGGGTGAGGTCAACAGTAGACAATCTTAGGTTAAAATTTTGGGGGTTTGAGGATGACACCGCAGAGTCAGGTAGTGCATTCCAGGCGTTGACTACTCTGTTGCTGAAGTCGTATTTTCTGCAATCGAATTTGGAGCGGTTTACCTTAAATTTGTATCTATTGTGTACTCGTGTATTGTTGTGGTTGAAGCTGAAGTAGTCATTGACAGGTAGGATCAGAGGTGGGTTTCAGCAGGTTCTCACCAGTTCTGGAGAACCGGTAGCAGAAATTTTGAGAAGTTCGGAGAACCGGTAGTAAAAATTCTGACTGGCCCCACCCCCATCTATTCTCTGCCTCCCAAGTCTCAGCTGATGAAATGGGGAAATGGGGATTTTGCAGTAACCTTCCCCTGGATTGGGGAGGGAATTGATATTTTACAGTATCTTTCCCCTGAAACAGGGTGGGAATGGAGATTTTACAGTATCCTTCTGCTGCCATGCTCACCAAGCCATGCCATGCCCACCAAGCCACACCCACAGAACCGGTAGTAAAAAAATTTGAAACCCACCACTGGGTAGGACGTTGTAGCAGATAATTTTATGTACTACGCTTAAGTCCGGCTGAAGGCGGCGTAGTTCTAACATCTAACATCTATTCATTTCCCTAAATCCAGAAATCTAAAGGCCAGCAAGGAATAGGTCATGAGGCTTTCTTTCCTGTGTTGTTAAATATTATAATTCATTTTATTCTTTATATACAACCATGAGCTAAATTTTTACCTTTTTTTTTTTTGCCAAACCTTTAGCCAAGTGAAATCTAGCAATTCAGTTCAAGGTCTTTGTTGTTGTTACTGTTGTTGTTCTTTTAACAATTGAGAGACCTCCTGCGGCAAAATACAGAGCAGTTTGATTTTACACAATTTGGGAGGGGAAAAAAAATAATCTTGGGTTCTGAAATGAGATATATTTTATATTCTTTCAGGGGCTGTTAGTCTTATTTACAAATTAGAGTTCTCAGCCTTCTGTCTCTCAGTCATCTGTCATTTTTGTAATGGGATGACAGAAGCAGACTTAATTTTAATGGCTGAGCCACCTGCAACCAGGTAGAATGGTTATTTAAGGTATTTCCAATGCAAATAAATGCAAGATTGGCGATTAGTTTCCAGCAAAAAAAAAAAAGTCATTGTAAAAAGGTGCAATAAAAATCAAGCAATGAAATACGTTCCCTCTCAAAATCTGTAAAGTGGTGTTGGAAGAAATGTCCTCCTGGGTTCAGTTCCAAATGGGGAGAAAGACACTGGAAACATGGTGGCTGCTTGGGAAGATGGTTTTAATGGTGGACAGGATCACATGGCTTGAAGATCTTGGGTGAAGAAACAAAGCGAAGACATGCTGAGAGTGCCTGAGTTTTATACCCTCTCTGGGCTTTTGAATTTGAGCTTGTATTCTGATTGGTTGTCAGACTCCCATGCAAGGGTAATTTTGTAGGCTGTGTTTTGAGTCCCAACTTTGGTTGACTCTTGCTGGGTGATGATGTAATGAAAGGGCTTTGGGATTCTTACTATGGTTCTGCCTGAAGGAGGTAGATCTTTGTTATGTAGAATAGACTGGCCCAGGCCTTAATGGCCCATTGACAAAGGTGGGGAGGCTGAGTTTCTGCCTCTCTTTTAAGGAAAATATTCTGCCCTTTTAATATTTCCTAAAATATTTCATTTTTCTAGGAGAGGGGTGGATGCTAACTTCTTACAGTGGGACATAAAGTCCCACTATAAAAATATTGGCTGGGGCGTATGAAGCAAAGCAGACCTGTCCATAGGTAGATATTCTTTGTAGAAGGCATTCTAAATGCAAAGACCCTCCTTATTCATGAGTCCTGTTATTGAAGGCAATTTTACAATTAGGAATTTACTGTATTTCTCAGAGTATAAGATGCACCTTTCCCCCCCCAAAAAGAGAGTGAAAATCTGGGTGGTCTTATACTTTGAATGTAGCCCCGCCCAGCTTCTCAAACAGAGGTTTCAGAGGCTGAAAGAAAGCATAAGAAACAAAGCTTCAGAAAAGAAGCCCTCAAACAGAGCTTCAGAAAAAAAGCCTCAGAAACAGAGCTTCAAAAAAGAAGCCCCCAAACAGAGCTTCACAGGCTTTTATTCTGAAGCTCTGTTTTGGAGGCTTTCAGAGGCAGAAAAAAAAGCAAAAAAAAAAAAAAAGCAAGGCACAGAGCTCATAACCAAGGACCCTGTTGCTAAAATTCACCTCTGGGAACAGCTGATTGGGGGTATTCCAGGAGGCCAATCCACCTGCCAATTAGCTTTTTTCTTATTTTCCTATCCAAAAGCTAAGGTGCGTCTTATACTCCAGTACGCTTTATACTCCGAAAAATATGGTATATGCTTGGCACGTCAGCGCCATGAAGAACAAGATCCACAGAGAAAGGTAGAATCTCTATCTTTTGTGAATCTCTTATTCCGACGTTGTGTATGTGGACAGACAAAATGATATCACTTTGCAGGCCAGGCCAGGCTTGGGTTGCTAGTCACAATCCTGGTTTGAGATAATGGTTGGGTTCACGTCATGCACTAAACCATAATGTAATCCATTTCATTTTCAAGTAGTGTCTTCCATGAACCCAACTCGCTTACTGACCATTTGCTGACTTGCAGTGCTGGCTTACTGATAGAGGTGGGATTCCCTTACCTTCCCTACCGGCTCACAAATGTGAGCCTGTGCCACCTCTGTGCATGCTCACGACCGTTTGCGCTTGCGCAGTAGTCATGTATTACATCCAGGCAGGTGGGCAGAGCCTCCCGCAGTTGCCGCTACTGGTTCGCGCGATCCGGACAGACCGGCTGAATCCCACCACTGCCTACTGACCAATTTGTTCAGCAGTTGTTTGAAGTTACGACAGCAGGAGACTTAAGACGGGTCCTCAAAGTTGCAGCCCACAACCATGTGATCACAATTTGGGGTGAGTGACAATTGGTGCATTTGTTTATTTATACGAATTTGTATGGCCACTCACTGACTCTCAGTGACTCTTGGCAGCTTACAAAAGATTAAAACTCAATATACAAACCAGTGGTGGGTTTCAATTTTTTTTTACTACCGGTTCTGTGGGCATGGCTTTGTGGGTGTGGCAGGGGAAGGGATACTGTAAAATCTCCATTCCCACCTCACTCCAAGGGAAGGTTATTGCAAATCCCCATTTCATCCCGATCAGCTGGGACTTGGGAGGCAGAGAATAGATGGGGGCAGGGCCAGTCAGAATTTTTACTACCGGTTCTCCGAACTACTCAAAATTTCTGCTACCGGTTCTCCAGAACTGGTCAGAACCTGCTGAAACCCACCTCTGATACAAACAATAAAATCAACAACTCCTCTGTGGCAATAACACTTGATTGGCTCCATCCCACTCTGGGGTTCCCCAGGTCTGTTGGCAAAATCAGGTCTTCAGGGCCTTTACAATGGTCACCAAATCCTGTAGTCACATAATCACCATTTGCAACCTTTCCATGGCTTGTAGAGATTCTCAGTCATCCAGGTCATGGTTGTCCCAAAGGTGCTTTTTCAGGAGGCAACTGTTTTTTTCTGGTTTTTTCTTTTGAAGACGTTTTGCTTCTCCTCCAAGAAGCTTCTTCAGTTCTGACAGTATAGTGGGGAATGGGTGAATTTATATTCCTTGTAGACAGCTGGTCATTTGCATCCTTTTAGAAGGTCGTTGAACAGGGGTGGTATTCACTTACCTTCGCTACAGGCCTGCAAATGTGAGCGTACGCGCAGAGACTTCCGCGCATGCACAGAGGGTCAAAAACAGGACATGATGATGTCCAGGTGGGTGGGAGGAGCCTTCTGCAGCCGCTGCTATCAGTTCACCAGAACCGGATCGAACTGGCTGAATAGCACCACTGTTGTTGAAGCACTTGGAGGTTTATCTGTGTCCTCAGGGTCACCTGAGTAGTGCTCCTAGTTCCTCTAGTCTGCAATTTTTCCTCTGGAAATCCATTTCTACTCCCACACCATTCGAAGGCTGTTCATCCCAAATTGTATAGCTAAAAGTCTGTAGAGAATCCTTACATTCTTCACTATCCTGTGTCAGAGCTGAAGAAGCTTCTTGGATGAGAAAGATCTTCAAAAGAAAAAAAAAACAAGAAAATCCAATTACCTCCTGAAAAAACACCTTTGGGACTTTACATGGCTTCTGACATGCAAAGTCAATGAAGAAGCTGGCGGAAAGTCACAAGTCATGGTCATATGATGTCATACTTAATGATCTGTGATGAATTGCTTAGCAACCGTAGTGGAACTGATGGACTGCTATTGTAAGTCGGGCGCAGTCATGTAATTTTTCACTTTATGACCACATCGCTGAGGAACAGAGTTGCCAGTCCCAAGTGTGGTCAGTAAGTGAGGACTACCTGTATTGAGCTTGGCAAGCCAAGATTTTTGGCAGTACTCTTCAATTGATACTCCAATGCTAATGGCAATTCTCAGAACCCCGGGAAAACCTACCCCCAACTTGCATGTAAGAAAAATATTGGAGTACGAACATTGCAGATAATCCTCATCTTATGACCATAAGGGAGCCTACCCATCACAGTTATAAGTCACGGGGTTTGTCAAATAGATCGAACATGTGACCCACCTGATTTTACAGCTTTTTTTGTGGGGCAGTTGTTATGCAAAACCATGGTTTGCTTTGGGCATGGTTTTGTCCAAAAGTGGAAGTAAAAACTGGTATTTGGCAAAAGCATTAAAAAAAATGTGGTCACGTGATTGCGGGGTGCTGCAAATGGCATTAAATGCAGCTCTGTTGCCAAGTACCTGGAGTCTGGTCATGTGACTTTGGGGAGGGACTACCATTGGAACGTTGAATCTGGATTGTAAGTAGCCCCAAGCTATATCCATGAATGGCCGCTTCTAAGTCGAGCACTATGTCTTCCATTTAATTCACTTGATATAAATTGAGTTAAAATTAACTTTAATTTTTGTTTTGCCTCCACCATTTTTTGGAGTGTAGTTCCCCAGCATCAGGGGTGAAATCCAGTAGGTTCTGGTGGAAATTTTGAGTAGTTCAGAGAATTGGCAAGTATCACCTCTGACTGACCCCAGAGTGGGGTGGGAATGGAGATTTTGCAGTATCCTTCCCCTGCCATGCCCACCAAGCCACACCCACCAAACCACACCCACAGAAATGGTATTTAAAAAATTTGAATTTCACCACTGCCCAGCATGCTATCTCAATTCCTTTGCCCTCCCAAAGTTGTGCACCGCTGCTTTATGGCTTAGCATATTGACCCCATTCTACCAAGAGTTTTTTATTTGGCAAAGCACAATTTAAGTGCAGTGTGCAATCCATGCCGATGATAATTTTAATGGGAAAAGAACACAGCGGAGTCTGAGTGCTGAAGTGTAATACAACTCACAGACAGGGAGTGAAGCTCCTTTTTACATCTCATTTTCAGAACAGTTCACACTTAGTATTAGCTGTTCACAGCAAATACGTTTTTCTTTTTTCTCTCTCTCTCTCTCTCTGAATCCATCTTCTAAGTTATTTGGACTGCAAAAGGTGTTTAGTTGAAATGGAATGGATTTTTAAACACCTTTAACAGTCTCTAAGAAGCACTTTTTGTATATACAGGATAATGAAAGAAAATGAACTTTAATCAGTTTAAGTAGACTAATCAGATAAAGGTTTAATTGATTCATTGTTGGGATGAGTTCAAAAGATCATAGATTGATTTTTTTTTATCGCTGCTAGGATATTTTGACATGTATGAAATTGTTTTCCTTCTGGAGCGTTACAGACTGTGGAGGAGAAAATATCCATTTCTCCCCCAAAAAGAATGGAAACAATTGGAGAGAGATGAAATAAGGCATCCTTTATTGGCTTGCACAACCACAATCCTCACTGGCCAAAAGAATACAAAAGAGCCTCAAACACCGCAAGGTTACAGGTTATATACCTTTGGGTTGTTATATAGGAATGATAAAATACTGTAAACCATACAATGACCTCTAGAACCAGAATGTAGCATCTGGTTGACAGGATGCGATGACCTTACGATGCTTCCTCTCAACTAATGGGACTCTGCTCTCACCTTCATTATAGAAACTAACACCATGTACCATAAACAATGGTATTTATTATGTCCATAAATTATCTCCCTTGAAATTATTTTCTTTCGGGTCTGAATATGGTAGGGAAAATATCTGCCTAAATAAAGAACCAAAGCAATTGGAGATAAAGAAAAGGCCAGGGTCTGGTTTCTATTATCTACCTCTTTTCTCTCTGAGGTCATCACACCATTGCAGTGTGATTACTCTTTTATTCACATGCTTCTACTCAGATCATATATAAATAATCATACATAATATTAACCCTCTGTAGTTGCTATTATGGAGAATGCAAAAAAAGAAAAGAAAAAAGAACCCATTAACGTATTTAATGGAGAACAGTAGTCTGCCCAAGTTACATAAATTTCCATCTCTTGTTTCCTTCAGTTGCCTATACGGTTGCTTTGGTTACATGTAAATTTATTCATATTTAAACAGATAACGCGCCCACTTAGCAATTCCCTGTAGCATGTGATAGCCGCTAGTCAGCCTTAGCTGGTCTTGAAAAGCTAAAAAGAGTCAAAATAGCACTTGGATGGTAAAATAGCTGGAACATCCAAAGCAGTAGGATGAACGAAGAAGCCAAAAATTCATCTTGGAAGATGTATCTTGGCAAATTACATGCATACCTTGGCCAAGAAAATTACATAGATGTGACTCTGAAATCACCAAGGGTTGAGCTTGATGTGAGGGAGGATTTATTTTATATTGAACACAGCAGGAATGACTTCTGAGTAAATATTTATTGCCAGGAAGTTGCAAATAAAATATGAGCTGCCCCAAGCTAAAAACAGTCCAAGCCTTAAATCGAAACAACAGCCAATCAAATAACAGTCCAGGCAGCATTGCAAGGACCTGATCAGCAATTGGGTCAGCAGATTGATTAAATAAAAAAAAAAGTTGAGTTCATTGATATTTCTTTAAGTTGCAAATAGAAACATAAAATTAGCTGGTAATTGAGTCCAAACTTGATTGCAGGATATAGTTCTGATAAAAGTGAGGCTTTTCTGTCATCATGTATTAATAAATCTACCAGCCTGCCTGCAAATTAAAAATTTAGAGCAATATATTTATTCGTAAAATGTTTCCCATTGGTCCATTAAACAAAAATTCAGAATATGGAACAGGGCAATGGTTTTATTTGGTTTTCCTTGATTAAAAAGTTATGAAATAGTCAGCAAGCTTTGCAGAATTTTCATTTTGGGTGTTTATTGCTGCAAACTTGGGAAAGAGCCAAAAGCTAGGCCGTGACAGTGAAGACCAAAAGTATTTTAAGTTTAGGACATGGTGTTGTGGTCTTAACTTTCTTCTCCCAGAAACCCTCCAGTTCCCCCCCCCCTTCTTTCCTTGTAAATTATAATTGCTATTATCTATCCCCTTGGAGGATGACTTGATCTGGCATGTGGCAGAGATAGCCTATAGCCGTGATGGCGAACCTATGGCACGGGTGCCACAGGTGGCACACGGAGCCATATCAGTGGGCACGCGAGCGTTGCTGTAGCTCAGCTCCAGCACACATGTGCCGGCCAGCTGATTTTTGGGCCTTTCGGTCCCACCGGAAGTTGGGAAATGGGCTGTTTCCGGCCTCCGGGGGAGTGAGGAAGGCTGTTTTTGCCCTCCCCAGGCTCCTAGAAAGCCTCTGGAGTCTGGGAAGGGTGAAAAATGGGCCTACCGGGCCCACCGTAGCATCATGTGCTAAAAGCGGGGGGGAGCATGCGCAGGGGCAGGGCGCATTGAATTATGGGTGTGGGCACACTCATGGGCAACCTCCCCGCGCTCCCCCCGCTTTTGGCACGCAATGGCAAAGAGGTTAGCCATCACTGGCCTATAGCCTTCATTTTAAATAAAAAGGAAAAAAAAAGATGAAAGTAACATGTAACTTCTATAGCAACACCATCTCATCCTTATAGCTTCAAGGCATGTAGTTAGGAAAACCAGCTCCCACTTCTTTGTGCCGGGGGGGTGGGGTAGGGTGGGGGGGTGGGGGGGAGGTAGGTGGATTACTAGCACAAGTTTGTAATCCATTGTATAAAAAAATAAGAAAAAGTACAGGTGAAACTTCCTTTTTAATTGTTAGTAGTCCCCTGCAAAAAAAAACAACTAATGAGAGAAATAAAAATTGAATGGCATTCAAAATCACAGATTGCATTTTTTTTTATAAAGGATCTCCCATAAGAATTAATTAATTAGTGTGTGTGTGCACGCACACACAAACACACACACACAAACATACACACACAGAAAGAAAAAGCTTAGGATGATCCTGACTTGCTCCTGTTTGAGAGCTCTCTGAAAGATGCCCTTTTGCATAGATCACACAAGATGAAAACATAAGCTATTAAGACAATAAATTAACCTTATATAGAAGCATACAAACAGAATAAGAAACTAAGCTCCATACAGTGCTAACCTGACATTTATCAAGTTTATATAGCTGCCCATCTCAAAAACAAGTGGCCATTTAACCATTGCTACCCGAATAACATTTTCTTAAATCAGAGATTCTTTTTCTGATTCAGTATTATCTGTATTCCTGCAATGCTGTTGGTTTTTCTGGAAGATTGATGAGGAAGAATCGTGGACCTCTTTCCCTTGGGTACATGGAACCAGTGGTGGGATGAAACCGGTTTAACTGGTTTGGTGAGCGCGCATGCGCTCCTAACGTGCTTGTGTGTGGTGTTCAAAATACATCAATTTGAAGCTCAGCTGCTTACCTTCTAAGGCAGCCCCAGTAAGTAGAACAGCGGAGGTGCGGAAATCAGCTGTGCCGCGCGAATCAGCTGAGCCAGAAAGAAGGAACTATAGGACAGGATAGTGTGGGGGTGGGTGGGTGGGGCCAGCTGATCATTGGAACTACCGGTTTGCTCGAACTGGTCTGAACCGGCTGAATCCCACCCCTGCATGGAACATAGAATTCTGTTTGATTCTATATGTTCATATAATGGTTCAGAAAACGGGGCATAATTAAACAAGCATTTGTTTTATTCAACAAAGGGTCAAATAGGGGAAATCTTTAGTTTCACCCTGTCCTTTGGTGAGAAACCTCTGTAAGGTAGGATATCTTTCTCATCTTCAATCTAATTAACCTTGAGAAACTTTGAGATGGTCTCATCACCATCTGTTATAAAGAAAGACTTCTCCGCATTGATGGTCTCATTTTTGGCAGGACTCCTGAACCTTGATCCTTGAGGGTTTCACTTCTTGGCAGAAGATAAAGCATTCCAAGATAGGCTTGTCCTCCTTGTCCTTGGGATATGGAGCCTTTACAAGCTGGTCAACCCCCCGCTCCCCCAGGATGTAACTTTGATGCAGACCTAACTGGAAGATACCACAACTTTCCTGGCTTTGAAGGGATTCATTCACCATCTTTTCTCTGGGGGTTCTCAGAATGTCTTGTTCTTAAATATTTTAATCACGGTATTGGGTTAATATTTCGGCAGCATTGGGCTATCAGTATACCTATATATTATCTGATTGTAATATCATATTATGTCATTCTGTTATTATTTTACACGGTCTTGGAACAAAACCTTAAATATTCATAGGTGGTCATTGCTTCCCATTCCAAAGGAATCCAGAAGCTGTGACGCAGTGCTGGGAACAGAATAATTCAACTTGCTTTTGGGATTTTTGGAGATTCCAGGCTGAAACCTGAGACTAGGATTTCCAACCTATTCTCCATCAATTTTTAGAGTTATATCTTCAATTTATCAGAACAGAACAGAACAGAGTAACCGAGTTGGAAGGAACCTTGGAGGTCTTCTAGTACAACCCCCTGCTCAAACAGGAGACCCTATACCGTTTTAAACTAATGGCTGTCCAGTCTCTTCTTAAAAGTTTCCAGTGATGGAGCACCCAAAACGTCTGAAAGCAAACCATTTCACTGATTAATTATGGAACGTATTAATTACTATTTAATTGCTGGTTAATTAGTTACTGGTTAATTTTGGAACAAAAGGAAAGGCCACTGAACAGAAGCCGGTTTGAGGAAATTTCTGGCTGCTTATGTGAGCAGAATATGTAACATTTAGAGAGAACGTATATGAGAATTTTGTGTACTGGATCTGTCTGGGTTTGAAACTGCTGGATCTGGAGCATTGTGAAATCAATGAGTAAGGGGCTGCGCTGCTTGCCTAGTCAATACACAGCAGTGTTATTCTACTTCAGCAGCTTTGAGATGTGTGGACTTCAACTCCCAAATTGCCCAACCAATATGCAGGCTGGAGAATTCTGGGAGCTTTTGGGGAGGAAAACAAGAAAAAAAAATCTGCCCCCCAGCAATTTGCTTTCTTGCAGCAAACAGCAAGCAGCCTGGTCAGTTTCAGCACAGCCTGATTTAGCACGAGCAGCTGATTGGTGGTTGGATTGGTCTCCTGGAATATTGACGATCAGCTGTTCCAGACTGCGGGGATCACCACTGCCCATCACTGCCTCCGTGTGCCCCATTTTTGGCCTCCGCATACCGCATTTTTGGCCCATTCCAGGTGGCATGGATGACTGCCTATTGCCACCAAATGGGATGCGCGGAAAACGGGACACACAGAGGCCAAAAATGGGGCATGCAGAGGCTGAAAATGGAATGTGTGAGGGCCCAAAACAGGGTGCGCAGAGGCCAAAAATGGGGCACACAGACACAGTGATGGGCGCTGGCCATCCCCGCAGCCTGGAACAGCTGATTGTCGGTATTCCAGGAGGCTGATCCAACTGCCAATCAGCTGCTCGTGCTAAATCAGGCTGTCCTGAAGCTGACCAGGCTGTTTGCTGCAAGGAGGCAAATTGCCGGGAGGCAGAGGCTGGCGGGTGGGTGGGGCTTCCGCAACATTAGCTCTATAAGACGCACAGACATTTTCACCCACTTTTGGGGGAGGAAAAAGAGCATTTTATAATCTGAAAAATACAATAGATTGATTTGTTGTTATAGAAATGGCTAGTTTATATTATTATGGAAAAGTAAAAAGTTGAGGTTCGATGTTAATGTTTTATTCTACTACAACAGAGGGAGTCAGAAGCCAATGCCTTTTTTTCTCCCTCCCGTCCTCACTTTTCTTTCCCCTTCTCCTCCCCACTGTGTCCTACTATTTGCTTTCGTATATTTGTATTTTACTCTATAATCTAATAAAATGTTTTAAAAAGTGGGTGAAAAAAACAAATCTTGAAGTTTCTGAAGTTGAGAAACGTTCCTATAATAGACTATGTAGAATGACTTTATATAGTGAAGAAAATCATGCCGTTTTATGTAAGGTCTACACGAGTGTTTCTTGATTCTTGCCATTTTATGTATTATAGGATCATGATATATGTGCTTTGTTGCGATTATCTCCAGCATTTTTTATTTTCAGATCCGATGCCTATAAATCTGCAAGAAATGCTCTATGCTTCATGGAGACAGATTTTTATTCTATGCTTAATTTAAAATACGTCCCCATCCTCAAAATTAGTTTTTAAAGAAAGTAGTATTCTGTCCATCCTATCACGCAAAATGATAAGATACTACATGTTCCATCGAAGAGGATTGTATTTCACAGTCATTGCTCAATTCAGTGTGGCCTCTGACGTGAATGAAGAATGATACTGCTATTTGCCATTCTTGGCAACAATATAGTGAATCTTGAAAGACACATGATGTTAATGATAAAGAAAATGTGAATAATGTGTGTGGGGAGGGGGTTTGAATGGCATAAGCAACTAAGACAGATTGTGAAGCTAATTGTGCCACTAAATTAATTAATTCTCATCTCTTTTCCTATCATTTCATATAAACATGGTGTACCCAAATCCAATACTGTGTATTAAAATTTAGGCCTGAATGTAATCTTTCCTAAAGCTGATGTTTTCCTAATCGCTATGAAACTTTTGCAGGATATGCAATTTATATATAAGCCTTGAGAATATCCTAAGGCAATTATAGGCTTGTCTTAGCATTTCCCCTGCATGTAAGTTGGTCGTCTTTATTTCCTTTAATATTAAAATTGCATTTCAATGTCGTCATGATCCAATTTGCTTTGCAGAAATTAAGTGCTATTAAATGTATTTTCTAAGAAGAAAAGAAAGAACTATTTGCAAAAAAACCCCTTTGTTTTGAAAAAAGAGGTAAGCAGACAAGGTGAGCTGCATTGATGCCAAAACTTTTACATGAATATGTTAATAAAGTCACTGCGATTGGAGTTCAGCTCAAAGAAGAATTCATTTCTATATCTTCCTTTGACTTAATTCCACTGCTGCTGATGGCTGCTGCTGATGGCTTGCACTTTTTCTCCATTCTCTTCCCTATTTCTTTAATTTTATTATTTTTTTATTTATATTTATATACCGCCCTTCTCCAGAGACTCAGGGCGGCTTACAATGTGTTAAGCAATAGCCTTCATACTTTTGTATATTTATACAAAGTCAGCTTATTGCCCCAACAAACTGGGTCCTCATTTTACCCACCTTAGAAAGGATGGAAGGCTGAGTCAACCTTGAGCCTTGGTGAGATTCGAATCTGCAATAATTGCAGGCAGCTGGATGTTAAATGCTGCCTTAATAGGAGGCATTAGCCTGCTATGCCACCCAGGCTCTGCTCTATTATGCAGAATGCTTTTGGGTTTTTTGGGTCAGAAATGACAGAACTGAATAATTACTGAATAATAATTAGATTTTATAGACAATATTTTAATATAATGATGGGGAGACAAGATAGCACAGTGGCTTAATGGGGCTGGAATTGCTGGCCAGAAATGGTTTGCACTCCAGCAGTTTGAGCCCAGTTCCACAAGATGGGATGAGCTCCCATCACTCACTCCTCTGCTCTTGCCCACCCAGCAGTTTGAAAGCATGCAATATTGCAAGTAGATAAATGGGTACCACTTCAATGGGAAAACCCTAGCTGTGTTTGTGCAGAGAGCGGAAGCCAACTCTGGATCTGGCCAGACGTGAGGCAATGCAATGCAACATGAGATGAGATGAAACCAGCGGAGAAGCTCAGAGAAGTCAGCAACCCAAGGTCTACTAGTTAGCTAGTGTAAGCTACTTTGTCCCCTGTGGTGCACCAAGGATAGGCATGCAAGTGCTGAACAGAATGAACTAGCAATCTAGGCTGTCAGGACTTCATTATGTCTACCTCATCATATGCCATACACTAAATAAATAATAATACAATTGTTATGTCCGTGCAGGTGTGAGCAGAGACTTTTCTTCTGCCACGCAGGTGCGGGACATATTTTAATGTTATTGGTTAAAGGCTGATAGTTTTCCTTTAAAAGGGGCTATCAGCTGGAAATTGCATGTTGGTTTTACTGAGTCATTATCTGCAATAAACATTGCTGCTGGAAGTTTGGCTTGTCGTCTGTGTTCCTACTCCCACACATTTTAACAATGATTACTCAAATTTTTGTGGTGACTAAGAGTTGTTATTGACTTGATTGGCCAGAATCAAATCAAATCAAACTTTATTGATTAACATTTTCTATTGCTTTTCTAGTATTATTTTGTTTATGTTTGTTTATTTACATTAAGGTGATCATGGAGATGTAGGCCATGCTTCCTCCTATTTTCCCACAAACGCCCCCATCCCTCTTGAGATAAATTGAACTGAGAATTATTAACACCAAACCACCCAGAACATTTCTGTGGCTGAGGATGAACGAGACCACTGAACCAGTGGTGGTATTCAAGTAATTTAACAACCGGTTCTCTGCCCTAATTATTTCTTCCAACAACCAGTTTGCCAAACTGCTCAGAAAGTTAACAACCGGTTCTCCTGAAGTGGTGCGAACTGGCTGAATCCCACCACTGCACTGAACCTTCCTGATGTCAATCAAACACATGAATCATTGCACCACATTGGCTCTCAAACCCCATATTCACAGGTGTTACAAATGATTATAGCAGGGTAGCAATAATGAAAAAGGCAAAAGTGAGGGTAACAATCTGGCCATATTTTTGCAGAAGTGTATTTGAGATTTCATTTATTTTTCACTTTAATTTATTTAGTTGGACAAGTGGATAGTCCTACAACCTTCATTAAAAAAAAAACTCAGAGGCAAAAAAAAAAAGCTTTACTTTGCCAGGGCACTTGTTTTATACTTTCAGATTTTGTTGAGAACTGTCAAAATTGTCTTGGTCATTTTCACACAGAAAGCAGAAAGCACTTCTGAGACTCCCTCTGTCCAATGGCATAGATTTTGATAAAGTGAAATGGAAAGTAACAGTACTTTAAACTGAATATTTCTCTTTGAATTGCAATTTCTGGCTCGGCCATCCTCAACTTTTTAAATTCAAACATACATAGCTCCCAAAGCTGCAATCCTACTTTTACATATCTAGAAAGAAATATTTTGACTCACTAGAATTTCTGAGTAAAGAAATTGTGTAGAATTATGTTCTGTAGATATGGTTCCTAATTCATAGATTACTTTTCCAAATGTATCTGTCAGGATAATTAGGCAACAAAATATGTGACTTCCACTTGTGCTGTATGTAGATTCAGTAACTCTAGTTGCAATCGGATTGTGGAAATTGGGTGGATTTGCCTTTCCTATAGGCAAGCAATTGCTTTAATTTGTATACACAGATTGCTATTGTGAAATTCAGTAACAAAGAGCTTTGTTGTACTTTGGTGTGTATGTGTGTAGTCAAGTCAGCATTGTGTGTTGACTTTTTGTGACTCCCTGGGTTAGTCCCTGCCTATTGTGTGTTGACTTTTTGTGACTGTCTGGACTGGTCCCTGCAGTTTTCTTGGCAAGATTTTGGAAGTGGTTTTCCATTGCCTCCTTCCTAGGGCTGAGAGAGAATAACTGGCCAAGGTCACTGAGCCAGTTTTCATGACTAAGGCAAGACTAGAACTCACAGTCTCCTATTTTGTAGCCTAGTGTTTTAACCACTGGCTCTCGTTCTACTTTACTGCAATAATGCCCACTGATTGAATTACATTTGTAGCCAGACCAACATTACAATTTCCCTCATGAAATAAGTTATATCTGTAGAAGGATTCTGAATAGGCTGTGGACATGCCTGTCCATTTAACTTTAGAAGAAGAAATCTGGGGAAAGCCTTATGCTCTGTTGAGGTGCATCAGAGATAACTCTGGAGACAAATGTTTGGAGATACTACAGATGAAGTATAACTTCCTGGATCTATGCTTCTCCTGCCCAACGCTGAGCTAAAAGTTCAAGGGAAACTTTGGGTACACATGTAGCCTAATTTCTGAGGCCATTCTAGTGTATGAAATTGAACATTTTTTTTTCCTCCCGAGTTTTCGTGGTGTGGAAAGTGTGATGATTATCTTAGCTTGCAATTTCTGTGCTTTTTAGAGCATGAGTTGGAACTGTAATCACAAATGAAGGCTTTTTGATTACTTATCCTTTCTAATTGCATCACTGTCAAACTGTGAAACTTACTGGATGATCCTGAATCACCGTACATTCCTTGCCAAGGTCAGAATAAAATTATACTTATAAATAGTTAAGCATTTTTAAGGTTTATTGATTGCAGCAGACAGGATGTACAAACTATTTCTATCTGAGTTTATTCTAAGTGCCAGTCCCTTCAGTGGCTCTCAAGAACATCATCAAAATATATTATATTCTCTTATGGAAATCCAGCATTAACTTTATTCTAAGAGGTATGCTTCATGGATTTCAGAAAGCTGTTTGAGTCCATCCTCCCTCCCCAATCTAAGTCCTCTTATCAGAGAAATGAGGAAACAGAAACTTGGTGAAGGACCCATTCTGGTTATGAGATGTTGTTGTCCTTACAGTGCCCAATACCATGCTTAAACAATGAATTCCTTGATCATGTCAAATTAATTTTCACCCAGTTGCTTCCGTTTTGTAGACATATATTTCCAAGATGATTATTAACTTCCTCTCTCAGGGGAAAATACATTACCAAGGACCATTTGCAGACCTTTAAGACCTACCTTGAAATTTTTACTTAAAGCTTTGGTTGGACTTCAGTTAAGAAGGTGATGAATTTCAGACTTTGATAAGGAACCCACTACATTTAGTAACGGCTGTACTTTTAATGAGCTAAATCTTACAATAGAGTGTTTAAGGTGAATGTGTACGTTTTGTACACTGGATTGAAAGCAGAGGGTTAGTCTAATTGTGACCTTTAATGAATGGAAGTACTGTTTTATGAATAGAAGGGGACCATCTCAGACAGCTTTTCATTAGTTTGTATGTTGTGTAATACGCATTCTATATATGATCACCCTTCCTCAAATCATCACTTTATATGAAGTACGTAACTCAACATAATAAATGAGTGAAATTATAAATCCTGGTTTCTTTCATATTTTCATAGATATGAATCTTTTTTTTTAACACAGAGAGAGAGAGAGAGAGAAAGAGAGAGAGGGAGTGGGAGAGGGAGAGAGAAGGGGGAGAGGGAAAGAGAGAGATAGAGAGAGAGAGATAGAGAGAGAGAGAGAGATATGGAGAGGGAGAGGGAGATGGAGAGGGAGAGGGAAAGGGAGAGAGATGCATTTCAGGGGTAAAATCTACTTACCTTCCCTACCAGTTTGGAAGTGCATGTGCTGGGTGCTTATGCTTGCTACGCTCGCACACACGCACATCACATGCAATTTTGGACCCTCTGTGCATGCGCAAAGCCTTCTGCACATGCACAGAGGGTAAAAAACAGGTTACTTCCTGGTTAAAACCAGGAAGTAATGATGTCCAGTGGGTGGGCAGAGCCTTGCGCTACCACCGCTACCGGTTCTCTGAACCACCTGCTGTATCCACTATCAGTTCGCCCCAAACCAGTGCGAACTGGTAGCCTTTCACCCCTAATGCATTTGCATATTTTGGTAACAATTTTATCCAATACAAGGTAGTTACAATGAATTTTTCCTTATGGTTATTTGTTTTTGCACATGATTTTTGTTAGTATGGATTATAAAGGGTTTTTTAATTGGCAAATTACACTGCAAAAATTTAATGAAATGCAAATTTTGGAGGATGAGAGGATGTCACTCATATGCTAAATAGATTTTCCTTCCCGTCTCTAGTTAAGACTACCTTAAATCTGCTTAACAGGCTTATGTGTTATATATCAGCAAGCCCTGTATCAATATTTTAATATATTAAAACATTTAAATGTGTCTTTTTAAAAATGTATTTTAGAGGTTTTCAGTTAGAACAGCTTTATGAGGTAGAACTGCCAAATTCTCTTCAAACTGTAAAGCTGAATTCTGTCATCTTTGACATTGCTGTGATGTGAGACTCAGCACATTAAAACAAAGTCGCGTAGCTTAGAAACAGTGATTTCTGCTCCCACATCCTTCTGTGACTTATCATTTTTGTTCTCATTGGACTGAAATTTTGCTTTTCAGTCTGAAAACCAAGCCAAGTTTAAAGGAAGGGTTGTGTAAGAACAAGAGAGATGCTTTTCATCCCTTTTCCCATGTCCTATCATTGAATTATGAATTGGAGCCAATGGGAACTCTTAAAACATCTCAGCATTAATCCTTAGGTACTGCCTTTCCACATAAAGGGTGTCTGAAATAATGAAGGAGGAATGTGGATAAAGATTCATATAACATTGGATGAACAACTTCATTTATTACTCAGGCTACTGAGCCAAAGTGAGATTTCCTGTTCTACACTTCTCAGAGGACCGAAAAAGCCTATTATCAGGAACATATGATGTTATATCTGGATATTTGAATGGGGACCTTCCAAGTGAGAGGTGAGCATCTTCACCACTAGGCCACCATGCCACTGATTAGGAGGTATATAAATCAACAACATATAAAGATTCTAAAATATTCAGTGAGTTTTCATAATTCATCCTGCTAAAAACAGTATGATGGTCTTGTAGTAATATTAGAAGATATATCCAATACATTTTATGGACTGCATAGAACTTAGAAAAGCTGAGGTAGTTGGCAACCTGTAGCATTAATCTTACTTCACAGGTCAGCGAGGTCAAACTGCCAGGAGACTAGGACTTCCCCAGGGATCTGATAGTATGTCACCCTCGCAAGATAATCCAGACAAGAAACACACCTGGAAGTACAAGTTCTAATTTTATTGTAAGATTACATTAATAGAGGTCTTGCAAATCTGAAAGTACCTCTCTCCCCTTTACAGTCTAAGAAACTAGGGAGGGTTCCTTTTGAAATGTTCACCATGCCCCCATTCCTTCTTTGGGCTCAGCCACTGTTTGTCTGACCATTGTCTTCTCTGTGGCTCTTCTGCCTGTCTCCCAAGGTCAATCCCACATATTATAAATTGTTGCTCAAGGAAAAGGATAATAAACTCACCCAGCCTTTTCCTACGTTTAGAGAACATTAAAGTCTTAGTGTTACAATAACATGAAGAGGTCCTTTTCAGGACATCCATGCAGAGCTGGGCATCACATACTGTAATAACCAGTTCGCCGTGCATGGCATAAAAAAACCAGTGATTATATAGGACGTGATAGTGCTAGGTGGGTGGAGCCAGCCACTGGTCGGAACTACTGGTTTGCCCGAACTTGTCCGAACTGGCCCGAACCGGCAGCAGCCCACCACTGCATCCATGCCTTTGAGAAGCTGTTGCTTAAATGTTGAGATTTTTCTTCTCTGAGTGAAGAGGACTCCTTTCTTCAGAAGGTGAGACTTCTACTTTCTTATCTTGATGATTGTATAACAATTATTCAACTAGCTTGTACTCCTTAAAATATGAAGTGTTGTGATGGAATGTAGATGAAATCAGTGTTATTCTGGGGGGAACTGGCTAACAATTTTCTGTATTTCCTTGCTAGCTTAATAAGAGAACTGGTTTGTAATTGTTTGGCTTTCTTTAGAAGATTTGTTTTTCCACCACATTTTGACTTTTTTTGGGGGGGGGGGGCTTTTGTATCCTGTCAATGAGGTAGTTTGGTTGTCAGTTTTTGAAAATAGTTTGGTAACAAAAGATGAGAAACTTATGTGAGTTCAGGGGACCAAGAGAAGAAAGGAAGGCTTGGTGGGAACAATTTCTTATCCAGTTTGTCAATTAAAAACAACAAGAACCTCTCACTGTTTTATAAGGCAAGCAAGAAGTTTTAACTTAATTTATCTTAATGAGCAAGACTGTTGTGCTTAGTGAGCGCTGCTTTTTAGTAAACAGATTTAAGCTTATGCTTCTTGTTTTCCCTAGCTCTTTCCTCTCGAGCTTCTGGTTGCATTTAGAAAAGTATGATGAGCTAAGTAGACACCATCCACAAAGATAAATTCTTCTCTCCCCAAGTGATAAATATAACCTCAAGATTATTTGTATGAGCTCCCTGATCCATGGAAGCAAATATTTTGCTCCTGCTGCAAGGTTTTCTTCATAGTCAGAATACAATAAACAAGCCAAGCCACTTCTAGAACATTAACAAAAAATTACATAGACAAGTTGATAAAAACACTAAAAGTTGCCTTCAGCTTGGAAACATTATTTTTATTTATATCTTAGGTTCTCTTTCTCATAAGATAAATATACTGAAACTGTTCCATACATTGATCTTTAATTCTGACTGTTACGATCTTTAATTTTCTATGTTTAATTCATATTCTTCACACCAATAACTCATGACCTACTCCATTATCTGCACCTGGGAGTGTCTTGTCTAATGGGATTGTACTTCTCCATCTTCTATTTGTCCTTATGTAGTCAGTTTGATTCCAATGTCCATCTAGTAATGTCCAAATACAGAATTTGTGTTTAAGTTGCCCGAAGCAAGAAGGTGCAGGAATATAAATACATTACCTGTCTGTGGATTATGAAAGTAGCTAAACTCTAAATTACTCTAAATCAAAATGAAATAAAAACCACAGTATAGCATAATGTGATACAGGTAGTCCTTGACTTATGACCACAATAGAGCCCAAGGTTTCTGTTGTTAAATGAGACATTTGTTAAATGAGACATTTTATGACCTTTCTTGACTCAGTTGTTAAGTGAATTCCTGCAGTTGTTAAGTTAGTAACCTGGTCATTAAGTGAATCTGGATTCCCCATTGACTTTGCTTGTCAGAAGTTCACAAAACCACATGATCACATGACCCCGGGACACAGCAGCAGTCATAAATAGGAAGCAGTTGCCAGTTTTGATCACATGATCATGGGGGATGCTGAAAAGGTTGTGACTTTTTTCAGTGGTGTAACTTTGAACGGTCACTAAATGAACTGTTGAGACTGCCTGTATATGAAACCAGCTAAAGTGTGCTTTTGATAAGCAAACTGAATTAAAAGTAAAGGACCCTGAGTGGCGTAGGAGGCTGATGCCTCTACTAAGGCAGCATTTAACATCCAGCTGCCTACAATTACTGCGAGTTCAATTCTCACCAGACTCAAGGTCGACTCAGTCTTCCATCCTTTCTAAGGTGGGTAAAATGAGGACCCGGTTTGTGTGGGCAATAAGCTGACTTTGTATCAAATATACAAAAGTATGAAGGCTATTGCTTAACGCATTGCAAGCCGCCCTGAGTCTCCGGAGAAGGGCGGCATATAAATATAAATAAAAAATAAAATAAAATAAAATAAAAAACAAGTACAGGTTGCACAGAAAACTCCAGCTTTTGCAGCTACATTGTTTTATCCACCCCAGATTTATCATTTGATCATGAAATGCAATCAGTTGACAGAAATATCATTAGATGCTACGGTATTCTGAGGACAGCATGAGAAAAGGACTAATATGTATTTTCTGAAATGCAGACAATATCATTCCAGTATTAAAATAAGGAAAAACAATTCACATAATTGCATGCAGGGAGTAGGATGGTGATATGGGAGCATGAAGAGCCAGGCTGAAGTCCTGCATGTTAGATGTACTTTATTAAATTATTTTTCACTGAAAAAAAACATTTTTTCTGCTTTCTCTTATTACTGCCATTTCTCTTATCAGCGTTTCTTTTTATCTGTGAATAGATTAATGACTTTTTGCCCCAAAGCCCCATAAAAACACATAATTCAGGGATGGCTTTTTAAGGTTGATCATTTCATCTTTTTTCCACTAAATCCATTCTTGAAAGCCTGCTCAAATCAACTCATGTTTGTTAAAAGATGTCCTTGTTCTTTATATTATTCCTTAATGAGAATGGATGATAGATTATGAAAAGTTCCCCCGAGAAACAATTGCCCTCAAAATGTGTTTAGCACAACATGCGCTGAGTTGTTATGTGTCTTGTTATTTATTATGTTGCTTGTCTGGTTAATTGTTCTAGATAATTGTGTTTTGCGACCAATTGTCTTGATGACTGTGAGAGGGTTGACCATGGAACAACTAATAAGTGGCTAGGGACCTAAGCAAAATGGTCCTTCACTTCTCTTCAACCTTGGAAATGCATCACATCCTTCGGATTTTTGAAGGAAGGACAATGAGGGCGGTTCTGCATTATAGTTTGGGGAATTTGCACAAGTACCAGTGTTTTTTGGCTTCTGAAAGAGTATCTTGTTTCAACCAAACAGCAGGCTAATTTGTAATCAGAACTAATATTACAAAGATTTCATGAGCCTCCAGTGCTTTTCTACAAAATGAAAAGATGATCTTTGTTTACATGGGCGAAGGAAATGAAAAACTCTGACAGGACAACGTTAATTGTTATACTGGTGTTTCTCAACTTTAGCAATTGTAAGTTGGGAGTTGTAAGTTGTATGACTCCCAGACTTCCCCAGGTAAGGGTATTATGGGAGTCAAAGCCCAGACATCTTAAAGTTGCCAACCACTGAACTTTGGTGGCACAATGGTTAGAATGCAGTATTGCAAGCTAATTCTGCCCACTGCCAGCAGTTCAATCCTGACTGGCTCAAGGTTGATTTAGCCTTCCATCCTTCCAAGCTCAGTAAAATGAGGACCCAGATTGCTGGGGACAATATCCTGATTCTGTAAACCACTTAGAGAAAGCTGTAAAGCACTGTGAAGCGGTATATAAGTCTAAGTGCTATTGCTATTGCCAAGGTTGAGAAACACTGTGTTATCTGACAAGTCCTTGACTTATGACTTTAATGGAGCCTGAAATTTCTGTTGTAAGTTGTAAATCAAGGCAGCCACATGGCCAACCCAATTTTATGATATTTTTTTTTTGCAGCGGTCATAAACTGAATGCATTCCTATGGACGCATTTTGCCAGAAATCAGCCAAAAAGGCTTGTTTCTGGCAAAACATGTTGTAAATCACATCATGAGATTCAGGGGTGAAATCTACTTACTTTCCCTACCGGTTTGGAAGTGCGCGCACCGTTATTGTGCAAATTGATTTGAGGAACTGACCACCCCATGAGCTGATATTCCTAATAATGATTTTCTGTCTCCATCCATCCATCCATCCATCCATCCATCCATCCATTGGCTATTATCCTTGAATGGACAATTTGTTATGTTGCAGCTTGAATGGGTGGGAAGAAATCATATTTATTGGTGGTTGCTTAGGAAACCAACTATCTAAATTTAATACATCTCACACCGTAGTCCCTGTTCTTGGCTAAAAGGTTTATGTCAGTCAAGACAACAAGATAAATAGTGCTGCCTCCTTAGAACTTCTCCATTCCGCTCTATTATTATGAACTTAAATTGCCAGATACTTTTTTGTCCGAAGGGTGCATGTGTTTATATGCATGTGCACATACGTTGGTTGATGTGCATTTAGAGTCTTGTTGCCTATCTGCCCTTGCCAACAGGCTCTGTAACTTGAATGTCCGTGGCAGTTCTAAAATCTGGCCGGTATGGTATGATGTGTCGACTAAAGGCTGAGTGATAAATTCAAATTCTCCTCCACTGAGTCCTTGAGTAAGTCTAAACTTATATTGGGAAGGGCAGAAGAGAATGAGACAGAAACATTTTTCAGGTTGGAGTTTGCAAGACGTGAACCAAGGCTTAATAAACATTGTTTCTTAGGGCAGCTGAAATGGTAAATGTTTGCCAATGCTTCCAACCCATAGCAACCATTCCTTTCACAATGGATATAGATTTATATTTGATTTCACTTTAAATAAACACAGTCTTGTTTCTTGCAAATAGAAACTCCTGTTCCACCTTTCCACAGATTTGAATGCATTGACAGTAGCTTCATGCAGATATCTGTGTTCCTATTTACCAGACAGCTGGAAGGAACAGGTGTGGCACAGTTTTTGGACACCATTTACATATATAATTGAATAAATGTTCTTTAAAAAGGAGGAAGCTACACTCTGCTACTTGTAAGAGAAACGCTACTGGGAAAAACTCTCCTTTCTGTGCAGCATTTTTACGATCTGTCATTTTTTTGGAAACATTACAGTATTCCAGATGGGGGAGTCGGTGCTACTTAACTTAATCTTTTTAAAGCAAAGGCATCTTCTGGAGATAGAAAATGACATCATCAACAGCTTTGCCTCTGACTGAGTCACACCTAAAAAAATCAGAGATTCTCTTACTTCCAGAAATGAGGCAGCGACTAGTAAGGTGAGCTGCAGATTTATTACATGTTGTTTCAAAGCCAAAAAGATAGCTGGCAGATAAACATCATTTTTATTACAAGTTGGATGGCTGTAAAAAAAAAAAAATTGCCTGCTGGGATAATAGCGAACAAAAGCATTTTAAAAAAAGCAGTCCCAACTGTTTGGTCATTTTATATAGCAATTCAGGGTCAGTGCAACGTGCGTTATGAAAAGAGATGAACAAGAAGTCACATGTTGCTCATTCAGCATGAATCCTGAATCCCAGCATCTGACAGATAGTTGTTTATTTCAATTATGTATTTATTTGTTAAGCATAACCTCCCCAATACAGTCTAAAAACTCAACATCAATAAGAGGGAATAATAATAACAAGAAAATCTACACAAATACTATAAATATAGGACATATAAATTCAAGAGGAAATTAAATCAGGAGAAGGGATGGATAAATCGGCCTCCTTGTAATTTGGAATCATATGCCTGAGCTATGAATCAGCCTGGACTTCTTAATAGTAATAGCAATAGCACTTAGACTTATAAACCGTTTTACAGTGCTTTACAGCTCTCTCTAAGCAGTTTACAGAGCCAGCATATCACTCCCGACAATTTGGGTCCTCATTTTACCTACCCAGGAAGGATGGAAGGCTGTGTCAACCTTGAGCCCCTTGAGATTTGAACTGCCAAATTGTAGGTAGACAGCAGTCAGCAGAAGTAGCCTGAAGTTCTGCACTCTAATCACTGCGCTACCACGGCTTCCATAAATAAGGTGCTCTCACCAAAAAGATCTTGTTTTTTGCTCACATCAGCTACCCTTTTCTTGCTGATAAAGCACAGGGCATCAAATAATGATAGTAAATCTGGAGTATGGTGCCTGTGACCAGATATTGCAGAGCTAAGAGCTAATGAAGGCACTATTATATTTAGAGTAGAGCCATGGTGGCGCAGTGGTTAGAATACAGTATTGCGGATGAATTCTGCCACCTGCCAGGAGTTCGATCCTGACCGGCCCCAGGTTGATGCAGCCTTCCATCCTTTCGAGGTCAGTAAAATGAGGACTGAGATTGTTGGGGGCAATATGCTGACACTGTAAACCGCTTAGAGAGGACTGTAAAGCACTATGAAGTGGTTTATAAGTCTAAGTGCTAGTGCTGTTGCTAACTTCAGAATTCTGGCTCCATACATCTGTATAGTTGAAAGGCATATTGGAAATGGGATCTACTTTTGATTGCAAGCTTATAAATGGGGATCAAATGAGGAGGCCCGGTTGAGTTGGAGAAAGGAACAGAAGCTACAATGTTGTATAAAATACATCTTGATTTTAATTACAAGCATGCTCATTCTAGAGAGCCAATTTGGTGGAGTGATTAAGGCATCAGACTAGAAACTGGAAGACTTTAGGCACAAAGTTTGCTTAGGCCAGTCACACACTCTCAGCCCTAGGAAGGAGGCAATGGCAAATCACTTCTAACAAACCTTGCCAAGAAAACTGCAGAGACTTTTCCAGGTAATCTCAGAGAATAAGGCACGATCGAATGAAGGAAAAAGAAAAAGAAAACGAATTCTACCACATTTGAGTTAGGATCTAGGAAAAAATACCAGGGATTATGAACACGTTTAGTAAACTTATAGGTTTTAATGGCATCACTTAATCTGATCAGTTATATATTCATCCTTCATAATGAACAAACCTCACTCCCACAAACATTTTAACAAATGCTTCATAATTGCTGAGTTATGCAAATAATTAATTAATTAATAGGAGGGTATAGATTCAACTTATGCTCAACTCTTTTCAGTTTTTCATTACTTGTCATGAAAGCAACCTACCAAATTTCCATTTCATTTTTCAAAAAAAGGGCAAGGAAGTTCAGATTTAGTTTGATATGGTTCTTGCTAAAATGAATACAATTTTGTATATAATTTTCTCAGTTATGCATTTTTGTTATCTATGAGTCACATATATTAATGTGTAAATATTAATATGTTAAATATATAACTGTTAAATATATAATTAACAGTTTAGAATATAATGAGGAATATAATTTGTTTTATCATTGTTTAGAGTTTGTCTTCTGAGTCCTTGTGATCTGTTTCTCTTTTTAACTGTTCAATGTTTTAAATGTAATAGAGATACCCAGAGCCAGTGGTTGTATAATTGAATGAATAAATTAGTTGCAATGCAGTCAATTGATTAAGTAGCAAAACCCAAAGTATACTGATGTTATTGTTGAGCCATCGTGGCACAGTGGTTAGAATGCAGTATTGCACGCAAACTCTGCCTACAGTCTGGAGTTCGATCCTGAGGGCTCAAGGTTGACTGACTCTTCCATCCTTTCAAGGTCAGTAAAATGAGGACCCAGACTGTTGATTGTTCAGCAATATGATGAATCTTTAAATAGATTAGAGAGGAGTATAAAGCGTGAAGTGATATATAAGTCTTAAGTGCTATTGTTATCTGCACCATAGTATGGAAATTAGTGGACTACACAAAATTCTCCAATAACTTCACTGGATAAGATAAATTGGGCAACGTTATAAGAAATAACCCATCAACATTTTTACAAGTGTATTTCCCCATTCAAGCCAAACTGACAAAAGCTTGCAGAATCAGGTTTAGATGCTGGGTTCAGCCCAGGGGTGCAATATGTTGGCAGAACCAGCAAACCCAGCTCTGTTCAACTCTATGCCTGAACCAGAGGTAGTATTCAGCCGGTTCGCACCGGTTCAGGTGAACTGGTAGCGGCGATGGCCCACCCACCCGTCCACCTGCTCCGGCTCCAAGTCATGCTATTTAAGCACATTTTTGAGGCCGGGCGCATGTGCGGAAGGCGCACGAGTGAGCAAAGCACATGCGCGGAAGGCCAGGTGCATGTGCAGACAGCACAAATATGCACAAAGAAGCGTGCACATGGCAAACCAGTGGTAAAGGTAAGTGAAATCCACTCCTGGCCTGAACCCATTTCATGGCTATAAGAAAGGGAGAGAGGTCTCAATAATCTCAGCATAGAGAATTGAAATTTTTATATCTGATAACTTGACTCTTTAAATCAGCGGTCACCAACTGGTAGTCCGTGGACCACTGGTGGTCCACGAGAAAATCTTGGAGGTCCGTAGAAAAATTATTTGCATTTTTTATATTGCACTAAATCAAGGGTCCTCAAACTAAGGCCCCTGAGCTGGATACGTACAATGAGCGTTTGTGTTACTGCAGAGAGTCTCTCCCCTTCGGGGGCCTTTTTGTGTGGGGCAGAGGGGGGCAGAAATTCTGACTCAGGGTCTGCTTCAGCCTCCTGGTACGGGGCTTTGGGTGAAGGCTTGAGGGAAGTGCTTCTGATGGCGAAGAACTGAGGGCCTTGTTCCAGTGGGACTGCCTCATGGCCTGGAATTGGCTGACCATCTCAGCCTGCTGAGCCTCCAGGCTCCAGTACCTGGCCTTGTACTCCCGCAGGTCTTCCCTCTGCTTGGAAAGCCTATGCTTTTAGTCCTCAATGAGGTGCTTCTGCTGAGCCTCCTTCTTGGCCAGATCCAATTTGAAATGAGCCATCTGTTTTGCCAATTCTTTCTCATGGTGGCTGCTTAGCTCCAACAACTGCTTCCTGTTGTGGCCTTTTTCTCAGACAAAAGCAAGACAGCCAGGATAGCAATTTTCATTCCAGGCATGATACAGTTCAAAGCTTCCAAGGTACCTAGACTGGCCATCTGTCCTTGCTCTAGGCATGGAGTTAATTTCTACTATTCCTTCTGTTTCTTTAAAAAAATCCTGCAGTAGGAACAAAAGAAAGCAATATTGCTCAGTAAATATGCCCAATAATTGGCAGCATCAGATTGATGTTTGGGATATGAAGCTGAGCTGGCATAAATTTAGTTAATATCTGGACAACTATCAGAAAATAGCAGGGCTATAAACTAGACCAGGCCATTCAAAGCATCACGGATGAAAACAGTACAAACCATTTCTATAGGGATGACAAAAAAACCTGCAGAGATGAGTGCACAAAATCCCCAATCACTGAGCTCAACTCAACAGAGAATTTATTTTATTAAGATTATGGGAGACATAGAACAATTTAGCTGGTTGCTTCAGGTTGCTTCAGTTCCTGCAAAGAATTTCAAATTAGCAGTGATTTTCTTGAAAAGATAGAAGAAGAAAAAAAAGATAAGTCTCTCTTTTATGAAACAACACTTCCAACTTGGCCTTTCAAAATTAGCATTAAAGCAGGGACACTGATCTGTTATAAAGTACTGATTGCAGTTATAAGACACAGGGTCAAAATTTCTCCAAGCAGGCCATGACGTTATTTTACTTTTATCTGATGTTTGCATTCACCGAATCATAAAAAAAGCAACTGTACACACATTTATGGAAGAAGCAAAACTTTGTGGTTTCTTTGGAGTGGTTTTTTTTTTTTTTTGCCCTGACGTACACTGAGGGGATAACACTAGAGCCATTAATCTTACAACATCAAAACATGGGACATAACAGATGCCCTGGATTTTCATCTAATGCTGGTTTCAGACTAGTAAAGATAAATGCTACTGACAAGAAAGTCCCACCAGAAGACAGAAAGCTACAGTCATTTGAAAGTCTAGAGAGGTTTGCAGTCAGGTTAGGTGCCAATGTTCTGCCAAATAGATGAAGGTTGTCTTCAGTTGCTTCATGGACCTGGGGTCCCCATGGACGAGCCATTTCTGTCCTGTGTGGTGCCTAAGGCAATTTGTGTGTTTTATACAAATTTCCTGCAGTGTTTGAGAACATCGTCATCTGCAATAACAACCGAAAAAGCTATGCAGCAGAAAAAAGTTTCATTGTGGGGAGGAAGAGTTTGCAATGCAGACTGTGTTTTTTTCAGGAGGCAACTGAACTTTCTTGGTTTGTTTTTTTTGAAGACGTTTCGCTTCTCCTCCAAGAAGCTTCTTCAGCTCTGACAGGATAGTGGGGAATGGAAGGATTTATATGCCTTGCAGACAACTGGTCATTTGCATCCTTTTAGAGGGTCATTAAAGCACCAACTGATGCCCTAATAAAAGCAGGAGCCTCAAGCCTGTTTTCAAGAAAAATTCAGTTATTTATTAGGAGCACCATGTCAACATGGATCCAGTGAAGCCAGCTCTGATGCCACTCAGTTTGGTAAGAGGAACAGAGTTGGAAGGGACCTTGGAGGTCATCTAGTCCAACCCCCTGTTCACACAGGAGACCTGTACTATGGATTTGAACTGCTGAACTGCCAACCTTTCTGATTGACAAGCTCAATCTCTTAGCCATTGAGCCAGTTTCCCCCTCCCCCCAAGGTGTGTCATCAGTCACATTCCCTAATGAAGCAATTTTCCGGGTCGTAGAAGTCACTCCCTCCAGCTGTTACTGGTTTCTGTGGAGATGGCCTTGACTTTGGCTGGCTAGGATATGCGTTGTTTTGACTGAGATGCAAGGCTTGGTTCCTCATCCCCCTGCCTGTGGCAACTTGGGAGCAGGTTAGGGAAGCTTCGCGAGTTGACATTTGGAGTATAAATCATTCCATTCCCCACTAGCCTATCAGAGCTGAAGAAGCTTCTTGGATGAGAAGCGAAATGTCTTCAAAAAAAAAATAAGAAAGTCCAGTTGCCTCCTGAAAAAGCACCTTTGGGACAACCATGACCTGGATGACTGAGAATCTCTACAGACTGTACTTTTGTCCAGTGTGGGATGGTTTCCTGAGTAAAGGATCCCTTCCTATAGCTTCTCTCTGAGAAGGGGAAAAAAAAAGCTAGGTTGGATTTTAGACTCTCTGGAGAAGTCACTGAAAAGAACATAAAATCAATAAGCATTTCAGTCACCAGCTTAGATATTATTAAATTTGCAATCATGAAAAAAATAGAAATATGGTCAATAAACTATTGAGTAAGTGCATAACTAGATCAATTTTGTTTTCTTCTATTTTTCTTTTCCTGAAGAGTAACGGTCTCCTGGTTGTAGAAATTGGTGATAAATGCAAATGATAATTGTAGGTGTGAACACTGCTTTGCTCAGTTAAGGAATATTCTTTTCTGATGTCAGAGGTACCTAGTGACTGAACTTGGGATGTGCAGCTATTTAGGACAGTATAAGAGCAAGTGTACTTATACTCCTCTTTCTGACAGAGGCCACACCTTTTCCTAGATTTGCAAAATGAACACAAAATCCCAGAAAACTGTACATTTGTGTTAAAGAGACAGCAACAGCATGCAACAACATCCTGTTGGCACCTTCTAAATTCAATCACATACATACTTGTGTCTGTGTGATTATGCTGCATCAGTCCTAAATAACTGCACATCCCTTTCCCAAACCATCTCTGTGTGAGAAACCCCACCCCCCAGAATAATGAAATATTTTGGGAAAGGCAGGATAAAATATTTCGCCTAAAGGAGAAATGAAAAAATCTTAAGGGAGGCAGAAACCAGCCCCAGTTTCCCTGCCCCAAGCAGAAACTGAGGAGGCCAGCTTTTAGAAATGCAGATTTTGTAATCCATTCAGAAAGGCTGGGTCAAGACAGAAACTCAGATAAGCAACAAACAAAAGGATGACAAAATTAGCTCAAACACCTAGGATTTGCATTTTCCCTTTTGCCTATAGAGCCAGCCATAACCCCTACATGGCCCCATAGGAATCCAGAAGATATAAAAACCCACCCATTCTAAACTCCATTTTGTCAGCTGCCCCAGAACCACAAACCCTGGTGATTCTGTTCACCAATAAATGAACCTTCTTTCTAATCAACCTCCAGCCTCCATTTTGTTTCCAGTGCCTGTCTCCTGGCTTGGACCTGGACCTGGATATTTCTTCCAACACTGAATGATCTTCCATTTCAATGATCAGTGAGCTTAAACGTTAATGATAAAGAGCTTATGCAATTTTAAAGGAGAAAAGATAATACGTGAAAGAACTGGCAATGAGTGTTAGAAAAGATACTGTAAGGACACCTCGGTAAATAATGGGATTGGGCAAAAAATTTGTAGCATTGAGGTGGCAGTAGCAACTCTAGAAGAGCACAAAGCAAACTTTCTTGGCACTGATGCCCAAGTGAAACTAGTTAAATAGTGGATGATTGAAGAGAGGACTCACGCTTGCAAAGTAAAACAGCTTTATTTAACTCTGTAACAGCAATGGCAATTCTAGCCGGGGCAGCCTTTTATATGCAGGAGCTGTCCACAGCTTCAGCCACTGATGTCTCTCTAAATGTCTCGCTCTCAGGACTAATTCCTGATTGGCTCATTTAAACTGTCACTTGATACTCAACACTCCTCCCCTCTAGTTCAGAGTCCACCAATCTGGTGACCCCTAGGGTACGTAGTCACGCAAGTAGGCGGGTCATTTTGGAGCTCAACTGGACCTGCGCAGTTCAATCGTTCTGGCGCGTTCAGAGTGAGCGGTCGAGTTCCGTTGCTCCCCGGGAGTCGTTTCTGGAACTCTCTTGAATTTGGGTGCTGGGGTGGATTTACTTTGCTCGTCTCTTGGCTGTCCTTGTGGATTTTCTCCGGTGATTGACTCCACCTCCGGTGACTCAGATAAGTATTCGTTGTCCTCTTTCTGGTCGTACTCTCTTGTCTCGGTGTTTGCGGTATGGTCCTTTCTGCTGCAACCCGTTTGTCTTCCCCTCTCCCTTGGTTATTATTTTCTCCATCCCTCTCGTGTCTCATTAATCTCTGTCTGATTTGGTCTACATGTCTTTTCCAATACTGACCGTCTTCTGTTTGGACCCTGTATGATAATGGCCTGTGACTTGTGTTATTTCTGCTGGTACCCAGAGGGGATTTCCGCTTAGGTTTTTTGCATAGATTTTGTCTCCCGGTTGGAATTCTCTGATGTGGCTTGTGGAATCAGCCGGTTTCTCTGTGCAGTATTGTGGGTGCAGCCTGTCCAGTGGAGATCTCAATTTCCTTCCCATCAGTAGTTCTGCTGGGCTCCGGTAGGTTGTAGCACTGGGTGTGATGTGTTGGATGGCCAGTAATTTATCTAATTTGGCTTGTACGTCTCCAGGACCCAATCTCGTGAGTGTTTCCTTCGTTGATCTTACCATTCGCTCTGCAAGCCTGTTTGTTGATGGCTTTTTTTGCGCTGACAGTGCATGCCTTATTCCTTGGTCGGCTAGGAACATTTCGAATGAGTTTGCTGTGAATGGCGGTCCGTTATTCGAGACCACCAGGTCTGGTATTCCATGTGTGGCGAATAATCATCTCAAAACTTTTGTGACTGCCTCGAATGTTGTCGTTGTCATAAGGACCACTTCTAGCCATTTTGAGTATGCATCCACAATTATTAGAAATGTATTTCCCTTGCATGGCCCCGCAAAGTCGATGTGTAATCTAGACCACGGTGTCCCCAGATTTTCCCAGTCATGGATGGGAGCCAACTTTGGGGCTGCTCGGGATTCTTGGCAGTTCTCGCATGATGACACCCATGTTTCAATCTCTTTGTCCAACCCGGGCCACCACACGTAACTTCTGGCTAATGCTTTCATCTTTACCATTCCTGGGTGTCCTTCGTGAAGTAACTTAAGTGTGCTCTGTCTCAGTGTTTCCAGTACTACAACCCTATCTCCCCACAACACGCAACCCCTCAGTCCCGACTGTTCGTTTTGTCTTCTTCTGTACGGAATAAACTCTGGGCTTGTGTTATTCTCGTTAGGCCACCCCTTCCAGTTCCAGTTTAAAACTCACACCAATGTTTTGTCTTTGGATGTTGCTCTCGCGATGTTGGCTGCAGATATCCGAGCTTCCTCCATAGTCTCTATCAGTAGTGTGGTCATTTCTGGCACTGGATCTTCTCCTGTTTCCGGGAGTGGGCATCTACTGAGTGCATCTGCATGGTCAATTTCTTTGCCAGGTTTGTGTTGTAATGTGTAATTATATGCCACCAAAAACTCTATCCATCTGAGCATTCTGGGTGATAAAACAGGAGGTGTAGGTTTGTCTCTGGCTATGATACCCAAAAGTGGTTTGTGGTCAGTTATGAGTTCGAATCTCCGACCATAGAGATATTCGTGAAATCTTTTTATCCTGGCTACTGCAGCTAAAGCTTCTTTATCTAATTGACTATAGTTCCTTTCCAGTTTTGACAGAGTTCGAGAAAAGAATGCGATGGGGGCTTCTGTTCCGTTTGGCATTGTGTGACTCAAAACTGCTCCAATACCGAATGGGGATGCATCACAAGTCAATTTCAGTGGTATGTCCCGCTGTATTGTACCAAAATTCTGTCTGAAGTCGGGAGCCGTTTGATATCTTCGAATGCCTTCTTCTCTTGACTTCCCCATCTCCATTCTGTCTTTCTGTCCAGTAGCCGGTGGAGCGGTTCAGCAGTGGTAACTTTCTGTGGCAGGAATATATTATAAAAGTTAAGCAATCCCAAAAATGCCTGCAGTTCTGTTTTATTTGTTGGGGTTGGTGCTTCTTTTATAGCTCGCAGCTTTCCTGGTTTGGGCCTGATCCCTGACCCGTCGATTAAATATCCCAGGAATTCAACCTGCTTTTTGGCTAAATGGCATTTGTCCCTTTTCACTTTGAGCCCCGCTTTCTGAAACCTTGCTAACACTTCCCGTAACCATTGTTTCAATTGAATTGAGTCATTTTCACAAATAAAGACATCGTCAAAGTAAGGTACGACTCCATTGATTCCCTGCAAAAGCCGTTCCATTAAGCTCTGGAATAGCCCGGGCGCTATGCTTACTCCAAACTACAGTCTTTTGCACTTAAATGCCCCTCTGTGTGTGATGATGGTTTGTGCCTCAGCTGTGGCCTCGTCTACTGGCAGTTGCTGGTATGCTTGTGCTAGGTCTAGCTTTGCAAAAATCTTTCCCCTGCCCAACGAGTGTAGTAAATGTTGGACGACTGGCACTGGATATGCGCTTTGCTGGAGCGCCTTATTAATTGTACTTTTATAGTCTCCGCACAAGCGTACTGATCCATCTGGCTTAATTGGTGTTACTATAGGGGTTTCCCATTTCGCGTGATCGGTAGGCTCTAAGATTCCTTGAGCAACCAGCTTGTCTATCTGCTCATCAATCTTAGGCCTTAAAGCAAAAGGGACCCTTAGGGGCTTAATCCAGATAGGGGCTACATTGGGGTCTAGGCTAAATGAGATTGGGGACCTTTTGTACTTGCCCAGCTCACCGTTAAACACTTCTGCGAACTCCTTTATCAGGTCTTCTTCCCAGGCATCAGCTCCGATGTGGTCGATGCCGGTAATTGCTAGTCCCAGTGGTTCGAACCACTCCATGCCCAATAGGCTGGGTCTGTCTCTGTCCACTATCATGAGGGGCAGTTTAGCTTTGAAATTCTTGTAGGAAATGTTGAACATTCCAATGCCCACTACTGGAATTCGGTGCCCTTGACAATCGATGAGTGTTAAGCGTTGTCGTTTGAGTTCACGGATGGTGATGCGAGGTATCAGCTTCTTTATGGTTGACCAGGATACCATCGATAGGCTGGATCCCGAGTCCACCTCCATCTTGCAGGGTCTTCCTTCTATGAGGACGGTCGCCACCATCTTGTTTGCCTTTCCCGCGCTGGCATGGCTGATCACGATGGTTTGATGGGCCTTGCCACAGTCTGGTCTGTGGTCCTCACCCCTTTGGCCCCATCCGAACGGTTGCTTCCTCCCATTGGGCTGGAATTTTTTGTTGTTCGTTGGTGAGTGGGAAGGTCTGGACCATCTGGAAACTGGCTGGGCTGCCCGGCAAGCTCTTGCTATATGCCCTTTTTTTTCACATCTCTGGCAAATAGCATCCCTGAACTTGCACTCGGCTCGTGGGTGGTTGCCCTCACATCCCGAGCACCAGGCTTCTTTTTTCCTTTGTTGCCTTTCCCTCCGTTCGGAGCGGAGGTGATGGACTTCATCTTCCTCCTCTTCCTCCTCCGATTCGGATTCCACTCTCTCATAATGTACTGGGGCCTCATCCCTTACGGCTGGTCCATTTTTCATTTTCTTCATAGCCGCCATGGATTTCTGGGATGCTTCAGATACCGATACTTCTTCCAGAGCCTCCTTGAATGTAACTTGAGGTCTGGCTAGCAATCGGCTCTGCAAAGTGAGGTCTCTCAGTCCCAACACCAAACAATCCCTCATTGCCTCTTCTAAATTCAAAAAGTCACATGCGGCAGCTATTTCTCTTAGAGTTGCCACGAACACACTGATAGACTCTTCCTCTCTCTGATCCCTCTGGTAGAACTCATGCTTACCAGGGAAGATGCTTGGGGTGCATAGTGAGCCTTCAGTATTTCCTGTAGGGATGTCCAGGTCATTGTCCTTAGGTCGGCCGGGGCGGCAAGTGCCTTTGCCATTTTAAAAACCGCCGGTCCACAATGGGTGAGAAACAGAGTTCTTTTCCTCTGCTCCGACAGGTTTAATAAATCATTTGCCTCCATGAACATGTGGAAACGCTCCCTATCTTTTCCGGTTGGGTTGAATGGAGTGGGCAGGCTGATTGAAGACATCTCGGTAACGGCGATCTGACCGGTGTGGTGTAGTAGATTTGATGGTTGTTGATTGCTTGGAGATCGTTGTGCTGTCCTTTTTCTTCAGGATCCCACCTTCGTCGCCGGTGTTAAATAGTGGGCGATTGAAGAGAGGACTCACGCTTGCAAAGTAAAACAGCTTTATTTAACTCCGTAACAGCAATGGCAATTCTAGCTGGGGCAGCCTTTTATATGCAGGAGCTGTCCACGGCTTCAGCCACTGACGTCTCTCTAAATTTCCCGCTCTCAGGACTAATTTCTGATTGGCTTATTTAAACTGTCACTTGATACTCAACAAAACTCATATGACATTTGGATAATTTATTTTGCAAAGTTAATTATAATGTTGACAGGAATATTTAGATCAAAGAAGAAACAGTTACCATCATATTCCTGCCCTTTCCCTCATCTTTTCCAGTTGCAATCTTTAAACCAGCCTCATGGAGAATCTAGATCTTTCAGTCCAATGTTTTATTTAATTTTCATTGGTACTACACTGGCTGTTCATTTGTACCTGGTCATGGATATACTACTAATGGTCAGTATCAGAAGTGGTATTCAGCAGGTTCTGACCAGTTCTGGAGAACTGGTAGCGGAAATTTTGAGTAGTTTGGAGAACCGGTAAATACCACCTCTGACTGGCCCCACCCCCATCTATTATCCGCCTCCCGAGCCCCAGTTGATCAGGAGGAAATGGGGATTTTGTAGTAACCTTACTCTGGAGTGGGGAGGGAATGGAGATTTTACAGTATCCTTCCCCTGCCATGCCCACCAAGCCACGCCACGTCACGCCACGCCATGCCCACCAAGCCACACCCACACAATCGATAGTTGTTGTTTTTTAAATCCCACCACTGGTCAGTATGATTAATGGTCAGTGTGATTCAAGCAGATTACACATAATCTGTAATCCAACATAAGGTAAAAGTAAAGGTTCCCCTCGCACATATGTGCTAGTTGTTCCTAACTCTAGGGGGCGATGCTTATCTCTGTTTCAAAGCCAAAAAGCCAGCACTGTCCAAAGAAGTCTCTGTGGTCATGTGGCCGGCATGACTAAATGCCAAAGGCTCACAGAACGCTGCTACCTTCCCATCAAAGGTGGTCCCTATTTTTCTACTTGCATTTTTTATGTGCTTTCAAGCTGCTAGGTTGTAAACTGGGACAAGTAATGGGAGCTCACCCTGTTATGTGGCACTAGAGACTTGAACCACTGAACTGCTGACCTTTCATTCGACAAACCCTACATTCCCAAAACACACCTTTCATTCGACAAACCCTTCATTCCCAAAACACACACACACACACATATACATATATATCATTTACAGTATATATGTCCCAATATATATATATATATATATATATATATATATATATATATATATCTTATATATGTGTCCCAAAACACACACACACACACATATACATATATATCATTTATAGTATATATGTCCCAACATAGCAGAAGTCATTTCCATCCTGAATATATAATTCTAGACATAATTCAGTAATGATAGAATTGAAAAAAAGGAGATGAAAAATGGCGCTCAGAAGCATATATGGACTGGTTTATTTATTTATTTATTTATTGGTTCAATTTATATGCCGCCCTTCTCTGGAGGCTCAGGGCGGTTTACAATGCGTTAAGCAATAGCCTTCATACTTTTGTATATACCTGCTTAGTAGGGCTTTCGCCCCCCCCCCCAGTGGTGTTCTTTTTTATACAAAGTCAGCTTATTGCCCCCACAATCTGGGTCCTCATTTTACCTACCTCGAAAGGATGGAAGGCTGAGTCAACCTTGAGCCCGGTGAGATTCGAACTTGCAGTAATTGCAGGCAGCTGGTGCTACTTAACAGCACTTTAGTCTGTTGCGCCACCAAGGCGATCTCCATATTCCCATAACATATTAATCCTTCAACCCTTACCAATCAACTATATTATGATCAATATGATTATCTGCAACATTCAAAAGCTGTTTTCCCAAAATATAAACTGTCCTGGTCCTATATTAGATTAGTATCTTGTGTGAATCTTTTTGTTGTTCTTTCGAGGCAGTTGTCGTTTCTGGCAACTTTCTGAATTAGTCCATGCAGTTCTACAAATCTTTGGTAAGATTTTCAAAAGTGGTTTGATGTTGCATTCTTCCTAGATCTGAAAGGGAGTGATTGTCTCAGAGTCATTTAGCTGGGACGAGAACTCACAGTCTCCCAGTTTTGTGAATAATTATATACTCCAAATATAATGGAGAAAGGGACCAATGCTAACAATTCAGATCCTTGAAATTGGTTGGCTGATATAATCAGGCCAGGCACTTTGCCTAGGTATTCATTGTATCTCTGATTTTATGGGAGAAACCACAAAAATAAGCGGTGTTCTGAAGCAAAATTATAACAGGAATTATTAAGTATTGCTGCATAGGGTTTAAAGCTGGTAAACAGATTTATACAATTGTGCCATTAACTTGAAAAATTCACTGCAGGCAGATGCTGTTACAATCACTGATTTACCTTGGCTTAGAAAAAAATTGGAAAAATTCCTGGATAATGTCTATCAGCTATACAATTATGAACTTGTTCAGAAGTAGCTAGGATTGTCATTTTCTCTCTGAAAATGGATCTTCCTCCCTAATCTGTTCAATAGCCTGGTATGTAAGAATTTAGCAAATGATGTTCTCCAAGGATTCAGATCATAGAGTGTGGAAAATTCAACGGGCAATTTCTGAATGCCAGAATAATCTTAAAGGTATATGAGAAATCAATACTAAGGGGATAAACCCAAGACCATCTCTACCAATAGGAAGGGTAAGGTAGCTACTTTAAAACCCAAAGGTTAGAAAAAAGAGACTTAATTGCCAGCTATTCAGGTATAATGCCTATATACACGCACAGAGAAGTGCTTATAGGATTTTCTACCTTAGACAATAAAATTGGATATTTTAAGGAAAAAAGAATAGGATGGAAGGCTGGGGGAATTCCATGTTCAATGGACCTCTTTCTTTTTCTAACCTCACAGGAGGTGGCAACATCTGGCTATATTCAGATGGTGGGCTGCTTGAGATTTTCTGGTCTATTGATTAGACTAAGTACTAAAAAAAAAACAAGACGGCAGAAGTGGCAAATCACTTCCATAATGCAGGGATAAAGCTCTTTGCAGTCAAGGGTACCTTTCCCATATGTTTCTTTTCATTGCATCCTGTGCCAAAAGAAAATTTTTTTTTCTCTTTTGCTTTTCTCCATTGAAATCAATGGCTGTGTATGCAAAAAAACCTAAAATACTTTTATATTTGATTGATTCGCTTCATTGCCTTCAGTGAAAGCTACTGATCCATCTGATACATTCAACTTCATTGGGATGGCCATCTGTCCAGAAGAATCCCTGTCTCAAGCAGTAAGATCTGTGTAATTCCCTTCATGTAGCAAACCATAATAAAAGATGGCTGACTTGGAGGCAGTTATATCTAAGTTGCAGATGCTTAGGGATCATTATTCTTTGATATCACATGGCTGCTTACTGTAGCAAAGTCCTGCCTATTTGAGCGAACTGCTACCTGAAAGGCAATTAATTCTGAAGGTCTTATTAAAGCAACCAATATCAAAGGAAGTCCAATATAACTTTGCTTACTGGTTGAAAGTAACCGGTATAACCTTGAAATTAATTTGGTCATACTGGCCATTTCCATTAGCAAGATGGTAAAACAAATTTGATTTCTGACCATCCCTTGTTTTTTTTTTAATTTAATTTAAATTGATTTACTTTTAAATTTTAAAAGTAAAAACTAATGTCATAGGGAGAAAGAAGTAAGCTTGTCTTCAACCCTACAAAGATCTGATGTAAGACTAAATGGGGAAAATATTTGAGGATAAATATTTCCTCAGAAATAGGTTTGGAAAATATGACATAAAGTTGCTCTTGGCATTTGGGAACATCAATAAAAAGAAAATGATATTATTTGATGAAGATAGAATTTTTGTTTAAAGTTGTAGGAACTAGGCAATACTACATGATAACTTGTTTAGTATTTTGTGAACTACATTTTTTAACATGACACATTTAAATGATATAACTATTTTTCTCCCAGAGCTTGTGACTTTATGTAAAAATATATAAAATATACATTAGGTCAGGTCTGGTCAATCCTATTCCAAATCAAGATAATTCAGAATTATTTGAGAGAGTTCAACATGGAATCAGACCAACTTTTAGGAAAACCAAATCTTCACAAATCTTCTCCAGTGAGACAAAAACACAATATAGGCACAATAGAGTTTAAAAACCGAAAAGCTTTCCCAAACCCCACCCCTTATGTCTTCTTATCCATTTGAAAGAGACTTCGCAAAAGATCTCAATTATCTGCAAAACCTCCATCTGAAAGTGGTTGTGTAGCTTCTTTCAGAGTTTTGTTCTGCATGAATAAAGACCCAAGCCAGAAAGAGCTAGAAGGCAAGGCTAATGTATTTGCCCACATCTTCCCACTCAGTTATGTTATATCATGAGAATCAATGTCTTCAGCTTAATTCACTGAGTCCCAAACTCTTTCTATCAGAAAAACACCTGGAGGGATACGGGGGCGAAAGGAAATTGAAACTGTTAGCTCTAGTTTCCCAGCCAGGGAATGATGTTGCCAGTGCCCACTAAGTAAGAGGCTGAAGCAGTACTGGGTTTTTTCCATCCCCAAAGGAAGATTTATTTTCCATTTAGGAATTATCTCTGAATGGAGTGTATTGCCTTGGGGGGGTGGGGAATTCACTCCCACTAAATTTCAAGTTCACATGTAATGATAATAATGATAATGACAAGGTGTTAAATTATATGCTGCCCAACACCCTAGCTACTCAGGTGGTTTACATATTGTTAAAAACATTTCAAAACAAGGAAAGGCCACAACACAAAAGGAACAAAGACGGCAGAGAAAGCAAACCCAGATGGGGGAAACAAAGAATGAGAAAACAGGGTGCTTTAAGATCTGTCCAAAGAGCTATAGCTTCAGAACCCTTTGAAATATCAGTAATGTGGGGCTGTTTGAAACTTGGGGTGAACCTCATTCTGGAGGGCAGGCACTGCTATAGAGACGGTGTGCTTCTGGGGTCCCCATAGGTGTCAATTTTTAATTGATGGAACTGGAGCACACCAACCCTGTCACATTGTGTCAACTGGGCAGATGGTATGGGAGACAGGTAGTCCCTAACTCTATGCCATATAGGGCTTTATAGGTAGCCACAAGTACTAGAATATTACTACCTACCCACTAGAATCACATCCAGAAGCAACCAGGTACTCAATGCAGCTCATGAAGCTTTTGGGCCAATTGAAGCTGGTGACATCTGAACAAGACTCTGTGCTTTCTTTCCTTCCCAAAATCCTTCATGATTTTTAATTTGGGAATTTTTCTTGTTATCTGCTGGTTATATATATATATATGTGTGTGTGTGTGTGTGTGTGTGTGTGTGTGTGTGTGTGTTTTCAGTGGTGCATGTTGGATTGCTGAGAGTAAAAACTAAGGGACATTAATTTGTGTACATTGACATATTTATTTTGAAGTTAATCTACAAATTAATTCCCAGGTAAAAATTATTAAAAAACGAAAAAGTTGAACCGGCCATATTCTACACTTTAAATAGAACAGAAGAGCTATGATAAAGTTGGGAAACATGCTCCAGAATACACCTTTGAGTATTCTATAAAAAATGGAATGACTGGAAAAATAGTTTTGTTCTTTAAGAGCATATCACAGAGCTGTTTCTTTTCCCCCCTTCGTTCCAGTCTGCTATTTTGTTGGCAAAGTATTTCTTTACACCTGTCAGCTTCTCAAATCGCTTTGTTTCATTAATTTTGAAGTTTTGCAGTTGCAAACTGTGAAGAGTGCTCTCCTCCTTCCCAGATGAGGATCTTGCCCGACCGCGTCCAATACAACTTATAAAGTTCATTGAGCTGTGTCCCACAGTCCTCTAGGTAAACAATGCAGCTATCATAGAAAGCTCTATTTCTGGAACACTTTGTTGGGTCTGTTGTTCTTTAAGAAGAGCCTTAACTGGCAGCACCATCTGCTCTTTAGACTTTTCTTTCCATTTCATAACAATATTTATTAGATTGATGCTTACTTTTTTTAATGAGTTGTTGAACAGAGAGAACTGATGGTGTATGAATTGAAATGGATTTCACCGAAAAAAACTTCTCAAAAACACATAAAAATTACTGTTTGGGACCAATTCTGATGAGGAGAAAAGGATTGGGGAGGCGAAAAGAGCTTTAGAACTCTATTCATTGCAGGTATCAGAGAAAGTCAGGGAGTTTACCTTGTGCTGAGCAGTTGATGGGATTCCAAACTGACAGAATTGCTACACACTTATAACCATGTGGCTCCAATAGTATAGCAATAGCAATATCACTTAGACTTATACACCACTTCATAGTGCTTTTACAGCCCTCTCTCAGCTGTTTACAGAGTCAGCATATTGTCCCCAACAATCTGGATCCTCATTTTACCGACCTCGGAAGGATGGAAGGCTGAGTCAACCTGGTGAGATTTGATCTGCCAAACTGCTGGCAGCTGGTGATCAGCAGAGGTAGCCTGCAGTACTGCATTCTAACCACTGCACCACCATGGCTCATAGACAGATGAGGGTCACAGTATAGATATGGAAGTACTTGCAAACCTTGATAACAAATGATTCAGAGGTGTGAGGTAGTCCGTCAAAGGCAGTTGGTAATGCGCTATGTAAAATATGGATTTCAGTCCCCACGCCACTAAATGAAGTTTCAAGGATTGCTTCTTTCAACATACACAAAACATTGTTGGGGTGTCCCCCCCCTACTGTTAGTTTACCAGCAAAGATAATATATGTGTTGTCAATATCAAATGTTCTCTGGAGAAACCTATAATGCTGGGAAAGGTGGAAGGAAAGAGAAAATGATGAACAACAGCCAGGAAGATTGACGATGGCAATGGGTGCACTGTTGGAAGCTTTGACAGTCCAGGTTAGGAACAGGCCACCATGGAGAAAATCTGTTGACAGTATGTGGTCGCTAATGGCACATAATCAATACAAAATCCAATACTTGCATCTTGTAAAATGGGGATGCTGAGGGCTTTACTTATTACTCTACAGGGAAAGGGAAAATTTTCACCTGAGGCAAATTCTAAAGTTTTCAACTTCATTTTACTTACACAAGCTATTGTAAGAGAGGACCAGGTGGAGCACAAATGTGGGGTCAAAAGGCAGGATAAAATCCACACCAATTTGTAAGAGATGGTTCAAATTCAAGGATGGGTTTGGGAAATATTACAGCCAAGAGTCAGGGGAAAGAACCAGTTTTCAAGGCTGGGTTGGGACTTACACTAATAGAAACATGGATTTAAAAAAAAGTTATATCAATATATGTATTTTTAAACTAAATTTATATGTCCCTCACCTCCCTATCAAGCAACTCCGTGGAGCTTACAGTGCCTTAAATAACAGTGTAAAATAATTATAAAGTTAAAAACATTAAAACAGTGGGCACTGAATGTTAAAAGGGATTAAAGGCAGAAAGTTAAATATATCCTGCTAATTGTATTATTGACAGTTGGATTTAAATTTTAAAACCATTTCTGCTCGGAGGAGCAGTCTAGATAAGTGTCTGTAGCTTTCAGAATTTCTGAATCATCCTACTTATAATTTATGTAATTTATATATAATTTATCCCACATAATTTATCCTCAGTTATCCTATTGATTACCTTTGTCAGTAAAAACTATCAAATTCAAAAAGGCAGTTGCTTGCCATTGCGATGAAAAGTGAGCACAGGCACAAATGACTGCATTCTATGAAATATTTTTAATAAACGTATTATATGGGGGATTCATCTCCTTTGAAGCAGGCCAGGTCAAGAGATGGACACTTGTAGGGGTTCTAGGAATGCAATCTTATTGTTGCAGGGAATCTTAACAGAACCTTCAGAGTCTGTCCAAAATCTTCATTGCTCTTTCTAAAGACCACGAAGTCAAGTTGAAGTTTGTGAAGCTTGTCAGCCTTGTGAGGTAACCAGACAGAAAGCACAGCCATAAATACTAGCTTGAACCTTTATTAGAAGGTTATTGTTGTTGTTGTTAATTGCAAAGTTGTGTCCGACCCATCGCGACCCATGGACAATGTTCCTCCAGGCCTTCCTATCCTGTAACCTCCTCTGGAGTCCATTAAAGCTCATGCCTACTGCTTCAGTGACTCTATCCAGCCACCTCATTCTCTGTCGTCCCCTTCTTCTTTTGCCCTCAATCGTTCCCAGCATTAGGCTCTTCTCCAGTGAGTCCTCCCTTCTCATTAAGTGGGCAAAGTATTTGAGGTTCATCTTCAGGATCTGGCCTTCTAAGGAGCAGTCAGGGTTGATCTCCTCTAGGACTGAATGGTTTAATCGCCTTGCAGTCCAAGGGACTCTCAGGAGTCTTCTCCAAAACCATAGTTCAAAGGCCTCAATTCTTTGGTGCTCAGCCTTTCTTAAGGTCCAACTTTCACAGCCATACATTGCAACTGGGAAAACCATAGCCTTGGCTATATGCACTTTTTTTGGCAGGGTGATGTCTCTGCTTTTTAGTATGCTGTCTAGATTTGCCATAGCTTTCCTCCCCAGGAGCAAGCGTCTTTTAATTTCTTGGCTGCAGTTCCCATCTGCAGTGATCTTGGAGCCCAGGATAATAAAATCTGACACTACCTCCATTTCTTCTCCATCTATTTGCCAGGAATTGAGAGGGCCAGATGCCATGATCTTAGTTTTCTTAATTTGAGTTTCAAGCCAACTTTTGCACTCTCCTTCTTCACCTGCATCAAGAGGCTCTTTAGTTCCTCTTCACTTTCTGCCATTAGAGTGGTATCATCTACATATCTGAGGCTGTTGATATTTCTCCCGGAAATCTTAATTCCACCTTTTGATTCATCTAGCCCTGCCTTTCTCATGATGTGCTCTGCATATAAGTTATTAAATAAGTTAAATTAGAAGGTTACATTAGGAGAAACTTCAAAGTCTGAAAGACCATCTCTCCCTCTGACCTTTACAGCCCAAGAAACTAGGCATAGTCTCTTCTAAGATGTTTGCCCCACCCACCTTCCTGCTAAGAGCTAAGCTACCACTCACCTGACCATTGTCTAATTTGTGGCTCTTCTTCTGGACCCGAGGTCATTCCACATGTCCTGATAATCTTTTCCAAATTTTTTACTTTCCCAGGACTAAGAACCTATTTTCCCTCTCCCATCTCCTTCTCAAGGTGAGAACTGTCTTCATACCCACCAAAAGCTCCCAGCCTGTCTTGATGAAACAATCTCTCAGTATACCTATTAAAAAAGGTTGACCATCCCTTGTTTATCTAGCAGTACTAAATAAAATTGGTCAGCTGATGAGCAGGGAGGTTTTATGGGGTCCTGGTATTGATAATGCTGGAAACCTTGCCATTTATGGCGACTCCATTGTGAGAAACTGACTGCTTCAGTGATTCCCTCCCCCCCATCCAAACCTAAAAGGATGAAACCAGTTCCTCTAAGCCTACCTTTAATGCAGAAGTGCAATCCTTCTACTTCATACTTAATTATTGATTTGATTTGATTTGTATCCTAATACCTCTCATGACTCTTGGCAATGAGGAGAAAAAAAAACCCAGCCATGGTTAAGATTAAAACTCAATTATCTAACTAAAAAGATTATACTGAAGACTCCTGTAATTACATGTTCTTCCTGGGGCCTTGTACATCCCAATTATGATGTGAGGTATACGAAGATCAAACAAAATTATTAAGATAATTAGAGGAAATAATATGCAGTTAAAATCCTGCTTGCAGCTGTAAGCAGGTGTGGAAAACACAGCACTGGCCAGAGGCAAATAAAGATAAACTTAGATTTAGACTAACTTTATTGTCACTTTGAATGTATACTAACCGGCATGCATTAAAATGAAATTTTGTTGCATGCAGCTTTCGAAGGGTCTCCAACTCTAATATACATTACATAAATATGACTAACTAACTAACTACCCAACTACTAACTACCTACCTAACTAACTACAAAATTATGCATATACCCACATATACTATATGACAAAGAAAAACAACACAGTCTAGTTTGGATGTACAGTATACATGTACATGGCAAGAGAAATGAATCTTGTGAGTTTGCCAGACAGATGGCATAGGGAACAAAGCCGTTACAGAATCTGGTAGTCCTGCTAGAAATACTTTGAAACCTCCTCCCAGAGGGAGCAACAGAAACAGACCATGAAGTGGGTGTGTGGGGTCTCTAACAATGCTTTGAGCTTTAAGCACATAGCGCTTATGAGCAGTATCCTGAATAACAGGAAGAGAGCTTCCTATAATCTTCTCTGCTGTCCTTACCACTCTCTGTATGGACCTTCTATCTGAGGCACTGCTGCCACCAAACCAAACAGTGATGCAGTTTGTTAAAACACTCTCAATTGTGCCTCTGTAAAAATTGGGCAGGACAGAAGGAGAAAGATGGATAGAAGGAGGATGGACAGAATGAGACAGAAGGATAAAGCTATATACTAAAGAATGCTAAAGTGTTGAACAATAATGCTTACAGGTAGTCCTTGACTTACAATTTCAACTGAGACCAGAATTTCTGTTGTTAAGCGAAGCAATTGTTAAATGAGTCGCGCCCAATATTATGACCCTTTTTTTATCCCAGTTGTTAAGCAAATTAATGCAGTTAAGTGAATCATGTGGTCATTAAGCAAATCTGGCTTGCTCCATTGACTTTGCTCATTGGAAGCTGACTGGAAAGGTTGTGAATGGCAATCACATAACCCAGGGATGCTGCAATTGTTGCCAAGCAACTATTGCCAAGTATCTGAATTTTGATCACATGATTGTAGCGATCCTGTGATGGCTGTATGTCACTTTTTTTAGGGGTGTAACTTCAAATGGTTGTTAAATGAATGGTGAAGTGAACAGACTATCAGTATTTCATATGCTAAAGAAGACAATCCTTAGCTATTTGGAATTTAGACTTCAACTGCAGACTGGATGAGAATTACAGAGGTACTAGTTAGATTCAGAAGAGGCAGAAGTACCCATGATCTCACTGCAAACATTCAAAGGATAATGAAAATTGAAAAAGTCATTTATTTGTGCTTCATATGATTTATATAAAGCTGCTCATCTCACTTTGACATGACTCTAGGCAACTTACAATAAAATATATAATTTAAAAATATAAATAATACTCATAGCAAACAGGCATCTTTCAACCAATTATCGATGGAGTCAGGAGATGGGTTTATGAGCTTTTGGACTGCATTGACCATAACAAATTCTGGACAAACCTTAAAAACTGGGTTTTACCAGATCACCTTATATCACAGAATTTCTTTGCTGTCCAGTAAGCAACAATTAGAATGCAATACGGAGCAATCAGTAGGTTCCAAATTGGGAATGAATTAATTCTATGCTATCACCTAATTTATATGCAGAATATATCATAAGAAATGACAGACTAGGAGAAATAGAAGTTGGAATTAAAACTGTTGGAAGAAATACTAATCATTTCAGTTATGCTAATATTACCACTTTGGTGGCTAAAATAAGAGTTTTTGGAGAAAAACACAATACCTAGAAACATCTAGGGTTATATAATAAGAGGCCAACAAATACTTAGATGCTATTTCATTCTATGACAAATATGAACTTATAGGAAGAAAAAGAAGGCATTCATCCAAACTGTTCTCCATGGAGTTACAAAAATTTGGACGTGTCCACATGATAGAACAACACCCAGATGATTGTGGGAGCTATTCAATGGGAGATAATAGGTTCTTTGCATTTGAAGATAATGGCTCAAAGCAGGATGAAATGGGAAAAAGGATCATAGTGAGTAAATATTAAGACAATTACAGAGAAAGACATGTATTTCAATCTATGCCAAGAATCCCAGAAATAGCAGACAGATCAATTGGAGCAAGCAGTTGTAAAGCACCCTCCTTTGGGTATAAGACAAGATTCGAAGTGTCTGTGCTTTTACCATCATTTAATACCTTTCTTAAGGGCAGGGAGTACAGACAATGGCCTGGTAAATCACTGGGGGACCCATATTCAAATCCATCCTCAGCCACAGAAGCTGTCTAGATGGCTTATGGTGATAAAATATAGAAAAATAGGGTTGGGAGGGACTTTGGAGGTCTTCTAGTTTGATCAGAAGGTTTACTTCTTTGCTTGGCAAGGAGACTAATAGAACTTCTCTGATCTGCTTTCCCAGCTCCTTGTCATATGCATGGTCTTACTTCATTCTATTCTGACTCTTCTAGCTGCTCTTATCAGTCCCTGGGTCACAATTTCAGACAGTTAACATTCGACCAGGGATGGTTTAAGAAAGGCATTATCTCTAGCAGACAATACCTGGAGATGGTCTAACATCGTATCTTGTCAATAACTTGGGAAATCAGCAGCAGCTGATCCTTTGCTAATAATATTTTATGGGAAGCAATATTTCTAGTATCAGCTGCTTCTCCTCCTTCCCCAATCGCCCAGAAGTGTTAGATAGGGAGTTCACACTGTCTTCTTTATTTGACTACAGAAAAGCAAAACTGATTTACCGTACAATGATGCAATCTGCAAACCTTGCTAAATAACTTTTCTAATGTGCACATGTGGAGAATATACAATACAATCATACCTCAGGACCTGACTTCATTGAAACTTCATTTGGTACTCAACACATTATGATACTATCACACACACACACACACCCCACCGGTACTTGTTGTTTGTAGTACTCAATGCATGTGCTAGAACTTGTTGGTGTCATCTGTCTCGTGACTTGTGACCCTTTCCAGCTGAAACAAAGGTTGTTTTAAGTACTCATCATGACTTCTGGAACCAATTAATGATGAGTACCAAGGTACCACAGTACAAAGTTTACTCAGTGGATAAGTAATCATTTTTACACAGGTACTTACTATATATGCACAAAGGAAAAAAGGGACCCACACTACTGTTCCTTCACCAATGCCACTACAAAGATCCCTTCACATAAAATACTACAGTGTCAGAAAAAAGTAAACCAACATTCTTTCCCCCTAACATGTCATCTTTGTGTGAAGGGGTTTGTTTGTATTTATTTATTTATCATTTATTTATTTATCATGTGATTCTCATTGCATTCTAAAACATTACTCCCATGCTATTATCACCATACTTAAGCTTTGACTTTTAAAGAAAAAAACACATACCCTGGACACAGTACAGATAGTCCTCATTTAATGACAAAAAATGGGACCAGAATTTCCATCCCTAATCAATGCAGTTGTAAAGTACAAAGTCGCTTTACAATGGCAATTCTAGCAGTGCTCGGTTACTGTTGTTAAGCAAGGACCTCAGTAACAATGACTTCACTGATGGTTTTCCCCATTGATATTGCTTGTGGGAAGCTGGCAAGGAAGGTTGCAAATTGCGATCACGTGTGACCATGAGATACTGTGATGATTGATGACCCGGGACATAGCACAGAGATAACACTGGCAGCTGGCAGTTCAAACTGCCCCTTTATTGCTCCAAATTTCCCCAAACGCTCCCACATTTCTGGAAAGTCCCAGAACAAAGTGATAATACACACAGCTCAAGCAGCCTCTGGCTGCAAATAGTCCAGCCCAACACTGTGAACATCACGGCTGCACAGCAATAAATCCAGCAGGGCAAGTTGAAGCATCCAGGAAGCAAGGGCATTGATGGGCTGCAACTGGTTTAATAACGAGTTCTGTGAGTGTGCGCCAGGATGATACAATGTCCAGAACTTTGAAGACCACTTGTGAGTCCCTTGTGTTCAATCCTGTCACAAATTCACATGGTGGCTGGACAAGTGGTTTTTAACCAAGAAGCATCTGTACGGAGTCATGGTTAAATTGGGTGTCCTTCTCTTGTTATAACCTACTTTTCAAGTCTATTCTGAAGATGAAATGGATCCATCCAACTGCACTGGTATCCTCAAGTCTATTAGCAATAGGTTTGCAAATATGCCTTGCTCCCAATTAGCCAAAGAAAATATATATTTTTCCCAAATCAGGTCAATAGAATTTCTGCTATGTAGGCATTCCGATGTAGATTAAGGGTCATAGGTGCAGTTTATCTGAGAGTGAGGATCATGAAATACTACTTATTTTCAATGGAACATTTTCATCTTTCTCTGTTGTATATAGTTCTAGTTGGTAGATTTCTACCATAGTAACAAAGAAATTTCATTCTGAAAAGTCAGCCTTTGAATTTTTGGATCTTCTTGCTTTAAGAAATTAGCTGTCTTCCCTTGCCTACAATAAATTGGAACGCTATGCGAAAGTCACAGACTCTTTTATATAATTCAGCCATTGCTAATTTTTTAAATTAATGCCTTATTTCTCTAAAGTAGAAGAAAAACACAAGAAATTCAGATGAATAATCTTTATTCCAAGTTTGTTTGGGTTTTTTAACAAAATAAGTACATATGAGAGCAATGCAGGCTTAGTTGGCTTCCAAACTTAATTTCCAGCTGCAAGCCACCTTGCTGAACCCCTGTGTGGAGACTGGGGAAAAATTGTTGCTTTAGCACAATCTTTTTCTCTACACAAAGAAGCAACCTGCCATTTTATTTGATCAACAGCCTGTGAAAAGAGCCTTAATTTTCACAGTTGTAGTTTTGTTATCCCACAGTGTTGTCTGCTTCACCCTGATTGCTTGCTCTGCAGTGACTGCTTTGAAGAATTCAGCAGGAGTTGTCTTCAACAGTGAAACCATTAGATGGGTATCGTCAATATGCAACGACCGCCAGATTCATTGAGTTTAAACAGAAAACTCCCAGCATCAATTGGGTGAGTGAGGGCATAAATTTAAACAGAATGCAAAATGAAGAATGCTTGCAAAACCTTCTCGATTTCCCATTTCAGCATTAATAAAAAAAAAGAAACTCCCACAAACTCTTGCTTCCACACACACACATAATTGCAGACTAAGTGTGCCTGTGCATCTCTTTAGATGGACCAGATGTCTGAATTACAGAGCAAGAGCAGATGGAACATCATCACCCTTCCAATTTTCGTGCCAAGTTGATTGTCATCATCCCACCAATTACTTCACAGCATTTGTAGGCCAAAATGGTAGCTTCCCAATTCCAAATTAAACTGTGACATCAATTATCTGGACTGATTTGACTTTCAACCAGGATATTGGCTGCAATTGTTTTGATCCCCTTTGAATGATGATCTCCATAAGGAACTAGATGGATGAAAACTGAAATTAGTAGCTTCTTATCCTGCTGGCTTTTGCATCTATCCATTCTCATGTCTAATCAACAGTTTCTCATAGATATTCAGATGGTTTGAGATGATTAGTATAGATCCAAATATTGGAATGGTAAAATTTTTGGGAAGCTTTTCAAGATAGAAGAAGCTTCATTATTTTCTCATAGGCATTGAAGACTGAATTAATTGCCTTCTAGTTTAATATTCCATATGCAATGCCAAACCACAATTTTAGGTTCCATAAACTGACCTGAAGACAATAGTCTTTTTCTGTTTTGAACAAGCTTATAATAATATGAGTTAATCTTTACATACTAGGAATGCAGGGGTGTAATTTTCTAACACCGAGTTTCAGTTTCTGATCGGCAAAGTTTACTGTAAATCTGCCCAACAAGTGAACTGTTTGCTGAACGTTATCTATGTTTGCTTGTTTTCTATTTTGCACAAGAAATGCTGGTAAACACTTAGTTTAATTGTACATCCAACTCAAACAGTTTCTTGGCTTTTTCTGCTGCTCCACAATAACCAGAGATGAAACCTCTCAAGGGATCTTGCAAATTTCAGCTAAAGTACTATTTAGTACTATTGGCAAACAGATAAATGTTAACCTTTCCAATTGAACACTTTCATCAATGTTGTATCTGGAATATTTGAAAAATTCAAAATCTGGAGCCAGAATTGAAAGAGAATGCTTGCCAGTATTTTTCCATTATTGAGATATAGAACTCATCCCCAAAGCTCACCTACCATGGTGTGAAAATGCCCCCACATATTGTTTGTTGAGGAAATGTCCTCACAATCAATCTTCCATTTTGTTATAGTTTGCTGCTGAGGCAGACTTTAGCTAATTCAAGTTGTTCTGGCATGGGAAAATGGAAGATGTTCCATTCAGATAATCCATAACAGATGGAGGAGGTGGCTTGTTGTCATTCAGCTGGGGGTAGTGATCTGCTCAACTATATTTGGCCCAGTAGGTCTAATGTGGGACTGCCTTCTTCCATCTGGTCCCAGGTCCTGATGATTGTTCTGAGTTAATGTGTAGGCTGCAGGGGGAGACCAGAATCCTGGCTTCTCTAACTACTTTCTTTGGAAAAATAAAACAGATTATCCGACCAATCAACTTTGCAACTTAGAGAATGCAAAATACTGAAACTGCCTATTAACCTTGGCTTAATATATGTCACAAGTCTATTAACCTTGGCTTAATATATATCACAAACACGTAACTTACCAATGATACCCTGGCACACACAGCAGTTGATATTGGCTTTTCCCATTGTTGGCAACTATTGAATTTTAACCACAGAGAACTTGCAAGTTAATATAACAGCATGGTCTCAATCCAGATGCACGTTATGGTCAGGCAATGGGGACAGCATAGTTTATGTCAACGTGATTGCCTGCTCATTCTGGGATGGGTGGGAAAATGGCAAAGTGACTGTGTGAATGAGCCAATACAGCTGCATACTATTGCATCAGAAAATTGTTTTTCTTTAAAATGTGTCTCCCAATTGGGGCAACTTTATGTATGTGGACTTCCTCAGCTGTCGACCCTGAAGATGACATATGTGTAGCCATGTTTTATTATAGTCATTTCTTATTCTTTCTTAGTTTTTTTAGTATTCTGTAAAGGGGACCACGGGTGTTCAGGCTCGCCACATTCTAGCAACTGGGAGAAGGGAGTATAGATAAGGGAGGATTTTTTGGCTAGGTGAAATTCTTTCCTGTGGGAACAGAGAGTGTGCCTGCAGATGCCCAGTGATGGAGTTTGGAGACAGATGAACTGTGAACTGATTGGAGAATGTGACTATGTGGGGAAGTTTCAAACTTATGCTTTTTACTGGGTGTAATTCCATGGTTTGGTCAGATTTGGAATTACACCAAACCTTGCCAATTTGATATATTCCTAATAAAAATATTTTATTCGGATAATGGCTGTGTTGGACTATCCTTTGTGGGGACATATTACTTGGAACAGCCAAGACACAGCGAGCATGGCAATGCTGAAAATTATGGGAATGGAAGTCAACCCATCCAGATGTTTTCCAGGCTAGAAGATCCTGTGTTAGATGGATGAGATTACTGCCTATAATCTGTAATACTACATATGAAGTCCAGAAAAAATAACCTTTTTTTGTTGCACTTAGCTAATTTTTTGTTATTTGGAGGAAATATCCCATTCATGGCGATGCCGTTCTCCTGTTGCATTCTTTGCTTCTACAACAAGATCATACCTGTTTTTATTAAAAGCAACAATCCAGAGTCACTACTGATGGGATGAATGGCCATACAAATATGATAAATAAATGTTTGTAAACACGTCACTTTTGAAGACACCAGTTTCTTAACATCTAATATTACTTGAAAGAAGGTAGGAAAAAGTACTGCTAAAATTAAAAAGCACATTTACATGACATTGTTTATTTACAGGAAGATGTTTGCTTGAGTAAGAACTGTTTAGATCCTTTTTTAATTGGCATTATGTTGAGAGTTAGCTTCTTTCTGGACAGACTGTACAGTTAAAATGTACAGTGTAGGTGCGACAAGGAAATTAAAACAGGTGAGCATTGCAAAATAATGAAGGGTTATTTAATACCAACTTTCAAAACTCATCTTCTCAATGACACCCTGTCTATAAAAAAAAATTATGTAGAAGTACCATATTTGATCATTTTCCTTCCAGTGGAGAAGCATCTGATAGAATTAGCAGATTTCCTTGGTGTACGTTGAAATGTATGGCAACAAATCATTGCTTAACTAGTTCTGTGCTTGAAGTCACAGTGAAATTATCCAACGAAGGCAAGTGCAAGAGAGTCTTTCTCACTTTGTATGACTTTGTAGATCAGAGGTCCAGTTAAATCACTTGATTAAGCCGGAGTTCATCTTCCTGTAAATAAAACCAGAGCCTTATATTAGCCACTTCCATTACCTTGGATGTATTCAATCCAATTAAGTGTTATATAAGAATCACTCATTATCAGGAGCTCCTGGAGAGGGTAAATTTGGAAACTATATTTAGTATTGAGAAGAAATGAACTGGCACTTTGTTTCTCCTCTAGAAAATAATTGAATCAATGCAGATCGACTACTTTGCCTGCGAAGTTTGATTCTTTCTGCACCTATCAGTCCTGCTATCTCCATCTTTGAAGTAAGATTAAGTATATAAAGAAAATTCTCCTTTTTTTCTCTCTCTGAGGGTTTCTTCAGAATGAAGTCAGATTAACTTTGGGTAAATTACCTTAGGCAGTGGCTGTTGACCAGAAGGCATTTCTCTTCCAACTTGTCTAATTTTTGGCAGGCATGTTTCATTTATTACTGCAAGTGTTAAAAGAATGGTAAAGATGACTAATTACTTTGTTGGGCTTGGCAAGGAGAACAACATCTGCTCCTTGGAGTGGAGGTTTATTGGGACATTCTGCACTGGTGGGTGAAATTGACTGAACTTGCTGAGATGACCCAACCGACTTCTTTGATTAGAGAAAGGCCATTACTGACATTCATCAATGACCGGAAGCCCCTTATGGATTTTTGGCATAAAAAAAAGAAAAAAGTTTTTGTGACTTATGGTTTTGGTAATTAAAAATGATAGGTTATAAAAAGAAGGGAATTATAATGTAATCTTAGAGTGGTTTGATTAGAATGTATAATTAGTGAGAGGAAGATTGGAAGCCATTTCTTTGTATATTTTTCATGGTTTCTGTTCTGGTCATATATTTTCTTTTTCCCATGTCCTTTATTCTCTTCTCTTCTCTTCTCTTCTCTTCTCTTCTCTTCTCTTCTCTTCTCTTCTCTTCTCTTCTCTTCTCTTCTCTTCTCTTCTCTTCCCTTCCCTTCCCTTCCCTTCCCTTCCCTTCCCTTCCCTTCCCT